>CM073779.1:75196600-75796600 GCA_037158775.1 Hetaerina titia
ACTAAACGGCAGTGCACACATCACCAGCATTTCAATTTAAAGATTATTAGCAATAGTTTACCGAATTAAGGTAAGTTTTCGATGGACCCTGGCACTACAACCCTATTCCTAGTCCTATCACAACTTAAAATACCCAACAACCACATTTAAAAATAACTGATTCTTTAGCAGCGCATATTTTCTAACACCCTGAAATCTATCCATAATACCAATTATTTTCTCCGCTCCACATCGTTTCCTAGTATTCTCCCCATTATTACCGAGTCAGTGTCCCATTGTCTCATCCTCAAGTATTTCCTGCAACTCCTTCGCCTATCTTCCTAGAAAATCTCCCAAAGCCGTGCCTTGTCCCCTATTATGCGCACAACTTCATTTGCTTTTCCTTCCACTGATTTCATTCTTTCCGCTCTTCTTGAAACTCACACCTCAAATTACAATGCACACTTATTTTCCTACCTCAATGATCAAGTTTCTCTTACATACAAAACTAAGCTCCGTATTCAATTTTCATTAGTTTTACTCTACATCTTTACTGAAGATGCCAGTCATCAACTACAGACACTATTGAAACAATAAACCAAGGCTAACGCAATTCTTCTTTCAATATCCACACCAATCTGCCCACGATCATTCAAAATTTTTCTTTTATAAATTAATTATTTTACCTCCTCTATGTTTTTCCCCCAACGTTTATGTTTTCTAGACTTACTATTTCATGCGAATTTTTCTTGAAAACCTTCGTTTTCTTATGATTAATTCTCATCCCTTGTCCGTTACTGTTTCTGTTATTTTATTGTTTTTATCTTTTCCAAAATTTCATTTATTGTAGCCAGTTTAGACTGCCAAACGACTTCTCAAATCAGCAATCAACAAATACATCCTGATTATACTCTGCATTCCTATAAATATTGATATCATTATTTCTATGGGTATGTCTATAGCCAAACTCATCTTGTCGTATGCTCTCACTTGATGTTTTCTCCATCATTTCATTGGTGATCCTAAAGAATCCTATCCACTTTTTCCTTCCTACGATTGTTTTTTCGGCATGTACAGTTGAATTGCTAGACCGACGGTCTGCCTGTATATCTACTAATAATGCTTTGCCATTCACCCGTTGCACCATTCTGTCCAGTTTTCTATACGTTAATATGGATTCATACCTCACGTTACATCTACACCCTTCTGCAATACAGGTATTACATCTCGGACAAAAAATACCAGCTATATTTTAATCTCGCCTTGCATAGGTCTAACACGTCTGTATTTCCTCTCTCCATCTCCTGCTGGATATTCCCTAAATTTCCTCCCTCACAATCGTTCTAACATTCAATATCCCTATGTTCACGCTCCCTATATTATCCTGTCACTTCTTTTCTGCTGCCATTCTCTCGATTGTGCAAGGAAATCGCGTGATGAGGGCCGCGGAGGCCTTGCTTCCTCCGCCGGCGGCCACGACACTCGGCGCGTAGGGCCTAGTCTCGTAGTTACCAAGACTCATTTTCATATTAGGTTCCATCATCATTTCTGGGGATAAGTAATTGAGGTATTTTCCTGTTGCCTTCCTCAATGGTGTTTTTAACGTGATACCATCACTCAGATGGCCGCCCCACTGGGGTCAGACGCCTTTGCAGTCGCCTCACTGATGAACAGACGCCGCGCGGACTACCTTTCGTCTTGCTCCTACAGTTCGACCTAACAGACATGGGTGACCCTACCAGGAGAATATGACTGCTCCCACGAGTACAGCTCTATGGATCATATGAAAATGCAAGCTGTTCCACAACATCAACCATGAGTGGAATCTAGAGATGGTGATCTGAATATTAGTTTACTAGGTGAAAGGAGAGCCTACATCCAGCCAAGAAAATGTGATGAAAGGTTCAATGAAATATCAATGCTAATGGACACAGTTTATTTACCTTTGTCACCTGTGGAACCAAAACAATATTTCTCATTGACAAGCCCATTTGATTTTCAATCGGAGGCAGTCAGAAATGTCACCGTGTTTCGAGCCCACGACCACATGGCCGAGAGGACCCCCTTTGTCCTGGCGATGAAGACAAATATCATTCATACTCTCTTTAAATCGTACGATCCTAATGAACAGCTTATATTTTGCAAATTCCTAGATGTAGTGCTGACAAAACATTGACCAATAGATAACCAGAGCGGAAACTGCCGACGCTCTTAATTCATTCAATTACGAGTAAATCAATTATATGGTGTTAGAAGCATGAAAAGGCCAGAACAAAAATAGAGATATTATGGCCAAAATTTGAGAACTCTTTAATACTTAGGGTTAATTTGTTACAAGCACTAAGTAATTAAATGCATATCAAGAATTTCTTTCGGTCTAATACTATGCATACATAAACCAAGAATTTATAAGACTGTTCACGTAGAAAGCAAGTGTCACATGCGGAATCGAGGAATGGGAACTGAGGTACCAAAATATAGAAAGCAGGGTCATTTTTAGACGGAAAAGACTGAAAAAAATCATGGACAAAAGAAAATATGAAAGCGGAGTTTGTAGAATCATTAGAAATTTATAATTCAAGAAATAAATAAAAAGAGAAAATAATATCGCTAAAATGTCGAAAAGAATTCGTCAAATGGGTCTAATCTCCCAACGCAAGGGCACCCAAAGACTACCGATACTAGTTCGATAAATGGAATTTTGAAAAGAGGATCTCAAAGAGGTAAACCCAGGAAAAAAAAGGAATGATGTTGGCGCACACAAAAAAGAACATTCAATTAGATTAAGCTGGCAAAGCGGGAGGCAGCAGTAGAAGAGACCGAATTTAATGTAGGACTATCATGCCCAAGGGAGAACACGATACTTATAACACGTCAGCCGACTGGCGCATAAGTTGGCCAATCATCAATTGGGTCTGTTTCTGAGGTAGTGAGAAATCAATTGAAATTGCAAGAAAATGTTTGGAAAATACGATAAGAGTTAACATACTGGTAGACGGAAACTACAAGAGTGTCTATATAATTTGATAATTACACTTATTCTGTAGCTAGTGGTACTGCTGAGTACGTAAGTTTCTTGAAATTCAGCTTTTCGATTTGCGCTTATATACATGATATATATACATATAAATATATACCTGTATGTATATATATGTATATATATATGTATATATATATGTGTATATATATGTATATATATATATATATATATATATATATATATATATATATATATATATATATATATATATATATAAATGATGTAGAAGCACTCAGAAGAGAAATCTAACATTTGGACGGAATAATAGAACACATAATAAAATATATAACACGTAACAAGACACTCACATTATAGATTTTTAGAGTGTTTGAGCTTTCGGCCTTCTCTGAGGCCTTCTTCAGGTCAGATTGGCTATATATATATATATATATATATAGCCAATATATATATATATATATATATATATATATATATATATATATATATATATATATATAGCCATAAACGCAGTAATCAACCCGAATGTCGGTTCGGTAGGTGATAGGTAGAGTTCACCAAATACTAAGCCTGACGGCGTGTGAAATTCACACAGCAGGGTAAGGGAACCAGTTCCTTTCCTTCTATGTACATATATATATATATATATATATATATATATAAACACTGATGTAGATTTTTAAAACATATAAACACAAAGAAAGGACACTCACATGTGTAGTTTTGACATGTGAGTGTCCCTTCTGTGTTTCTACGTTTTCAAAATCTACATTTGTGTTTTTTTTATATATTTGTTCGTCGCCGAAGAGCGTTCCATTTTGAAGATATATATACTCATTTCACATTTCCATATCTCATTTTTATCTGCAATAACGACCAATCTTCGTTGAAGTCCGTTGGATCAAGTAGTACAGTGGTGTAAAGGCCTCGACCTCGCTGCATTCGGCCTCCATAGCTTCCTTTCGGGGTGATTGGAGTCTTTCGGTAAGCCCCTACATGCCGTCAGCACGATGGTGCGAACTGATGTCGGCATATAAGTCGTCCAAGGACAAAGTATTTCTCCGAAACGTCGAGTCTGAATAAATCTCGCACAATCAATTCGTCGAGTCAATGGGGTAAGTCGCCTCGTCCGACGGCTCGGCGTTGATGGGTCGAGAGCAGCGGGTTGTTCGCGCGGCCACCGTGAAGAGTCCTCGCGGTAACTGCATTTCCGCCCGCCGGGGGATGGATGACTTACTCACCCCTCTATGTCGTTCTGCACGCCGGGGAGGTCAAGCTATCTTCTCCCGGCGGGTGCGGTGGCGCGGACCCCTCCACCCGGTGGATGCCACCGCCGACGCCGCGGGGATTGTCGCGAGCGCCGTAGGACTTCTTCATCGCGTTACAAACCCCGAATGCATTTCAAAACGGCTTCAGGACATACAGTACGGTATTGCTGTTTTCTGACCGACTGGAATTCTCTCAAGAATCGCTCCCGTGCCCGGAAATACAGTCGATTGCCTAATTAAGTGTTTCATGAAATAGTCCTTCCATTCGAGGGTTCGTTGACACCATGATGGTTGGTTTATGGTAATTTCAATATGCCTTGATAACTCTGCTTACTTATGCCCATACATATTTTGTGTAAAGAATCTGCTTCCTCTCCAGGTTTACGCATTCCATTTGGTTTTCACTCCCATTTAGTTTTTTCCTCTCTAATGCTTTAACATACGTCCTCGTCTCTCATTCCTCCTCTCGATTCGATCGATTGCTACTATGGTTGGGCAATTTGAACGTGGAAGCAAGGGGAAGGGCAAAAGGTGGAGATAAACCCGGCGTTGATACCATTTTTGAGGCCCCGATGAAACCTTTGGGACTTCTGGCCAGTCGGACGGATTAAAACCCTTGAAATGCCCAGCGCACCGTTTACCACGCCATCCCCTCTCCGAATGCAAACGCCAACCCACACGCAACCAACCATTCGCCGCGACCCACCCCCACTAAGTATTCCCAAATGGTAAACAAACCGCCGTTTGCTGATGTTTAAATCAACGCGTTTTTATATCTGCTTTCACGTGGAAATCGAATGTTGGGTAGCTAGACAAGGTATGTCCCAAAAGTCGTAGGACTGAGTCGATTAAACAATATTGATTACCAGAACTGATACATTCACTCCAAAGTCTTCCAAGTAGCACACATGTGCGTCCCCACACCGCTGCCAGCGGGTTTTCTACACCTCGTACGCCTTCTGGAAAGCGGCGCCCGGAATACTACTAAGCTCCCTCGTCACGGCCTGTTGTAACGTTTCTACCGAGCCGTGGTGAAGTTCTTTCAGAACGAATTTGAGACAGGGTAAGAGGACAAAGTCTCGTCCCCAGTAATGAGATTGTTTAAAAAATTTAGATCGTCACTCACATGGTCGAGAAGCTCTTGAAAGATCCACGTGCGAGTTCTCTTTCGTTCGTCCGAGAGCACTCGCGCCACCAACTTCGCACGCACCTTTCTCATGGCCATGTTTTCGGTCACAAGTCGATGCACATACTTTTAGGTTTCTCAAGTTCACCCAAAAACATACGAATATTTAATCTGCGATCCCTATCCAACAAAGCCTTCACTCTTGCAAGACTTTCGTCACCTTTTTATGGCCGAAGAGCGTCCTGAACGCTCGGTATCTTGAACATCTCGTCTCGTCCGTCGCCTCTCTACTCGTCCGAAATAACTTTTGCCATTCAAAAGCTGCCTTGAGCATGTCAAGAGTCTCTTTCCTAGTTTTGCCCTGTTTCACGCAAAAATTTGATGACATGGTGCAGTTTAAATAACCAGTTCTTTACGGAGCGTAACGAGGTCACGTTATAGAGGTTTCTCAACGAATCATCCGCACTCTGCAAAGGCTAGGAGCCAACTACCACCGGCCTCCAGCCTTTCCTGAGACCCAGCCTCCCTCAAACTCAGCCAGAGAAACCGCAACCTGTCCGTTCGAATATTCGGGAAAAAGTAAGTCTAACTATTTTTGGGACAGGCCTTATATGTGCTAATTTTTCCATATGAATTTATCATCCTCGATAAAACAGCTACGAGAGTCAGTTTATTTAGAGGCCTATGGAATTGTTTTAAGAAGAACACTTTAACAGAAATATTACCTCTCCCAATGTCGTAAGCCACACATACCAAGAACTAACTTTCTCCTTAGTCTTTCTGATTTCATCCTCATCCGCAATCCCTTCTCCTTTAACTACTCGCAGATCAACGGTTGTACCATGAGTAGCAGGTTCAGCCCTTCTTATCTAAACCACTTTCTTGGTCTCGCAGAGAAATAATTCCTGTTAGAACAACCCTTGAAACCTCTAATATGGTTCAGATACATTGATGATATTTTTCTTCTTTGACCACATAGTACTGAATCCCTGAAAGCCTTTATTTCCGATCTCTATGCTTCCTCCTCTGTTTCCTTTACCTCTAACATTCCCTCCTCCCAAATTACCTTCCTAGATGTAAACGTATCCTTAATAAACAAAACATTCCACACTTCTATACATATAAAACCGACTAACCAGCACTATCGTAGTTTCCATCCGTATCACATCAAAAGCTCAATTCCTTATTCCTATTCCCAAGGAGGACACAGAACCTGCAATCATCCCGACTCCCTGGATAAATACCTCTAAAACTTACTCCATTACCTTCTCCAACGAGGTAATCCTGAATCTCTCCTAAACAAAACAATCCAAAGACATGCTAACACTCCAAAACATTCCTCAACCGCAGAAACCTACCATCTTTCAATTTGTACAACCTACTTGCCCGGCATAGTCTTTGAGATCCATGCTAAAAAACCTCTAGCCTACCATCAAGAACCACAATTCCACCACCAACCTTTTCCGCAAATATCCCTCCGTTACTTTCAAACGCCCCGGTAACTTCCACCTCTAGTAATGTAGTTCACCTTCAGAAGTGCAAAGTATGCCCTGTCTTCTAAATTGAACAGTGTACCATTCCCTAAATACTAGGATCAATAACCACAGGGGCTCATGCAATAAATCTTCCCAGATTGGGATGCTCCCAATTCCAAAGCAGGCCTCTGAATGTAAGAGTCCATTTGATAAATGGTATAATGCATCCATTCTAGCACTATTAGCCATTGTAGGGAAGAGCTTGCAATTTCTTCCATTGCCACATTCATTTTGGAGTTTTGAATCATTAGTTCGTATTTTTAGTGAAGTTCAGTATTCATGAAAAATTGCGGTGCAAATCATTCTGGGCCAATAATGGCCCCTATTTTTAGTTCAAAAAACGTTTTCAGAATTTTTGGACAGTAAAATTTTTACAGAAAATCAGTTCCTTCAAGAATGGTCAACTTGATCATTCAACAGGAACTCAGAGGGGCTGATCATACCATGAGCTAAAAATTGTGCCTTTCTATGTATCTGTTTTTGTGGAGAACGTAAGAAAAAGTTAAAAATTATCTTACACTTTAGGAAAGCCTTCTTTGAGTTTCGTAGATCAAACTGATGCACATCCTTCAGATTGGAAAAAATAAATAATTACATAAACAATTGGCTCCCCACCGGGGAAAAAGTGACATTAGATCGAGTTTTAAAATTGCGAATGGAATTTTTGATTTCCTAGAGTGGAACATAACCTTTTTTCAGAGAATTTCTTAGTCCTAGGCTTTGCTGTTAGTGATTATATGAACTCCTGAACAAAAGAGATGTAGATGGGATGGTGTTTTAATTTACAGAATATAAACAAGCCATGTATTTGTATGCCTTATAAATATTGCTACGCATTCTAATGCACCATATAGAATATTTACCGTGAATTCAATGGAATATACATGGTAATTAAAAATAACCATTGAAAAAGAGAACGGTTATGCACCTAGGCTCTCGGAGAACCTATCGAATTTTACTCCTAGACGTTCAGAGGAGTTACTGCGAGTGCAGCTACATTTACAAAATAGACATTTCGATCTCAGTTGAATCTAGAAGGAAGAAAAAGCATTCGTAATACATGCAATGCCACACTGCGGAAATAGGCCTTAAAAAAGTTTTAAGTACAGAATATTGTAATACAGAACCTGATAAAGGGTATAGTCAATAATATCTGTAATCCAATGTCCATTCATTTCTATCGTTTGAAAACATCCTCTATGTACCATGCACGTTCAAGATAAGTACCTAAATGAAGTATCATACTTCCAGCCATGTAATGATAGCAATTATTATATTTTCCTTCCAGGAGAAAACATTATTTCCTCATCCCACTTCCTCTCCTGGCCTCGTTTATAAAATCTAAGCGCCATCAACTGCTTCAAAGCTTCAGAAGCTTTTTCCCTCCTCGATAGAGGAGGGAAAAAGTTTATCAGCACTATTTAGTCTTTTTTCATATTTTGAAGGAATAAGAATTTTTACTTAAAATTTAAAATTTTATAGAGGACTCGTAAATAAACTTGCTTCTACAAAAAAGTTACATAAAATAAAGTTACATCTATTCATGCTCCTTGGATCCTTCCCGTGCCCAAAAATCCATCTCCCATTGCCTTCTATTTACATTAATATTTGGTTTTTAAATCCCCCTTTATATTTTTCATAATAGCCAGTACTGTGAGCAAAAGTCAACAGTTATAAAATAAGAGAAACCCATCGTCAAAAACAGATAATCTATTAGCGTTTTTTTCCTCTGACGACCAAAAGAAAAGAGGGAAGCAACCAAAGTACAATGAGCTATTTCCATCTTAGATTCCTTTTATCATATCTCACGATAAACATTATTCTCTAGTCCACGCCATTAAGGTGACACTGGCAGCGTTTAAGCCTATACAATAAACATTGAGGTATTGTTGGAGGTGGATGCCGGAATAAAGAAATACTAATAGTACAAACGGTCAACGAAGGCTTTTAACTACTTCTGTCCACAAAACCTTTTGAGTACATTTAGGAATAGGAGAAGTACCAGTTTCTCGCCTCAGGTCACCAGCTTAGTTGACCATAGGCATCATCTGGGACAAAACACTGACCCTCCGGTCAGCGTCGTTCATAAGTTTAGCGCCCTGCTCTTCCATCCACCCGCCACTCTGTCTGGCTGACCCGATACTGCTCAGATGGTGACTGACTTTTTTATTGGGTAAAAGCATTTATTGAATCGCTCCCACGCAATGAAGCCATCGCAATGACCAAAGTTTCAAAAATGTAGATTCAGAAGGCCAATGCTGCTGCAATTCACTTTACCGTAAGATATAGTTTCAATTTTCAGTGCCTTTTGTAGTAATTAAATGGGAAGATAATTAAAAAATAATGCAATATGGCGCTTGCTTTGTGAAATACCGCGTCACTTGAAAGCTAAGTGAATCAGATTGAACTAAACTTACAATTTTTCCGTTTTAACTTTATAAATTTTGCCGTTAAACTCCTCTTTCTTCACCAATTGGTTACCCAAAGAGCACACTCTTATTATTCCCTCGTTCTTATTTAATGGCCGCATATATGTTATTTTTTATTCAATTACTATTTGATATATTTGCTTATAAACGGTTTAGTCAACTATACCATTACTTTTTACTCGGAAATGCAGATTTTTTCCTGTGCAATATTTAAAAAAAATTAATAAACCGCTTGGAATACCAAAAGAGAAACTGAAGTGGAGCCACCCACCCATGTGTACACCAATGAGAGAATTTGATAGATCCAAAATGATCTGCTTTGACGAATTATCATTTAGTTTATTTTATATAATATTATTTGTCTTGTTTATTCAATTGGTCCCTTCCAGAAGATCGAATTCAGAGACTACAAGCTCTGTCCAAAAAGTAGTAGGACTGAGTAGATAAAAAAATGTATAATCAGAATTGATGCATTCACTCAAAAGTCTTCGAAGTAGCACGCTTGCGCGTCCACACACTGCTATCAGCGAGTTTTCCACTACAGAAGGCGGCGCTAGAAATGCTGCTAAGCTCCCTCCTCACAGTATTTTGTAACGCTCCCATCTAGCCGTGGTAACGTCCTTTTAGCACATATTTAAGACGAGGGAAAAGTCTGTTGGGACAATGCCTAAAAACTCACTCTCATGATCGAGAAGCTCTTGGTAGATGCGCGTGCGAGTTTCATTTTGTTCGTCATGGAGGGCACCCACGCCACCAACTTCGCACACACCTTTCTCATGCCCATGTTTTCGGTCACTAATCGATGCACATTATTTTAAGTGATCCCAAGTTTAACAAAAATCATGCGAACACTTAATCTGTGATCCCTGTCCAACATAGCCTTCACTCATGTTAGATTTCCGTCACTTTTTGAGGTCGAAGGGTATCCTGAACGTTTGGTGTATTCAACATTTTCTCTGCCCTTCCGAAACAACTTGTGCCACTCAAAATTACCCGATACCCTTGGCGTTATCACCACCAGCTGCTTTAATCATGTCATGAGTATTTTCCCGGTTTTTCCCTATTTCACGTAAAATTTGATGGCATAGCGTTGTTTTAATAACTAGTTCATGACGGATACTATGGGGAGTTCGAAATTACATCCGTGGAGAGGGCAGCCTCAAAAGACTCATGGTTCCGAGTACATGGGGAGAGCATGGCGACGGCTATCTCTCTGGAGACGGAGGAGTCGGAATTCCGACCTCCTTAGAGTTCCATCGAGGTGGTGCGAGGAATTGGATGAGGCAGTGACCGACGGCTCAACGATGGCCGTACTACATATAAACTAAACCTCAGGGTCGAAGTTTCGCTGGTCACGCGATGAGGTGGCGTGGGTCCGTGATACATCTGACGAGGGGGGTGGATAATGTAGGGACCTCGTCAAATTAATGAAAATTTGCTCATAACTACTTATCTTATATACTTTGGTGCTCATCGTCATGCGCAAGATTCATTGCAAACGGCTGAGCTGGGGTCCAAGAAGCCGACACTGTGTACTGAGCTACTGAAAACCCCGCAGATCAAAGTTATCGTAGAAACCCACGGAATTAAGTTTACAAGAGAGCACGGAACACATATTGCCGCGTCCCGCGACTTGAATACATGACCCTCGATGGTATTGCACCTTGTGTTTTACCGGATTTAGAAATAAGTTGAAATATAACCATGTATGCAGTAGTATGATTTCTTATTAGCGATGGAGAAGGTAAATAACGCGCCGATAGGAGAAATCAACAATATTCAATACTGATATGAAATTAATGAAAACATATTGATGAAAAATACGATGAAAACCTCGCAATTATTTCGGCATTCGTATGAATAGTATATGAGGAACGATTGCGGTACTACGCGATAAATAACCAAGTCGGGGCAGCACTGCCAAATGTTTTGCCGTCAAGTTGATGGGTGTAAGAAGAGCATTGTCCGCCAACCACGAAGCTCAGGTGAATACTTCCACCTCATTGACTTTTCCTTTCCCACAGGGACATATGCTATCAAGTGAGAAGAAAAGTCCCAATACACTTGTGTGCCCTATTGGGTATGCCGTGTTTACATTGGCAAATCCCACCAGGATTATTCCAAAGTAATTTTTCTTTCATACACTTTAGTAAACCTTTATTGTCGGCATTGACTTTGCTAAAATTAATGCCACGTACGATATAGTGCCACAACTATGGCTCTCATGGTGAAGAAAAATATTTCGAGCTCTTCAGAAATAAACTAGAAAGGACGCTCGCATGTGCTTAGGAAAGATCTCATTATAAAGTCCTCCACCTGGAAAAGCTTCGCCTGGAAAAGCTGGAGAAAAGATTTCTTCAACGTCGCGAGAAAATTTATTTTAATTGGATTTTGCAGTAAATTTGATATATCAATGAGCCTTTGAGTCTTTCCATAGTTTTCTAATTCAGTTATTTCAATAATTCTTTGGCACTTTGATCTCCCATACCAATATTTAACGATCCAAGCAGAGTTCCCTTAATGTTAGACAATCATTCAATCGATAATTCCCGTTCTTAATGCAAATTCATGCAATACATTTGACGTGGGATATATCCAACAAATGCAAAATATGCAAAATATCACCTTTAAATTATTTTTTTTCAACTCTGTCTCTCGACGTTCACCAAGGAGACATCGCATACACTTAGCAAGCCTTTCCCCCAGGGAATGTCAGAGGGGAGAGTATTTCTCATGCAGAATACTCTGAATGCTAACTCTATAAATGATAATATGGTCACCCTAGGTGGACCACTACTCACAGACTAACAACTCTTAGAAGCTAACCCTTTTCATTTGGCCCTGGAATTCGTGTCTGCCAGAATATTTTTTATTGTAACACCTTAAAAATAATTTAAAGTGCTCATTTGGTTCTCGATTTAAAGGGCAAATGATGAAAATAAAAAAGTTTCATCAAATAGTAGTATCCTAAAATTGTAGATAATCAATGGCACTATTGATTCTTACACCTACTTACATGAATGCAAGTGTTGGACACAATTTGGTCTCAGTATACCAATAATATACAATTTTTTTAGTGTAGCATTCACGGCATGTGAAATATTTATGCTGGTGGCATCGCCGAAAAATATCTACATCTACTTAATATCCAGCAAGCCGCCGCAAGGACGTGTGACGTGGAGTGCTTAGGGTCTTAGGCCACCCGTTATTAAGGGAAAAAACCGTGTGCAAAATCCACAAATGTATACAAGCCACAAACAAAACATTGTATACATTCATGCAAAAACCCACACGCATGCAAAAAACAAACTACCAGCTAACGTACACATGCATCTATAAGTGCAGTTACACCTTGTTACGACTTGAACAGACACACTCAACATCTTTGCAATGTTTAATTTTGTTCCGACTTGTAAATTAAATGTTTTCAATATTTCTAAAGTGACTTCGATTTCTTACTATAAGGATTTCTGATAGTTCTGGGAAAGAATGAGTATTTGAATCTACTTATATTGGAGTATATCTCCATTATTTTATCGTTGTGGTCTGATCTACCTAAGTAGTGTGGGGCCATCATAATTTCTTTAGTGTCATCGTTTAAATCTTCGGTTCTGAATCTATATAAATGTATAAAATATACATAGAATATATAAATTAATAAATTTAGATTAAAAAAGTACGCATCGATTACATATACGGGAAGCATCGCGATATTTTAAAAGCTACCGTGAGAATATCGATGCAGTGTTATCCATATTATTTTCCTTGTATTATGTCATCCCTCATGCAGTCATGTGCCAAGTGTGGCACGGATTTGTGCTAAGTAGCTGTCTCTCTGACTGATATCAATCCCAACCGTGCCGAAACCCAGAGCTGAAAATTCACTCCCGCTCTGCCGAGAGCTCTCTGAGGCAACTGGATGCGGCCGGGGAATAACGTCGACTCAGCTGGAGGGGCTGGGCTTCCTCCAGTAGGCGGAAGGGCGGAGGTGGCCCAAGCATGAGAGAGATAGAGAATAGAAGAAATGATAGAGGTGCCTCACGCGCAAAACACGGTCGGGATGTAACAAACTTCTCAATTCCAATTTCGCGTTTTTATTCGCTGCTAGAAGTGTTAGCAAACAAGCGTTTCCATATTTTATAGAATTTTAGCAATCACTTTATGACCAATATAAGGCAAAAATAAACGAATAATGACCTTCCAAGTATAAAGGAAAATCGAAATGAATTACTTGGAACTATCATTCATTAATCGCGTCACGGAAAGTAGTCTTTAGAGGAATTTTAAGAGAGGTGTTCGCACAATTAAAAAATGGAAATTTAATAAATACACTCACGGCCATTAACCAATGTATAATAAAATTCTTTTAAAAACCCAAGTGACTCTGAAATAAAGAGCGTATCCTTTGGCTATATGTTTTACAACATAAAGCTTACATAAGCAAAAGTAAATCAAATGTTTTAGGCTCAACTTTGTGGAAGTTCATGTCCATTAAATGAACACAATGTATATATCCACTGTTTTTTATTTTCGTATCACTAGTTTCAACGCTTAGTCGTCATCATCAGGTACAATTAAAACAAGTTGCGGTCCGTTTATATGGCATTTATGAGGGAAATGGTGGTGGGTAAGAGAGGAGGGGCAAGAGGGGAAAAATTCGGGTTGCGAACGGCGTAGATTGGAAGGAGGAGAGGGGTGTTAAGCGTCAAGAAAAGTGATTGGTCGGTTCACAGTGGGAGGAGGGTCGTTGTCTTTCCGTGAAGGAAAGTGATACTTCGAGGATTGGGGAGAGGTATTCAAAAATTAAATCGTTAACCAAATGACCCGTTTTAAATTGTTTCTAATTTCCAGGTCTTCCCACTTGTCCATCCTCATTCCTTTGTCCATCTGGTGTATGAGTTCCTGCTTGAAATCACTCTCGTGGTTTGATTCCCATAGATGCTTGGCGAAGTAAGGTTCCTTTAGGTCACAATTTCTAAAACAGCGTTATGTTCCTCTACCCGTGTTTATAATGATCTCCCCGTTTGGCCTATGCATATAACACTACAGTCCTTACAAGTTAACTTATAAAAGCCACTTTTATTTTGTGTTCCCACTTTGTCTTTCGTAGAGTTCAAAAATGATTTTAAGTTATTCTTCTTGTAAAAGGCTATTCGAAATTTTTCCCTAGGAGAGATGTTGGCTATCTTTTGTGAAATAAAACCATAATAAGGGAGTTTACACTATTTGTGCCCTTTTTCGACCACATTAACTGGTTTAAACAAAAGATTGTTGGCTTTAAAGGAACGTTTTCTTTGAAATATTTTATCAATTCAATTTTCCTTGTAGCCATTTTCATTGCTAAATCTTTAATCGTTTTAAGTTCATGAGCAAAATTATTTTTGGAAAGAGAAATGGCCAACAGGCTGTTTAGTAGGAAATGGAAAGTGGAAAGCTTGTGAGATATGTGATGGCGGGAGTTGAAGGGGATGATGTGGTCTGTGGTGGTACTTTTCCGGAAAATTGCAAGTCCAAAGCCCCGTCCCTTTCTCGACCACTGTGATATCTAGAAAATTTAGTTTATGATTTAGTTCTTTGTCACAAGTGAAATCTTGACATTTTATCGCTTTGGGAATTCAGGGTATTCATGAAATTTTCTGTTTTTCTGTATTTGTCCATATAGCAAGGATATCCTCTACGTATTGAAACCAACAGTGAATATTCTTTGTAAACATGGAGGGACTGCTGAATATTTTTACATCAAACTCGTCCATGTACAGGTCAGCAGGTAGTGGAGATAACGGGGACCCCATTGCTAATCCTTCCACTTGTTTAAAGTATTCATTATTGAGTTGGAAATAATTTTGCTCAACACACAATCACAAAAGAGGCATGAACTCATTGAGAAAGGGTGGTTCGGCCCCAGAACTTTTAAACACTTTTTCCGCCACTACCAATGCTTCCAAAACTGGTACATATGTAAAAAGGTTTTTGACATCAAATGACACTAGGATATGTTTTGAGGGCGGGGGACCTTTCTTAGAGAGCTGCGCACAGACATCACTGGAATTTCTCAATCTAAGAGATCATGAAGGTAAAATATTGCTGAGAGGCCTTAATTGAATATAACTGAAACGATAGACGAAATGAGACAGAGGTTAAATTTGCCTTTAGAAGAAAAATGGATATCTATGGAACATTATACATGACTATTACGAAAAAATGATGAAATATACTAAAAATGGGGAATGAGTCTATTTGCATAGATATCGAAACAGATCGAGTAAATTGGATAATGAAGTATTCAAAAAAAATAAGGAAGTTTTGAAAGACAGGAGAGAGGGTTAAGGGTTTTGGATGGAGGGTTGATAAAAACAATTGTACATGCAACAAAAGCAACCGGGTAATTCAGTAAAATAACGAAGTATTGGATAGAGGTGAGTAAAGGTGTAAGGAAAAGCTGCTACCCATTACCGATCTTATTCAATATTTATATTGGTAAAATGATTAATACGAAAGTTTCGGAAGAAGAGAACGGAATAACTATTCGTGAAAGGAAGATATACACATTGGATTTGAGAACGAAGATTAGCTGACATTAACTGATAAATTAACGCACCAAAAAGAATTTGATGATTTTAGAAGACAGTATAAAGGAGTTTTGGGTCACAGTATATGTTAGGTTAAGTGAAATGAAGATAATTAAAAGAAGAGATGATATAAACTAAAGTTCTAATCGAGAAAGATTTGAGTAAGCAAAAAATTCCAAATATTTTGGTGCATTTTAATGGAAAATTTATAGAGTAAAGTTGAGGTCAACACAAAAACATGTATCGTAAAAGAAAAATTCATTAAGAAAAAAAAGTATTTTGCAACAACATGACATTGGAGTTCCGTATGAGGCTGTTCAATGATACGTGTAGAGAGTTTTGACGTTGTGAAATAAGGACCCTGGGGAAAGAAGAATAATAGGACTAAGTCCTTAGAGATATCAGTGCGGGGTAGCATGAAAAAAAGTTAAATTCATGAGCGGACTGAGAAATGAGTATTTTTTTTAATTTTGAGTGCAGATAGCGCACTTCTGAACTCTCTCCATAAGAGAAAATAAAACTGATCCGGCCGTGTCTAAAGAAGGTAATTTAACTACGGTCATAATGGGAACGGCATGGCTGGAAAAGATGAAAGGAAGGAGGGGACTGAAACTGCTACATGAAATGAGGTCAGGAGGGGATACAGGGAGCGCAAGGAGCGAATCATGGCCCAGGGGTGGGGATGACAACGGCGATGATGGTGCAAAAAGCCTTATGATGATAACAGCGCCCCATATTTCGCTCACATTTTCCCATTTCTAGAGAGTTACTTGAGCTTCGTTTTTTGATGTTTGATTATCATTCCAGATTTATCGCATTGGCTCTGTAGTACGAAGGATTGAAATTATCTAAGGAATTGAAATCATCAATGGTTACTCAA
This sequence comes from Hetaerina titia, assembly GCA_037158775.1. Lineage (NCBI taxonomy): Eukaryota > Metazoa > Arthropoda > Insecta > Odonata > Calopterygidae > Hetaerina > Hetaerina titia. The sequence continues at coordinate 75,213,385 of CM073779.1, forward strand.
ATCCCTTGCCTGACTGGCTATCTTAAACTCTCCGCATATCAGAGTCCAACCACTTCTCTTATCCTCCTTCATTTACACCGACATTAACTCCCATTCCTCTCATACAATTCCATCGCATTTGCGAAATATAACAAAAATTACTATCGCAAACATATTCACACCCCTGCTACCAATTCTCAATCCGATACCCTTACATACATTCTGAGTGAGTAAAATATAATGTGTTCGAAAATTTGTCTATCCTTTAAGTTTACCTCTCGATATTTTTATGCATTCATTCTTCCATATGATATAGAAGGGTGATTCCAAAAGTGAGGTCTTCAAAACGCTGGAGTCACAGAGAAACTGTTGGCGCGGTTGATAGTCACACTGCTACGTTTTTTGATTTCCCAACTCCAAAACAAGCTCTCGCTCAGTCTCGGGTCGGCAACAGTTTGTGATGGAGCTCCCGTTTTCCGCTACCAACAGGCGCGAATTTCGCATAGCTGCTCGGTATCATTACGCAAAAGGAGATACTCCTTTCGACATTCATCGCTAATTGACGGAAGTGTATGGATGTCAAAAATGTTCCGCAAGTGGCGTAGGACGTCTACAGCTGGTCGCACTGGAATTCATGACGAAGAAAGAAGCTGGAGACATTCAATTTCAGTCACGAAGGTTGAGTAGTACTCTCTAAAGAAAAATAGAGGACGAAGTAGATTGTCACATACTAAAAATGAGTTAAACAACATTAAAAAATGCTTTATAGAATGACGTCTGGAATTGAACACTAAAAAATGCATGATAACGAATTTCCTCAAAATTGAAAATAAAACTCGTTCAGACTTTACCCAATTACTTTACTTTACCCACAGCAGTCGGAGGTGTTCGGATGAGCGTTTATGTTCCACCGTCACATTGAATCTTACATGGGGAATGCACATACGCACTTTTTGCGGAGGAGCTATAAAGAAGCTGGCAATCATTAAACGTATAGTTGGAAAATTTAGGGATAAAAAGTTAAAGAGACGTGCTATATTTTTAGCGGGACAAGCAAGCATAGGGTATGAAGTGAGAATCAGGGGCCCATCTTGAAAAGCTCTGATTTGGTAATTGGACTAGATACAGAGAAGGGTCGCCAGATTCGTGGAAAATTCTTACGAAATAACACAAATCGTCATACATTTACTTCAAGATCTGGAATGGGGACATTTATATATTCAAAGCTCGATTAAACCTGTTGCAAATTTACCAATTGTGCGGTTTTCTATCTAACAAATAAGATATAATTCAACCCCTCAATTACATCGGCAGAAAAAGCGATTGTCATGAAATAAAAGATTGCTGACGAATAAATTTGAAGGTTTCGTTTTCCGTACGTACATATCGCGACAGTAATATAAGGGGTAAACACGAAGACCGAAATGGGTAAGAATAGCGAAAATAGTTAAACGCGGGCCCTTGTTCTGGGTGGCAGTGTGTGGTGTGGAAAGAGGTTTAGAGCTAAGGATCTGGTAATTGTCCGTCCTGCATGAGTTGGATGCTAACTGGTAATCAAGTGTCTTCCTTTCAAGTAAGCTGCCTTTTATTAATGAGCTTTCGTATTTGTCTCTGCGTGATCAGCGGAGCATTTACTAAAAGTATAAGTCTCGTAATATGCATGTCAAATGTTGCGTAAATGTCGCCCTTTCGCTAGATAGCGGGTCGTCATGTGTATGTGAAAGTGGAGTAGATACAGAATGCTGGTAAATTAAATATCCCGTCACACGCCCTAGTGACCGCTTACAGTGTTGTGTTTCGAATTAGATGTAAAGTAGCAATTCTGCAGAGCTTATTCGATCTAATTTCAGAGACTGAGTCAATGGGAAATTGGGCGTGTGATGCTTAATCATAACACATCTAATATTACGAAGTTGCCTCATTCTTGTCGGAAATAAAATCTCGGACCTCAGCTGGCATAATGCTTCCAATGCCATCTTCAATTTACCTAAAATACCTACCAGAATGAATCACTAGCTCCATAAAATGTAATTGAAACAATTCACTTTCATCACGTAATCAATCCAAAATTTAACCATGTCAACTGTTTCCCAGTGAAAGACAGTACCACACTAGTGGAAATCGGCTTACAGGTTGGCTAACACACTCTTATGCCAGGCCAAGTTCCCACCCGATTTCTTCGACCTTCGCTCGTCCGATGCACACGGTGGAGATATGGCCATCGAACAGAGGTGGGGCCTGTAGCTTCTCAATCGATAATGTAGAGGTCATTTTACTCCGATCTATATCTCGAGGCAAATGCCACGAGGTGTGAAATCTGACCAAATAATCCCGCCTTTCCGCCGGGGGACTGGAGATTGAGAGGTTCCGTGAGGAACACCGGGACCCCTGTTGTGATGACAGCGGCCCCGCGTGTCCTCAACCCTCCCCTCCCGCAAGGCGAAAGTGAAGCCACAAGTGTGAGAGAAGCAGCTGCAGGCGAGCGCCATCTCCCCCTTGCGCTCCCTCTCGCTTCCCGCGGCAGCCAGATTTCCTCCACGTCTTTCAAACAGTCCCCCTAAGCCGTGTAATTTGCCGATAGTGGCGGGAGAGGAGGTTGGGGTTCCCGAGGCCCACGTGATTAGCGCATTCGGATGGCTGCGTGGCCCGAGTGCGTGTATGGTTCGTTCATGGTGCTGGTGGGGAGTGGGGGGAGGGCGAAGAGAATATGTTGGAATAAACAACCGAAATACCTGACGGGAGGGGCGAGTGCGCGAGCAAGAGCGGGGCGGGAGTGTCGCGCCGGGGCTAATTGGCGGCCCCGGGGGGGGGGGCTGTCCCCCGGGTGTGGAGGAGGGGAAAGAGAAGGAAAGCGAGGGGGGTAGGGGAGAGTAGGGTAGTTGTTTAGTGAGCGAGCGGCGGAGGGGTGGGGGGCTGTTGGAGGCAGCGGCCGTTTTCCGGTCCCCCAGCAACGCAATCTCTTCGATGAGCTCAATGAGTTTAATGCCAAGCTTCCTTCCTCGGCTCGCTGGGCAGCTAGCGGAACGAGGTTAGGCTGGAATTGGGACTCCAATGAAGCACATCCTGGCGGAATGGGGAGCAGGAAACGCGTCATCTTCACTCCATGAGAAAATTAGTATGTGTCGGGGTGAAGGCGGGAGCCGACGGCTTGGCCAGTTTCCCTGCACTCTGGAATCCCATGGGCCGCTCACCCTCGGGGCCGATTGATTGGCGGCCCTTGGACCCTTTCCTCTTCCCCCGCTCCCACCGAGCGCTTTCTAGGGTCGACGTTTCGCCCCGGTCGAGTCGGTCTCGTGGCCGAGGCGACGGGGTTCGTACCACTTCGGTGGCCCCCCATTGGACACCATTTCATAATTTTAGAATCCCTCGAGTCATCTTTTTTAGTTTCCACACCAGAAGTGGCTAACGACATAAACGAAATATTTATGTTTTGTAAACCAAAGAAAAAATGTTCGGAAACATTCATTAGGTATCATAATATATAAGGTTTGACTATTAAACGTGTCGAGTATATAAAAATAATCCTCAAAAGCGATGAACCAAGTTGCCATCTAATTTATTTCAGTCTCTCAATTTATTAGTAGATTCCCCTACAATAGTTCAAATCGCAAAATGTGAAATTTCAAATGTGCTATGAAATACCATTCTGATGACTTTAAAGCACTGGTCTTCAATCAGTGTGGTGTGGTTCTTTGTCGAATTTTCAAGGTATGGTAACTTATACAAAAATGCCATACGGAAGAGATACCATGCACTGCTCTCCATGATTATACGTCAATTACTAAGTAGTACCAATACATTTTAGGGTAAACTACAGGTAATATGATTGTGCAGCATGATATGCTTAATATACAAGCTCATTTATATGAATAGGATATGTACATGCATATCGTATGCATGTGTGTGTGTGTGCATGTGCTTTATTTTCTACGTATACTGAAGTTTGTGGATGACTTCGGTAAATATGTTTCCACGGATGATACATATCGCATCTAACTACTCCAATGAATGATTTTGCTGTCAAAGAGAGTAAAATTAACTTTGGGAACACTTTTCTGACTCTGTAGGCTCTTTTGGGTGAAGATTTTTCTCTAAATTTTGTTTATGTGAGACTTTAAAAATTAGCGTAAACGACGTTGGACCATTAGAAACACACGAATTGAAGATTTTTTGGAGTTTTAAAAGAAGAAAAAGCTTTTCGATGCGAAACGATACATTATTGAGCTACAGCGTCAACGATGCCATCAACTGCAGATCCAAGAAGATTCTGCATTCCCTCAGAGGAATGAAGTTAGTGCCAGTAATAGAGATGCATGAAAATGTTCAAATAACGCGATTTATATTGCATTAAAAGGAAACTTTCCTAAGAAGCCTAGTATATTGTCATTATTTCATCTAATCTTAAATTATTGTCATTATTGTTTACTAATATCTCCTCTATAATACGTAGAGAAGTATATTTCAATTAGTTTTGTATCAGTAGCTATCATGTTATTTAAATTATTTTACACATGCATCTTAACTAAAACTTTTAAAGAGATTAATTTGGATGATGTTGCATGTCGGTTGTTCAATCATTCTCTGATACACACTTGCGGTGACTTGCAGAGTACTATGAATATTTTGATGGAGATGTAGAAAATTGAAATTCCTCTTTGCAAATACAGAACTCTTTAATGAATATTGAATATGATTTTTCGGGTTATTTGACGTATTTATTAATATTTTTCCTCGTTATAGTGCGATTGCTGTAACATTTCATGCGGAACGTAATGAATGCCTGTGCGTATAATACCAGTATTATATTAAAATAAACTAATCAAATCAAAACAGCATGTTAAGTTACGATCCAATTTACTCCGTAGTGCAGTTAAACATCAATAGCCATTGTTATTCTCGATGGCGTAAATATTTAGGGGTCAATAGGGATTTGTGAATATCACTCTTGCCTAAAGTAGCCACGGCACCTAAAGAGGCGCAATCGAAAGAGATGATGCAAAAAGGGGCGTCGAATTAACGCCTTGCGAAGCAGCTCCGTATTGGTGAGAATCGTGCGCACTAGGGGAGAACCGAATTCCATGCTTCACGCTTGATTCAGTTGATCAAATGTCAGCACTCTGAAGTGCAAGAGTGTCAGTGCATGAATTTGGATTCACTACATGACTGCAATTCCATATCCAGTACGGGTGGTTATATGACCTCTTAGATAATAGAATCCCTAATCTACATCTAGGATTCTGTCGTCTTTAATTTAGCTTTATCCTCACAGTATACAACGTGAAATTTCTTTTGAACAGGTCAGGTTAGAGAGAAAATCCCATTCAAGATTAATCCCTGAACATATGTGAGACTCAACTCAGAGTACGGAAGTGTTAATAAACACATTTGTTCCTTTGCCTGTCCCACAACTTAGTTTTTAACGAAGTTATAGCAATAAAAATTCATGATTTATTTTTAGTACATTTTAGAGGAATATTATCCAAACGCATTATAAAGAATTTGGAACCTGAACCCTCTGGGCAGTGGAAAAATAAAGAATTCACTCGGTTTAAACTCCATTGACTCAATTGTAAAAATAAACAAAGAGCCCTAAAGCCCTTTTAAACGGAAATATATATATATATATATATATCGATGATGCGGCAGTACTCACGAGAGCAATATAGCTTTTGGACGGCACAATAGAACACAGAATAAAACAGATAACATGTAAAAGGACACTCACACTGTAGATTATTTGAGCTTTCGGCCTACTCCGAGGCCTTCTTCAGGTCAAACTTCAGGTCTGACCTGAAGAAGGCCTCGGAGTAGGCCGAAAGCTTAAATCATCTACAGTGTGTCCTTTTAGGTGTTATCTGTTTTATTCATCTATAATATATACATATATTATGTATAATATTTCATATATATAATATATGTTATCTATAATATATATATATATATATATTATCTATAATATATATATATATAGGTTATATATCATATGCATACAAGCGTTAGTACTTCACCAGCATGATAAGCATTCTATGGACTCTGGTACTACTATAATTCGACGCTCCGTAATCAAAATGGAATCAAAATTACAACTAACGCTACAATACACACTGAAATACACACCAGAGTTTACCATTTTTTAGGTTAACGTCGTTTTCACCAACACTTTGAATATAGTACATAATTCCTAATCCTTTCCTCCTTTTACAACCCTCATTCTCTCCTCTTTTTCACCACCCTATCACGTACTCTTATGAGCGATGCGACCGGAATATCAAAAACTCCCGCCGCATAATTTGCGAATATCCGCGTATTGCGAATATACCAGCTGCAACATACAGACAACTCTCCATCGACTGAAAAGTCAGAGGAGAGCATTCCGCGCTCGACAAACCTCCCTGCACGGCAGCCACGGCTTCCCTTTCCTGGTGCGGGTGCTGCACTTGCTCTCGAGAATTAAACACAAACAAATGGTGCGAAGCAAACACACTCTAATCTTCTATTGAGATTAATAGGTATCACAGCATAAGATAGATCAATAGAAGATAAACAAGATTCTTATATTTTCTCTGCTAGATGCATAGCTATTCCTATCGAATTCATCAAATAACTGAAGGCGGTCAAATGAATGGTTAGAGCCGCCCCCAAAATCATGGTCTGGTACCAGATATTGGTTTCAGAGGAGTCAACAGCAGTAAAGTGAGGAAGAGCTGTGAAAGTGATTCCATTTCATCTCAGCAGGGCTCCATATTACGAACATTTTCTCCGACTGTCGAATCAAAACAATTTTCGCCAGGCGCCGAGCATTTCTGGACTGTCAGACCGTTGACCATTCAAAGAAGGCACTCCTTCACTGACCCTCTTTGAAGAGGATTGTAAAATTTTATGTGGGTACCCAAAAGTGGAATCAGAAACCGATGCGAAAGAAGAAGATATTCTCCGTTCTAGAAATGGACCATGGTAATAATCATTGGTGAATAAAAATTACTTCCACCCACAAACAAGTCGCTATAACCTACAAACATTCTTTCCCCGTCGAAGAGCAAATACTTAACGTATTTATTGATTAAGACAGGCACCATTATCACACTCCTCCACACTCCACACTCAATGCCTCCACAAGAGGCATTGCATGGTACAAGACAATTTTTTCATTTATTGGTGTGAATTCGAAGATGCTATTCGCCATAAGCGTCACCTAGTAGGTCCATCCCAAAAATATGTGGAAAAAGTCTGGAGAAAGAAATGTATTACGAATCAAAGTACATATTAATAAAATTCTTCATATCAGTACCCTGGTGCATCGAGACACCCTCCGTTAGTCACGATACACTTCCTGAAAATCGTCGACGGGAACCTCGTTCAAACACTTCGTCACGGCATCTTAATCGTTATCCAGCGTTCCAAAATGGTTGCCTTTCATGCGCATTTCTAATCTAGGGAACAAAAAGAGTTCCGGCGGTGACAAATCGGGGCTGTAGTGACTATAGTGACTATCACAGCGGTCTAAGAGATCGCGCGATATTTTGATACGAACAGCTTTCTGATTTTTAGACAGCTCATTGGGGACCATCTTGGAACACACCTTGCTCATGGCTAAATATTCTGTAGGAATGCAATGCGCTGTGACATTCAGTATATTGCACTCTGCTAAAATTCTGAAATTCAGGTGTCGATCGTAACTGACAATGCCACTTACATTGAGCATATTACCGTCGTCCAGTGTCGCTGACAGACGTCCAGGGCGTTTTGTCGCACACCTCCTCTTTACTCTCTTGGAACATATTGTACCGAAAGGAAACCATTAATTGATGCATTTCTTCAACTTCGTAAGCATCCTTAACCATAATCATGGTCTCAAAACCCGATTTTCCAAGGGTAATACAAAATTTCATTGCGTATCGTTGCTCCATGGGCCGTGGACTCGTGAATTCATGACACGACCTTCGAACAGGGGTCCAATCTAGCAGCTATCCGCACACTGCAGAGGCCTTTAGACAAATTCAGCGGGTCGCGTTCCTTTTAAAAGACTTTCCATTAACTTTCCCGCTAAAAATCACCCCACTCCAGCCGTAGACATCGGAGGGAAAAATCATTCTGCTTAATTTGGAGGCAGATGCTCTATTAATGTCTTAGGTGGTGTCCAAACATTTAATAAAGCGTCTTCACGTGAGCTGGTTATTGCCAACTATAATTGATGTGTGTACCTTCTTATCCATTTTATATTTATAAAATTTCTGTTACCACTCATGGGAACGCGCTTTGACCAATGAACTGCTTTCGAAGAGCCGGCGGCATATTGCCTTAGAATTCATCAGGCTAGGTCAAGCTTGGACAACTTCCACGGCAGTGAAATAAATGACAAAAACGAATTAAACATTAATCGGATGAATTTTTGAAATATTGCGAAATAATAAAAAAAAGCAGCAACATTAAAATTGACGAGAACACAAAAATACAAACCTAACGTAATTATGAATCACCAAAGTATACATTCAACCCTTTTGCTTGCTAAGGATGCTTCCTTCTTTGGATGAAGTGATACATCGATAGGTAGGATATAATAGGAGTCTCAGATACATCAAAACGTTATTATCTTAATTTCTCTATCAATGAATTTATATAATATGGTCAATTCGTTACAAATATTGCTAATATAAATTTCCCTTTTATGAATTTATGGAAATTTTGATCGGGTTTTGATAAATATTACATAAATTAACTATTATAAGCAAAGAGCTCCACAACGTAGCTTGCAAAACGGAGCAACATATTTTCTTCCTCTTATATACAAATATATTGTACAGACGGCGACATTTTGGCGTTCCCTAATGTTTGATGAACACGCATTTAATTATGGCGAAGATAAAAAGATTTACCAAAACAAAAAACCCAGATCAGCATTTCCGTGGTCCATGGCACCTTCATCAGGTTAATAGGGATTACTCTGAAGAAATCACTCAGTCACTCAGAAGTGAGTTGTTTTTGTTTTGAATAATCTTTTCAGTTTTTGGGCCATAATCAAATGTATGCGCATCAATACGAGTACATATCTTATCTCAACCTTTTGTGGTGTCTTAACCTAGTGTTGGCTAAGATTGATACCTGTCTCCTGCAGAAATCAATTTCTTTCTCTCTACGGTCATTCTCTGTTCCTAAAAAGTAGGCCTCACCTCTCTACCATCTCTTCCTTCGTCTACCGTCGCATTCCATTTTCTCAACAACATGAAATGTTTCACTTGGAAAAACGCACGATAATTTCCTCTAACTGATAGTAAACCCTTTCGAATGCTTTATCCTTATCCTCCATGGTGGTATGTATAACTGAACAATGACCAATTTCGTTGGCTCCGATTTTACTGCTACTAAAAATAATATACCAGTCGCTTTATGTTTACAACACATCTACCTATCTTTTCTTTAATATAATAGGCACGACTTGCTGACTCTCTCTCCCTCCAATGCATACTACTCCATAACTATCAATCCTGTAATCATCGCTATCCTTTCATCTCACCTCACACAGCCATAAAACATCTATATTACCTCTTTCCATCTCTCGGTTAATATTCTCTAATTTGCCTATCCTCAACATTGTCCTGACATTCCATGTTCCTATTCTAACTACTTTCGTCTTCTTCTGCATCTTCTGTACTGCTGCTTTTATTTTTCCCCTGCAAGGGTTTCGTCGGATGGCGACCGCGGAAGCCTTGCTTCCCCCGCTGCCGGGCACGACACACCGGGCCGAGTCCCGCAGTTGCCAGGACTCGATTTCTCTATATTGTCCATCACAATAATCTTAGGAATAATAATACAGGTGGTTTCCCGTTTCGTTCCTCAATAGTGTTTTTAACGTGACACTATCACTCAATGGCCGTCCCACTGCGGTCAGGCGCCTTTGCATCCGCCTCACCAAGGAACAGACACTGCACTGGCTACCTTTCGTCTGGCTCCTATCTTTCAACCTATCTGGCATGGGTGACCATACCAGGAGCAACTATCATTATTCCCGCCAGCATATCTCAAGGGTTCATCGGAACCCACGAGCCCTTCGGTCGTGTTAATGTTATAGTCCATAGGGATATGTATATGTATGTATGTGTATACATATATTTATATAAATATGGACATGATCATTATTATTACAGGTATTCTACCGGGAAGGTAGGATTTCAATGGGAAACTACCAAAAAATATCTGTTCCCTCCTAACACTGACCAACATCCTATTCTACAACAATCACCTCTTCATCTTCGAATACTTCCTTTCTCCCTCCATTCCTTCCAACATCCCTATCCCATTTCTACCCCTTCCACGCTTTCGTAACAATCTCCCCTCTATCACATCTTCTCTTCATCCAATTTCCAATCACTGTTCTTGGCATTCGTTTTCTCTGCCTCCTATGAATTTCTCCAGGCAATCCCCCTCCTCATCCACTATAACCAGCACCTCTTCATTTATTTTCCTTTCTGTCCAATTCACCTTTTCCATCCTTTTCCAAACCCAAATTTCAAAAGCTTCCAATCTATTATTTAAAATCTAAAATGAAAAAAAAACTTCATCAGAGGAGTACACCTTACCTTACACACCAATCCTATAATTGTGTATTAAAGTTTTAGAAATTCTTAGGGCCATTCAAACAATCCTAATATTGACTCTTTTCTTGTATTTCCTTTTAATTTGCAATAATATGACCTAAAGTAAAACTTAATAGGTACTTCTTCACTGGAAGATATCTTGGGGTGGTTAATAATAAAATAATAGTATTTTGAAGTTTAGGCAACAGAAATATAAATTACCAATTTTACAGTAGGGTTTCACCGTAATCTCATTTTCCGTAGCACTTGGTATTGTGACTGCTTCGTCTCTTGATCATCAAATACTTATCCCTACTGGTATAATCCTCCCAATAAAAATAACAATAGTATTTGGTCCAAGAATGTTGTTTGCATGATGTTAAACCGCAGAACCGTAAAAATGTACCAGGAGTTCCAATAAGATTTTCATACCATGAACAAATGTATGAATTTAGGTATCACATTCCATAGGAATGCCCTGAAGATCAAAAAGACGAAAATCTACTTCCTTTTTTATGTATTTTCATGCTTGAAGCAACGACCACAAAATGGAGGTTACAAGAAATATTCTGTATATTTAAACGAATTTTCTTGTGTTAACAACCTATTTTTTAAAAATTGATCTTATCGGACAAACACAAATCCCAAAAATTTGGCAGTTGCTTGCAGGTGATAAATTTGTGCATTTTAAAGCGGTATAATTATTATGCTTAAAAGCATAATATTTGTGACATCTATATTTCATACAACAATGGAAAATAAATACTATATTTATTTAAATCCCAATGCTTATGTAAGATGCATTTGAAAAAATAAAGGGTCCAGACATTTGGAAATAGATTTACATGTTACTTTTTAACAGGATTTATCGTTGAGAATAAAATAGAAAATTTATATTTGAGTAATTAGTCTATATTCCATTGTTGCGGTTGATACGATGTCGATCGTATCGCCAGTTCAAGTATTAATTGTTGACAATGCAAAGAATTCTAATTTAGTGTAGCTGTGAACGAAGATCATAATTGATACCCATATTTTTGTTCATTTTTACGGATATGTCAACTTAGAACCTAAGCTTGAAGAATTGAAGAATAATATAACGCATTGTGTACCTTTACCTGATCATCGCAGTTGGTTGGCTGATAAAGGTACGCAGAGGAAGGTCGGTATGAATTTTGACAATTAATTATAAAATCAGCATTCCCTACTCTCCATTGTTTGGAGTAAAATGTGTGTGTGTGTGAGTGGATGCCAATGTCACGCATGCCAAGACGGTCAAGCGAATGCGGATGGCCACCGATGTAGCTAAGGCAGCGCCAGAAGAGGATCTCACCGAAGTCATTGAATTTAAATCTTAATTTTGAGGGAATATGTGCTGCCATACATGTACGAATAGAGGATTTTTTAAATAGGCGGTTTTTGCAAAAATTCGAACTAAAAATTTCCAGAAAATATATCCAAATTGAACCTAACCTATGTTTCTTTCGGAGTTTTTTTATTCTATTTAAGCAAAAATGTAGAAACCCCTACTCAGCACTAACTTGGCATGATTTGTCCCCAAAAAAACAAATCAATCCCCGTTCTTTCAATTGCCGTGAAATTTCCGTTAACCAGAAAAATTCATGTCTATTTCGACTTGAATAGACAACTCCGAAACAAGAGCGATTATTAGGGAAAAAAACATGAGCGTTAGAGTTTCTATCAATAGCGGAAGTTTAAATTACAAAATAATTTACGTTCTATTTGATTTGGAAACGGGAAATCCCTATAGGAAAATAATCTATACATTGCAAATAATTTCTTATTTTTTACACACATAATGAACTGATGAAATTTTAATGACAATATATTTCAGCAGTGAGGGAATGAACGTATGTGAGACAAAACTTACGAGCAGCAGCTATGTGTATGAACCACTAGATGTCGGATGGAAGGGGTGACAGGAGCAAAGAGGGAGGAGTGACGGGCTGGGGGCAAGCGCGTAGTGGAATGCTAGAGATGGAGGAGAGGGAAAGGGCAATGCATTCAGCGGTCAAATGTCCATGTATATTGTGCAAACAGATTTCCAATTGCTCGAGAGCATCATGCCGAGCACCCTCATCCCCGCATTTAATGGGGTGGATTGTGGGGAGAAGTCCCTTCGCCCCGGTCCTCTCATTTCCAATTGGATCAATTCCAATTAGATTGCAATAGTCTCAAAGAGCATTTTCAAAAACGCGAATATATCCCGTTTTTTCATATCTCAAAGAATTTCATCTGCGTATACGAGGTGCTAGTCAAAAGTTCCTGTAATTTAAATCACGCGCGTTAACTGACCCAGGTACTGTCGAATGCCACAAATCGGAGTTGTATGCATTCCTTGTGAGCCAATATGCAAGCGATTTCATTGTAAGTGGACGCTTTTGTTGTTGTTGACCAGTTTTTCTTTGTTGTGTCTGTTTTTGAGAGTGATTTTGTGAAGACCAATATGAAGAAACTGAGCATCTGTATCAAGTTCTGTATTAAACTCAGTAAAACAAACCAAGTAGCACAAAAATCAAAGGAAGCATTCTAAAATGACACTTACGAATGGTTTAAACGCTTGAAAAATACCGAGCTTCAGTTGATGGCGATGAACGTTTCGGACGGCCGTCAATCGACAATACACCAGAATCCTTGGTAACTTCCGAGTTACGTAAACTGTCCTATTTGCTCTAGTTTTCGTCCTCCTATTAAAATGTTTAACATAGTCTTTCTCTTTCTGGAAAACCGCATAATCTTTTATATTTCTATTTTTTCTTATCCCATATCTTTCACACTGAATTTCCAATTCCCTCTGTACCACTTACAACCCCTAGCTTGTCTCACAAACTAGAGCTTAGTCATCAGCAAACCTAACCGATTTAATAAACTTCCCACTGATTTTCATTCCATCTATTTAATTCTTTTATCTCCAGTTCTTTCCATGCCTTTCATGCAAATATACGTTGAACAATACCTGTGAACAACACATAGACAACCCTCCCTAACCCCTTTCCTAACACTGCCCATCCGGATTCCGTACCCCACTCGCGCCTGAGCAGTCTGAGACATGTACCTGTTGAGAATTTTCCCCCTACCCGTCAAATCAATTCCTATTTTCTGCAGCATACTCATTAGTTTTTCCCAGTCCACTCTATCCAAAGCATTTCCAAAATCTACGAAACAGGGCAATACATCCTGAATGTATTCTATACTCCCCTCAATTAGTGATCTCATTACAGCAATTTCATCACGTGTGCCTCTCCCCTTCTTGAACCCAAACTGATCATCCCTTAAGTAATCATTTACCCTGCTCTCTATCCTTTTGTTGATGATTCTAAGAATCACTTAAGCTGCGTGACAAATCAAACTTATTGTTTTTTAGTCCTCACGTGATGTAGTCTTTACCTTTTTCGGAATAGGAACTAACACTAACACATCTTACAAAGTCTTCCGGTCAGATACTTCCTCATAGATGCCAATTATTAGTATAAATAGACCTTTCCTCCGACATATTCCTTAACCTTTAAGTAGTTTCTCAGGAATGTTGTCTTCCCCACGGTCTTATTTGATTTCATCTCCCCAATGCCCTTTTTATCTAATTTTCGAGTTTCCCTTGACCTAAGGTGTCATCTATGTCACATTCTATTTCTATGGCTAACCTTGCTGGCCTAAGTTCTTCACCATACTGGTTCACTATATTTTCCTTTCACCTGTTTCGGATCTTTTCTGTTCACTCTATTACCTTATTCGACTTATCTCCGACTTTCAACAAATATTTTCCATGCTGACTACTCAATCATGTTTTAACCTTCTTGTATAGCGCACCAATTTCACCATTCATCTACATCTACATAAATACCCTGCGAGCTACCAAAAAGGTGTGTGGCGGGGGAGGCTTCCTCCGCAAACTTCCCATATTCTCGCACTGCGGCATCAGCCACCCTTCTTCTGATCTATAGGTTTCCAGTCTCAATTTATTATTGAACTATTTTTATTTGTTTATACCTGACTCGATATTTTAATTCTTCCGTTTATTCCTTTCATCTATCTTTCTTATCATTTTCTTTTGATTTTTTTTGTGATTTCTGATTTATTTTGATTTTATTTTTTGTTTTTCCTATTGAAAGTTCATATGGTTTCTTTTTCGGCTTCCGATATCCCTTTTTTGATATTTTTCCATTTTTCTTCGATAATACTCAACTCTTTTCTCTCAATCATGATTTTCTCTACAGCCTGCTTCTTATACCCCTACGTTTTCCATCCACTTAATGCTTCTACATTCTATTTTATGACCCATCGCCACTACATTATCTTTTTAATTCGACGCTTTACTTCATAACTACTAAATTGTAATCAGAGTCCGTATCCATTCTAGGAAAACTTCGAATTGATCACGTGGTTCCTAAAGCTGTGCCTAACCATAATATAAACTAACCGATACCTTTCTAAGTCACCTGGTATTTTTCATGCATACCTACCCCATTTTTGGTGCCTAAACCAAGTGTTAGTGATGACTAACCCCTGTCTCCTGCGGAATTCAATTGCTTTCTCCATTCGGTCATTCTTCGTGCCTAAGCCGTCTCATCATCACCATCTTTTCCTTCGCCTAACGTCGCATTCAAAACCCCGAAGACTATCAAATGTTTCCCTCCAGGAACACACGCGATTATTTTCTAACTGATCGCATACTCTATTGACTTCTTCCTCCTTATGGTTGCCTGGTGGCATGCACACCTGCATAATGACCAGGTTCGTCGGTTCTGCTTTTACCTATCTATACTAGTAATATTTTCTCCGTTGCTTGCTCTATGTTGACTACGCTCCTTCCTACCTTTTCTTATTCAATATTACGGCAATAAAATTGTTCTATTAAGTGATTATATTGTTATCTTTTGAGTGTCTCCCATACAGAATCTTAAGTATTCATTATATATATTCATTATATATTCATTATATACTCACATTTCATACTATGTTCTCTTTGTCCGTCATATTTTCGGCACAATTGAATACTATTTATTTATTTAATCAAAAAATAGTGTAACAAAAGGTCACTGCAATGAAAATAGCAAAATCAAATATGAAACAGAAGCAGGTATTAAAAAGCATCCCCAAAGGGTAGAAGAGCAGGGCATATATTAGAATACCAAATTAAGGAAAAATACCTCAGCGACATAGGTATTCTCCTATCAAGTTTGAAAACCATATCGATAATCAATGTAACAGTTGTTTAAAGGATAGAAATGTTATTCAAAATAATATTTTACCATTGTGGATTAAAAAACTAAAGAAACAGCATATAAAGATGAATGAGAATTATATGTTCTAAGTTGCCAAAAAATAACACGAAACTGATACATTGTAAGCCATTTCACAAAAATATAGTAGGCATTATTTTCCCGAAAGATCGATTTAAAATGTAATAGAGTAAAAAACAAATCACGCTTATCATTCAATAAAATTAAGGGCTATATTAAATAAATAAAAACTGATATTTATTACCTCGTGTGTTAGGAATTGCAACGCGATTTACTTTGGACAAATGGGGAGATCCTTCATGACGCGGGCAGAGGAACGCAAAATAAATTTCGGAAGACCAATCAGTCCTCTTCCGCAAAATATTCGTCATAAAGTGAACATTAAAGTGATGACTTTGCCCCTGCATTTCTGCACTTGGAATAAAAGGGGCATAGAATGGATTCGTTGAAACAAATAGAAATAGGGAGGAGTTTGAAGAAAATACGGTGAATGAAAAGATTTTTTTATCATTCACCCTGTTTGAGATAGCACAGTCCTTGACAAAGAACCCTTCACAACCAACCTTTTGTGAAACACCCTTTTCCCACCTTTTCCCCACTGGCCTTTCTCCTTAAGTTATGCACCCACCTACACCCGTCGAATCCCCCCCGCCTCTTACAGCCTCAGGCCTTGTAAGTAAGTGCCTTAATCTCCTCCTGCTCCCAACCGATGCGCCTAATTCAAGGTAATATTTAGGGGTTAGGTGAAAGAAGAGGTCCAAAAGTCTCAATCTCACCCCAATTCAGTCGTTAAATAAATACGTTTTTCCGTCCGTAGACCAACCTATTCTTCCATTCCCCCTTCCCCTCTTGTACCACACCTCTCACTGGTAAGTGTAATTATACAAAAATATAATCCTGATTTAAAACAGGTTTTACCTGATGATATCACACCAGCGATAAAATCAGTCGTTTATAAAAAACTGCGAAAATTAAGACGTTTTTTTTTATTTTAATTAATGCTGAAAGCCCAGTTGTTCCTCATTAATAGAACAAAGAGTCATTGATATTTATACTTATACATAAAATATTAAAATTTCCAGAAACCAGAAGCAAAGGTAGATTCTTTTTGAACACACAATTTCCTAAAAGTGATCAAAAATCTTTTTCCGTTATTGGGATAAGATAAATAATGATACAATCGATTAGAAGATGACTTAAACAGGTTTGTATATAAAGCGTTGCGTAGATATTTTACCCTCCAGTGTGAGAGTGTTGATTAAAACAGTGTAGACAATGGGAAAAAGACTCCTAATTTCTCATAATCTCTCATGTTTCTTATGTATCTAAAAATCTAATACATTTTCATTTTGCAGTTTTTTTGTGAGGAAGATACAAAAATTGTTTATTATTGAATTGTCTTTTAGTAACCGTATTATTTATTATATTTCACAATTTTGGAGAAAAGAACTAAAACAATTAACATCTTAAAGGTTACCCGTTTGAGGAAGATTTATTTAAAAAATATTTTCTAAATATTAAAATCATTCACGACCGGCCCTGTCCCTAAAATGAGCAGCAATAATGGAAAAACTACTCTTATTCCTTGAACATAGATAGAAATATTATTGTTAAGGTAAAGTATCGAAGAAAATACAAGCAGTAAAACTGTATCGTTTACCTTGTCAAAATTACCACTCCTTTGTAAATTTGTAAAATTTACGAACGATTAAACGATAAAAAAATACGAACGAACGAAAAAACACGAACCAATTTGTAAAATTGGTTCGTGTTTTAATCAACTTCATGTAAAAGACAACGCCCATGGGAGAAAGACTCGTTTGATCAAAGGAAAGAAGAGGGGACGCCGGTATTATATTCATATAGACATATAAAAGTTTAAAAGGCGATTCACAATTTTTAAGATCCGCAACTTTTCATTTGTTAATATGATAGGTCGGTTTGAAATATTGGCATTACTTGACGCATATGCCTGGTCGAAGTCAAGACCATGTACCTAATTATTGATCAAGTGTATTGAAGAGCAATGAGCAAATAATAAACAGCAAGTATTGTTTTTCGCTTTGTTCAAGAGCCCATTTATTTAACGAAGCAGCCAAAAACGCCACAAAGGCTGTTACATTGGCTGACATTGGTTGAGAGATTTTACGGGGCCACAACCTGCGGCGGTAAACGGCGCCTATTCTTGATTGAATGTGCGGTATTGCGCCGCCGTTAAACCAGATGTATAGAAGCATAGCTTTATTCTGAAAAACTTCCAGAAACATCTAATAAGTGTTTCTTTGTATCCAATTCATCAACATTTTTACTTGAATAGATAAATCCATGTGTTGAATACGGTTATGCTAGCGTTTTTACAAATACTTAGCAACTACTCTATGGAAAATACATCGGTTTCTGATAGTTTAACCTTAACTCCGATATTCACGCCGATGTGGTCCGGCATATCGAAAGATCCGGTGTTCAAGTCCCGGTGAAGGGAATATTTTTGCACTTGTGATCTGCTGTATTCCGCCTTCCCCACCTCTCCTGTGTTTGTCTTTTGTGTTCCTATCCCTTTTCCTTATATCTATTTCCATGAGAATGAATATATATAGTATATATGTATATATACAAACGTGGGTGGTCTGAAAAGTTTCCGCCTAAGAAAATTTCAGAAAAAATGTCTTGTAACTTTGTTAGGTCGGAAATTTTTCAGACCACCCTTGTATATTATCCATATTTATACGAATGTATATAATATTTTGTTTATAAAAAATCATACATATAACCATCACCAAAGCGCTAGAGTTTTATTTATGTATCATCTTTATTGCACCTTATTCATTGTAACTACGTATTTATATGTCTAATTGCAGCTTCATCCATTGGGACGATTATGGGTTCATGAGCCCAACGATAGATATAGTTAATATTAGACCTAGTATTAGACGTAGCTTTCACGCACACCACCAGTCTGTCTATTTATTTCTTCTTCACTTACACTGAAGAGATACACTAGTTATTTACACTTTTCCGCCACTTACCCTAGGATATTTCTGTTCATTTCCCCTGAAAGTTAGTTGATAATTTATCGTATCTCACCAGAGCATTGCTTTTATCTGGGTCTTTGGAGCTGATCATTTGGTAAATGATTGGCTGGAAGTAATCGCCACTTCAGCGTGGTCTAAGGACACAGGCATTAAAGCGGGTGAAACGCCGTTGTCGACAGGATGCCAATAGGGAGAGAACACGTAAACCAGCAAAACTCAGTGATATCATCATGCAAATTCTCCGCTATTTCATGAGGGAACTCTGTCTTTGGTATGTGGTCTCTGGTTTTGGAACCAATCAACAGCTCCTAGGCTACAGCTTTGGAGCTTTCTCAACGTCCGGAGAACACATGAGTGACATAGCATTGCTCAAGAATGGAATATTACAACAGCTCCGTAGTGTCAAAACCAACAAATCACCAGGTCTAGAAGAAATACCTGCTAGAATATTGAAAGAATTAGCCCCGTTTTCATAAAATAGTTTTCTTAAGTCGACAAAAGAAGGCTCAGTACCTCGCAACTGGAAGCTAGCTTACATAAGTCTCATTAAAAAGGGTGGCGATAGTGAGAATTGCAGACCCATATCTTTAGCATCGATTTTATGCAAAATATTAGAACACATTATTGTTATTAACGTAATGAAATATTAGAACATATTATTGTTGATAACTTAATGAAATTTCTCGATAGAAGGAAGATACTAGGAAACAACCGGCATGGATTTAGAAAGACCAGATCATGCAAAACCCAATTGCGTCTTTTTATTTAGGATACCCTTAAATCGAGTGAAAACTATATACAAGTGGAGGCATTATTTTTATATTTCAAAAACCCTTCGATAAAATCCCCCACGGTAAACTGATAAACAAAATTAAACGCTCTTGTATCCATGGAAAAGTAATATTCTAATGTGACATTAACATTAGAATTATTTATTTTGCTATACATCTAGCATAAAAAAAATTAAATATCATTAAAGACATTTAAGTTTATTTTTTATGCATGCTAAATTTTTTGTACTTATTACAGAGTTTGTAGCAGCCCAATGTTACTTAAGTCGCTAATTCAGTTGCAAGATAGTGTTATTGGATTAGCGACTTTATATATGTTCTTATCCTATCGCAAAGAAATAGTATTAATCGATGCTCAACAAAGGTAGATGCAACTGCGGGTGACCCTCAGTGAAATTCAATAGCCGCTTCTATTCTTAATATACTACCTTGATCAAAAAGTTCCCGGAATTTATTCAGAAAATTAAAAATACAAGTTTATTCATCTAAATCTATATTGTCCCCTTCAAAGTAATCCCCATCGACTGCAACACACTTATGCCAGCGCTTGATCCAATCCTCGAAACATTTTTTATATTCGGTTTTCGGTATGTCCATCAGTGCTTCCTGCGATTTTTCCATTACTTCCTCTCGGCTGCTAAAACGCGTTCCCCGTAATGGTTTTTTAACTCGATTGAACAGAAAGAAGTCACAGGGAGCCAAATCAGGTGAATTCGGTGGCTGTTGGGTGGTATTTGTTGCATTTTTCGTCAAAAAATTACGAATAATGATAGCACTGTGCGACGGTCTCGACGCACTGTGCGACGATTTCTGGTCTCTTTCGGCGAATTGCTTCACGCAAACGTCTCATAACGCCCAAATAATACTCTTTGTTTACTGTCTGGCCTTCTGGCAAAAATTCATGATGCACTACACCGTTGTAATCCATGAAAACCGTCAGCATTGCCTTCTTTTTTGACTGAAAACGACGTGGTTTTTTTGGTCTCGGCTCATTTGGTGAACGCCATTCACTTGCCTGATGCCTGGATTGCGTGTCGTACTCATAAACCCACGTCTCGTCTCCAGTAATGATACTTTTGATGAATGTGGGATCGGATTCAGCCTCGCAAATCATGTCTTTTGCGACGTCAACACGGTCTCTTTTTTGCATGAAATTGAGGTCTTTTGGCACCAACTTTGCTGCTACACGACGGAAACCCAAATCATTAACCACAATGTCTTGGGCGGATCCATAGGCAATGTTCAAGTCCTCCGCTATTTCTCTGATGGTTAATTTGCGGTTATTGACCAACATTTCTTTTACTTTATCAATTTTTTCACCGACTTTCGATGTCGATGGTCTGCCACTGCGTTCATCATCTTCGATTGACTCACGACCACTTCTGAACCGCTCGTGCCACTGGTAAACGACCGTTATTTTTAGAGAATCGTTGCCGAAACACTTTTCCAACATTTCCAACGTCCGTGCGCCACTAAATCCGTTTTTTACGCAAAATTTAATACAAGTTCGTTGTTGCAAATTTAAATCCATTTCTGCAATTGTAAAAAATCGCCAACACACACAGAGATAGATGTACTCTTGGCTACGTAACTTTTGCAAATGTCAAGTTATGACACTAAGATTTAAAGGGAATATCAACAACAGATGTACCAATTTAACAAAAAAAAACAGAACTCAAATCGGAACGATGGGAGCGCCACACGGTGGTTATTCCGGTAACTTTTTGTTCAAGATAGTAATTTGACTTAAGCTCACGCATTAGTGGCAACCTTAAGATTGATTACTAACAACTCGATGGTATTATTAAAGAAATAGATTAGAGAGTGTATGTTAAAAAAATTGGTTACATTCAGTGAAAATACGCTATATTCGTAAAAAAAATTGTAACGATAAGATGACGAGCCAACCTTTTAGAGTAATTAGGCCGGGGACCTCTTGAGACGCGAAGAGAACAAGCGAGTCTTACGTAGACTTTTAGCAAGATTCAGAGCACACAAGTTTAACCAAGACACTAATGGAATTATAATGGCCCCTCACTATTTCAGTCGGTAAAAAGATAAGATAAGGGTGATAGACTCTGGTACAGATATAAATATTCGTTCTTTCCTCGGACGATCAGGAATCATAAATGTAAGAAATTGAAGTGATAATCAAAAGAGTAAAAAATTTGAATTACATGCGAGGACAAGATTAAACGCTGCTTAGACATATGGTATATCCGTTGGTGTATGTGATCGTGCGTATTAATTGCTTTTATATATATTTGCATATGTATAAGTGAAAATAAGTTTTCACGAATGAATTCATCTGTGTGGGTGCGCAATGGCATGTTTTGTTTGTTTTGCATGTAGCTGCATTCTACGGATGGTCTCTTAACACCTGTATATTCGTATACTACTGCACCAATGTGAGAACCTGCTTGATCCTGTGTGACGCTTTTGCTTCAGCTCAAGGCCGAGAAGATTACGCTAGTATTTCATTGCAAGGGACCCCCAATAAACCCAGAACCACTTTCCCTTCGTATTTTAGGACAAAGAAGGGTTTTATCCATCCTGTCCGTTGTAAGGCCCATTCTCCCAAGAGAAATACCGCAGAGAGACCCTGAAATAACAGCTGTAGCACGTAGTCGAATTATGCATCAAGTTTTATGCCAAATTTGGATATCTCACATTGCGTTCCCCGAGTTCCAGATGATTTTCATTCAACCTGAAAGATAAAAGAAAGCATTTCATAATTTGCACATTTTTACGCAATACGGAAGAGCGAGAATATATGGATGAATTTGTTTTTCACAAAAAAACAGCAACATTTTTGCAGATGTGAATTTGTCAAAATCTAAATAGCATAGTAATGAAGCAGTAGTTGTTACTCCTAGGGGAGACGACCGAAAGCTAAGATCATCCGCACTAAGACCAAGATCATCCGCACCAAACCCATGGGAATGGAGAAAGGGTGGAGAAAAACCTGGCGGGGCGATTAGCCAACTCTTAACGAAAGGCACCAAGGGGACCTTAGCTTAACGCCCCATCCGACAGGCAGCGTACTCACTTGGATGCTAGCAGCCCAAGTAGGGAACGGAATACCTCTTAAAAATCTGTCCAGCACCAGATTTCGAGCCCGGGTCCTCTGGGTGGGAAGCAATTATATTAGTCAGCGTACCATCCCCGATCTCCATCAACTCGAACCATCATTTGAAATATCTTGAGCATTTGAAACAACTTGAAACATCAACTTTTAGTTTAATTATATATGATAGGATGTCGATTGAAGCAAGAATACGTAGCAGTGTATGAAATAAAGTTAAAGAGTAATAGAAAGTTGAAGAATCCTTTGCACGTAATATAAGTTAGGTGGTGTTGATGGATTCAATCGATCATTGCGATGCTGAACGTAAATTTAATGGAATGAGCGTTGCTGTACATGTTTGTCGACAGTCTCTCGCAAATTCACGGGTCCTTTTATAGTATTTCGGTGAATATTTAGGACATCTTTCCCAACGATGATGCCTGGTGGATGCACATTACGAATGATATTAAGTTCAGCTGTGATAGAATTATGTGCCATAAAAATAAATTTAGCTGATAAAAATCCATTTTCTTCCCCATTTTCGATGGACTTAATGAAAAGAGGCTAAAGTGATCTTTAGCGAGAGATTGAGGAAACTCCATTATTAAATTCAATCCTAAAGAAAACCTATACCATGATGAGCTCGTCATTTAGCTGGAGGAATCCTATTTCGAGACGGATTCTCGGTAGTATCTGCTTAAAAATGAAATGACTATGCCATATGCTGTTTTTTTCGTTTTTCTACAAGGAGCTGAAGACGGCGCAAAAACTTCAGGTACGGCAAAGAACTCTGTACATTTCTCTACGAAAATTGCTACTTTCGAGAATATTATGACAAATAGTTCGTTTTATGTTTAAATATATTGTATTTATTTAATACCCTGATTCCCACGGTTTTGTAGACCCTGAAGCGTGGAATCGATTCCTAGTGATTGACTTGTACTTACTAGAACTAATGCAAACGCCCGGGAATGCAAACGTTAGGGAAAATTACGGTTAAACTGGTGATCTAAAACGAGGAAATAAGGATGCTAGGGTAAGGGTCAGCTTAGTGTGTCGACTAAGCAAAAGATGGATATAACAACGACCATGGTCGTTGTGGACTCGTAATATTTTTTGTGATGAATAAAATACTTCCTGACTCTCCCCTCGTCCAACGAAATACGAGTTCCGTGTTTGAGACGTTCTTACCATGCTTATCAGGGAGACCCGTAAGCCCATGACTTCGGATGACATTGGAGAGAAAAATGGTGGCCAAAAATAGAAGTTACATTTATTGCATTGTAAATTATAATAAGTTTAAAGAAACTGTAGGAAATAGATTAGCATAAATGTTGATCAATCACTGATTTGCATACAATTTTAAGAAGTTCACACTTCACAAATCATTCATAGAACCGATTAATTGTAATAATCCCGGCGCGAGCATATCACTTTTTTAATCTTGAAATTCTCGAATTTGCAAATATGGAGTGTGAGAATTTAAAGTAAAATGCGTTTTACGCACGATTGCCTAATCCCATAAAGTCAAAAAGAATTTTAAATAATTGGAATTGCATTTTTCATTAATGGATCCAAAAACTGTTCGTGCCCGAAGAAAAATATTACTCCGATGAAAACTATCAATATCTTTTACATTCAGGAGGTTCCTTCCGAAATTCAGACAGAAATCTCAAGACTCGGTGCGGCGCGTGAGTCAAAGAGGCGGAGGGACGCACCCGCTCCCGGCGAGCGGGGACAGCCCAGGGGATCCGGACATTGATTGACGTCCGTCCAAAGAGAGGACGCCGATTACGCCGCGGGGCGAGCAGGCCTGGGCGGCGGAGGCCCGAGCTAGCAATGAGGGGGGCGGAAGTGGGTGCCGGCGGCCCGACCTCGCACCCCCCCCCCGGCGAACCACATAACCCCCCTCCCTCACCCACTCAAGTGGCCTAAGCGATGATGTGCCCCCGTCCCCTACGCCCCCCTTTCCCTTCACCCCGCCTACCCTGCTCCCCCGTCGTGATTTCCAAGAGGAAGAGCGAGCGGGCGGAGTGGAGTCGCCGAGGGCGGCACCCATCTCTCCCCCTGACAATGAACTCCATGCCCCCACACCCCGTTGAAGACCCCCACAATATTTTCTAAACATGCCTCGAAATGATATACGATATTTTTGAAAGCTACTAACCGAATAGTCGTCAATATCCAAATTGCATGAGAGGAAGATTACAGGTTATCGGCAGCAAAGCCTGCCTCTAGCACGATAGGACAACACATTTGAAAGCCATGATTCAATTAGGAGGGGAATATTTTCCCCACCCTGGAAGCGGCAGAGCCTGGCGTGGAAGATGCTTGATGGATGCCGAGCGCATGAATTGTTTAAGCTACGAAGGTGTTTCTGAAGAAGAGGTAATGTTTCTTCTCCCGGTTTATACTACAATCAACAAAGATAACTTCTGAGGTATGATCCGTTTGGAAAGAATTAGAGCAATGATTTTGAACCTTTCCAAAATGAAGCCACAAAGCAGTAAGTCAAACTACAGAGTCATCCGAATTAATTCTCGTATTTTTACGCTCAGCAGCAAGTGTCACGCCATTTATTACTATCCGCTGGCTCGGTGTCTGTGATTTACGAGGGCGTGTAAACTGGCTTGTAACTTTGAGAAAAGGGACCATACGGCTGCAGGTGCTTGCTGAAGATTCAATGGATGGTGAGCAGCGAAAGAGAGTGTAGCATAGAGAAAAAAAATAAGGGTGAATCAACATAGGACACAAAGAGGAGGGGGAACAGAGTGATTGATTAAGGAAAAAGGGCTTTCGTAAAAGCAATCGACATGATGATGAATTAGGCATCGAAATAAATGCTCTAAAAATTGTTTAACTAAATGTTGGGAAAAGTGATCCTATACCATTTTGATAAAATCAAGAATCATTCGAAGCATTCTATTATCCTCTTATTCGCATTCATACTGCTTGAATTATCTTTTTCCAGAATGAGTGATGTGTTTATAAAAGTATCCATTCGTTTTCTCGATGCAAATAGTTATTCCATAAAATTAATGAGATGCTGAATCTTCGAGAAAATACATTTTGAATGCAGTGCAGAAATATGAACACAATTCACCGCCTTCCTTCAAGACTCCTCGCGGTGGACAAAGGCCCTCGTTTAGGGGGAATTGGTTGGAGGAGGCTGGAAAACTTCACATTCTGAGACTGTCGGAAAATTTTCCTTTGGGCAGGTATTTTCAATCAACAAAAAATTCAAAGTATCACTACTCAGGGAAAATGTCTTAGGTATTTTTTTCATTCATATGACAAACCCAAAGCTCATACTTACTTATTTTTAAGTACTATGCAATTCGGTGTATATATTTTCATTATCAAAAATGACAACTTTTTTTAATGTTAAATTAATTGTAAATGTTAAATAGACACATCGAGGGGTGCCGGCCCAAACTTGCAGTTGCTGCTCCCTGAGGTGCGTAGGTGTACAAGCCATTTGGGAACCAGACCATGCATGGGAAGTGGTAAAAAGGAAACTTTTGAAAATTAAAGGGAACATGAGCATAGAAATACCGATTTTTTGCTTTCCAATGCCTAGAATTCCGAAGTTTCTGGTTATGGTTGATTGGTAAAAGATAAGTAGTTTCATTTATCACATTATGAATTGAATGAAACATTCAATTTCGCCAAAATAAAGTCCTTTATCTATCTATTATGAGATCCGCTCCTCCCAGCAAAAATCGATGCATGAGCCCCAGGCGTTATTTGATTAACTCAGGGTTCACAGTCTAGTTGATGCAAAGAATACCAAGCCATTAAGCATCTTAGCATCTTTAAACTTGACAGAAATGAAATGCCTTCAATGCAGGTACCAAGTTAAATGACAAAATATGACTATTTAAATAAATATAAATTAAATCGATGGAGAAAGTGGTGTCCTAATTTAGCCGAGTACGATTTCAATACGACCGGGATCCCCAGTCAACATCTGATGGACAGAAAAAATGTTTCACATTTGAAAATCATTTTGTGATTTCTGTTAAACGAGTCTGCAAACGAAAAATTCCCAATTATTTTGTTCAATATTTTAATCTTAATTGAAATAGAATATCTTTCAACGGCTATTTTAAAGCAAGCATTCAATTTTTCGAACACTGCCTTTATTCCTTTGTATGGCTAAGTGAACGGTAACATATCAATCCCTATTAATTTTTAATTAACTCTCTGAAATACCAAGGAACATCTCAGCTGACTGATCAGTTTCCTAATGAGGAATCAGTTTTTAAATGAGG
This sequence comes from Hetaerina titia, assembly GCA_037158775.1. Taxonomy (NCBI): domain Eukaryota; kingdom Metazoa; phylum Arthropoda; class Insecta; order Odonata; family Calopterygidae; genus Hetaerina; species Hetaerina titia. The sequence continues at coordinate 75,240,360 of CM073779.1, forward strand.
TCATACAAAATCTTTGCTGAATTTCCCAAGAATAATATTTCATTGATATGTATATAATTTCAAGCAACGATATAAAAAGGCACATACGTACGTACGTGTTATACATTTTTTAATATTGCTATTACTAAAATGTTTGTAATTATAATAGAATAATAACATAATGAACGTACCAAACAAGTCAGCAACTCATGAATTCATTTCTGTCCCAAATTTTTTCCAGCAACGACGCAATAGATCATGTGCTTTTATAAATTCGGCAAGTTCGTTCTCAGCGTTTATTTGTGAAGATCCTCCTTTTGTCGGTCGCTATATGAATCAATTAGCTCAACAACGTCACACTTTTCCAATTGGAAAGCGTATTTTCTCATGACGAATTTAATCCGTCAGTGTAGCATGGAACGAATTAGTCTGGTCCGGCAAAAAATCGTTTTCATATGTGGGGAATGTAGTGTTAAGGGGGGAATTGGAGGGAACATGAGTGCGGTGGAGAGCCTCCCGTCGCCGCGGTCTTCAGTGAACGATGTTTCGCGGGCGTCGATTGTCGTAAGTGGCGCTGCTGTGACCTAGTGCAGAGTCAAAGACAACCACGTAATCCTCATTTGGCAACTTCACACGCCAATTCCAGGGTCTCTTCCACTGTTCAAAACAATCAGGAAAGTACTTTTTTCGAATGGTCATCAACTGCTTTGTCGCATTCGCTTTTATCTCGTTAACGTGAAGAATTTCATGCTCCAGTTCCAGGGGACCAGCCGTAAACGATGACCCAGGTTTTCTCCAAAAAAAGGTCATAACTGGAGATGAGTGATGAGTCTATGGCAATGACACTGAAAACAAAAGCCCATTTTTCCCAAACATTCGGATACGCTGAAGGGAGTTAATGTAGATTACAGTTATAGGGAGTTACACTGAATAAAGGCATAAAGAAAAGAGGGACTGGGACACATACGACGCTTAATGAATCTGAAAACTGATTTTTCATTAAGGGAAATGAGCGTGCATTTGAGATTTATTAGGTGTGAGAAAGAAAGTCATACAGGTAAGAATTTCGAATACGTATCAGAATAAGAATTGAGAAAAAAATAGACAGATAAAAATATATACGTTGGAGTTTTAAATATGGTGGGAGAAGGGAGGAATTTACTAGAGGATATCTGAAAAAGACAGGCAATGTGGATTAAGGAATTATTGAAATATAGTGGAATGCTGAAGACCGTGATGAAAGAAAGAATGTTGAGTGTTTAGAAGAGTAAAAAAAAAAGAAAAGACACTTGATTCAGTAAGGAGGCAGGTAAAAGTCACGAAGGAAGACGGTATGTACACACACACACATATACATATAGACTATACTACTATACATATATACCTCAAATTCATGCATAAAAATGCATCTCTATGATTTCTCTAAACCTCCTAACACAAATCTTTGAATCATCCAGTAGGGATTGTGAGTATGAGTATGGTGCAGATGTAGATCTTTAGTTTTTATAGAATCCATATTATTTACTCGACAGGTTGTTATCGATTTGAACCACTATTCTTGGTCGTATTTACACTATCTTTAAGGATGAATATGAATTCACACTCATGGTCCCTCATTGTGCATAACGTTGTAGACTCGTTTTCCTTACTATGAAACCATATCACTCTTTTGAAAGCTCTACATTAATCTTCCAATTTCGTAGCTTTCAATTAGTATGTATTTCAAGCAGGAATTTCCTGTATGTCTTTCACTCTGTGAAACTGAGTTCTCAGCATCTCTTGGCCATCTTACCCGCCACACTCTCATCTTCCTTTAAGCCATTGAATCTGAACAAGAGGTACACACACACCTGGAGGGACGAGAATTATTATCAGGTAAGACGTTAAAACAAAAATGTGACGCATATTATACAGTGGCAGTAAGTAAACTACTAATTATTAAGTAGATTTTCTTCACTCGCGAATGCAAAACTAAGACTAGAAATTATTTAGAAGCGAAAATTAATATGCATATATTGTCTCCAACGTAACTAACTCTATGGAAGTTACATATCATATTGAAATGAAATGAAATTATTGGCTACGTAATTCCACACACTCTATTTAAAAACACGGCCCAGGTTTCGACATTGAATGTCATCATGAGGTCAACCTGATGATGACGTCCAACGCCGAAACCTGGGTTGTATTTTTAATTAAAGTTTGTGGAATAACAAAGCCAATAATTACATTTCATTTCAATTGATAGCCACGTTTCTATTTCAGCAAAAAATCCTCTTTCCTAAAATATAATTGGAAATAAGAAACAGCAAAGACAACGTTAATAATTTATTATTGCATGGTTTAATAAATTAAAGCTATCCCAATAGATGTGTATCTGCTGTCATATTAGTTTTTTAATTAAAAACCGCTAGGAAAGAAGTTGCATTCCTAAGGCTACTTAAACGAATCAGAGAACTTAATTTTAAATTTCTATACTAAATAAAAAGTGGATATTTTTTAAGGGGATTCAAAGATATAATTTGAGACTTTACGTTGGTAGCTGAAAAGACTAAGAAGCACTTTAGGCTAACATTCCAGAGGTCCCTCTCCTTAGTAGAGTTCATTGTGGTACTCATTTCATCTCTTCCTTATTCTCCCTTTTTATCTTAATGTAATTTCAATTACATATTTTTGCTATCGGCATTTTGTTTTTTATCTACCCAATAAAGTTTTCCTAAATGAGTTCCCTTGTTTCTCATTTTCCTGCTATGATTGACTTCTATGCAGTAGTTTTCTCACCTCACTTCCATGGCCTTCTTAGACTAAATCTTACAGAATATGACTATAACGTGGTCACTATGAAAACAATTATTCTAAGCATGACTCAATTTCTTAAATTCTTCTTTAGTTATTCTTTACCTTTGTTTTTTCCCTTAAATGTTCTTCTTTCTTCTATTAGCTCTCTAAAATACGTGTTTATTATAGTATTCTGGTTTCAGGTCTCTATTCCGGAGGTGTCGTTTTACTTCTATCGTGAGTACCTACAGGTGGTGAAGCCTTCCTTTTTGCCCAATTCCTTCTCCTCCCGCTAAATTTTCATATTTAGCTGTAGTTAATCTGTCACTTGGCTCCTTTACCCCGTCATGGCTTTTACTCAAACTCAACTCTTCGTAATGGAGAAGCATCATGAGGATGAGGAATTTTTTCAAACTCATCCTTTGCACCTTTCACCAGTTATGCTTTTTTAGAATGGCTTATATCAGATTTTATGTCGATTTTAGGAGGATCGTCCTATCACTACTTATACATGCATATCTCTGAGAAGTAGGATATCGCAGGTTAGGTTTATAAAAGGAAGTCAGTTCGGAGGCGGGGAGCAGTGGTGGATACTCACTTCTTCCATTGAGTCGTCACAGGGTTGTGGGCGTGGCGGATGAGAGCGTATGCGCCGGTGAGCGACCTGCGCCCCATGATTATATCCTCTGCCCCCCCTCTTTATCTTTCACCTCCACGCCGCCACCTTCCCACCCCTCCGTTCCACTCTTCCCGACTCTATCTAAACATTTGCCTTCGCCATCGACCCTTCAAAAGCCTTCGGAGTCTCCCCCTCCATTGCTAGAATTCGGGAAGCTTTCCTATGAAAAGTGAGAAATAATAAAATACTGGACGGAGGCTGAGACGAGAGATGTAGGCAGTTCCATCATTATAGGAACTTCGGTATGCGCGATGTTCAGCCCTTCTCTGCAGAGTGGAATATGAGTATTTTACCACCGAGTACACAGATCACGCCTTATCCGACGGAGGTCAGAGAGAGAACGGAATCCCCGCAATCTGTGCTCTACCCACGCGGACCACTCTCTGTGGCACTCGTGTCGACTACCTCAGGGCCAAGATTCAAACCACTTTTACCCTAGAAATGCCAAGGTCACCGAAATAGATGCAAAAGTACCATTTACCATTCCTCTCCAAATATCTTCCGTTAGGCATTAGGATTCTATCTGGCCAAGGCTTTGGTTTTTCCTGCTTGTGTTAAGACTTAGATTCGGAAAATCTTTAAGAGAATTATACAATTCAGAATCTTACTTCATAGCACAAGGAGGACGAAAACTAAATTTGCAACACCTACATTATCTGTTAGGTGGAGGGAGGAAATTGGTTCATTCGAATATTTTACCTCTTTTACTAAATTTGATTTTAACACCAACAAAACGAATTGTTTTTCAACTTATAATTGCCCAGTTCCTAAATGTAAATTTTACTTAGTTACCGTTTGGCTGCCTCCGTTACCAACAACTGCCAGCTGTTTCAGCCAGCAACTAAATATATTAGCAATGATCATCAAGAAATTTAAGCTTTCACATTTTAAATATTCTCTGCTAATGCGTAGGCCAATGTTTTATAATTATCTGCGTTGAATCAATTTTATTTACTTGTAATAAATTAATTTTTACGTAGCTATTATTCGGCGTTGGGAGAGGTGGTTTTAGACAGCTGAGAGACCTTTTGAGTGGGAAATGGATGCATAAAGGATGTGGCATCAATGGTACTTCAGGTAATACCGATATTTGGAGAGAGGGAGGTTGATTTTGGCATCTCCAAGAAATGGTATGAATCTTAAATGAATGACGGTAGGGAATGGACTATTGGCCGAATGTAGTGATATACAAATGCAGAGATTCTTATATTTGGTGAGTTACGGGGGGGATAAAATCTGACGTCCGGAGATATCCCGGTTATGAATCTTCGGAAGGATAAAGAAATGAGGTGTGCGTGAGTGGGGAGGGGAAAATAGGGTAATGTCTTTAGGAGATAGACCTTCGTTGGGCCCGTTGGAAGAGAGATATTGAATGAATTCCTCCTGAAGTGCGGGATTTGGGTATTTTCCGGTAGGAAGAGGTATGAGAGAGTTCTTTGTTAACCTCCCTTGTGTAATCTGTTGTATTTAGAACCACAATTGTCAGCGGATGTAATGGTTATATTTGGATTAGTGATTATTTGTTTACAGAGGATCCAGCGGGAGACATTGGTTGAGGCATGGGTTGTTGGAGACATGGGTTGAGGAACTAGGGACTTGAGGCAAGAAGGATTAGAAGTTCTGGACACGAGAACCTCTAACTCTTCTTTCCTCAAGTCTGTGAAAAATAGAAAAAAAATTCTCCTGGAAGATTTTACGAGATTGGATTGACTTCTTGGGTAAATACAGGTATGAATCTACGTAGGGCATTGTGTTTGGATATTTGCTGGGATCAAGTTTGGGAATTCCACAATACCTTCCACCAAAGATTCCGACAAAAACCCATTACGTCAGAAAGGATTGCCATGCGGTTGACTCTGGCGGTGAAAGGGAAGAAGCTCTTGTCAAAAAAGATTTTTTGATAATGAAGATTTTATCGTTGAGTAGATTTTCCGAGTAGCCACATTTCTTGAGAGAGTCGTGTAAGTGGCCCATACGTTTATCTTGGGAGGGGATGTCGTTACTCCCCCTTCCCCAAGATCCTAACTCTTTACACCAGGAGGAAATTCTTTCTTTTCTATCCAATTTTGGACCCAAAGAAGGCCTCTCACTCAGAAATATATAATTTTTTTCTCCACATAATACGAAGACCCAGTACTTCTTTTTGTTACCCAAACGCACAAAGGAAATAACCCCACACCCCAATTAACTCGTCTCTAGTCTCCACCATTAACTCACCCAATGAAAAACTTTACGCATTAATAGACCACTGCATTCAACACATGGTTGAACTGAAGTAGAACTCAAGTTGAACTGACTCAAGTCGTTTTAAAATTCACCTCCAAAATAATAAATTTTACACCTCAGCCCACATTAAACCGACCAACAACCAAAAGTACCTTAATTTCAACAGCTTTTTCCCATCACATACAAAACGTTCCATCCTTTTGTCACTGTCATTCCGTGGTCTCCGTCTCTGTAACGACAACCCCTCCCAACATAAATTCATGGACCACTTACACGAATCTCTCAAAAAATGTCTAATGTCACACTACTACCTCAGGAAACGCAAATACCCGGAAAACCTACTCAATATATAAATCCCCAAACATTCAAGCCAATAAATTTCTCGTCCCAAACCAAACCACCGAGAATACCCTAACCTAATCGCTACTTTCTTCTCAGGAAACCACAAAATCACAATAATTATTCCTTGCTTTGAGATAATGGATGCTGTTGACCGTCCTTATATCCAGCCATCTCTCCATCAATGATTTTCCATCCCTAATTCATTGTTGAGCAATTGCGAGAATATGCAGCGTGTATTCCCTCACAAAATATGCAAGGTGATTCGGAGGTGTGCTCTTCTTCGTGCTTGCCATTGCCGCCACGTAAGTAGGTGGCCTTGACCTCACATCTTGTTGTGATTTGGCCGAAGCACGGGTATTGCAAACGGCATGGAAGCAAGTAACACTGGAACGAATTCGAATCCTATGAATGCCTAACCGAGGATTTTGTCCAGGGAGAACGACTGATCACGGAAGAGTTATTGATCACCTGACCGCTTCGCCTAGTGGGAAGCCTACCACAGCTGATGACACCCTGAGGGGCCATTTTCCTCACGATTTCTTACACTTCACGAATAAAAGCACGAATGTAACTGCCTAACAGGTGTTCCAGATGCGATGCACCTCCGCGGATATCGGAATATCATGTAGGAATGCCGTCCCTAGGCGTTTCTCGCTCGGTGTGTTGTTAGCCTCTTCAAGGACCATTATACCATTCCGCACTTTTTGCAGATTAGTTCTCCAGCTGAGCAGCAGAAAAAATCTTGCAATTTAACGAGAGAAACACGTTCAGTGCCTAGTCTATATAGCACTATCGTTTTGAGGACCTGCTCTTAATTAGACTCCAGTACATAGACCCTCCAAACCCGTACACATTTAAGCGTCCTATACAGGTAACCCCAGCATTTGCCACCGAAACGTGAAACCGTGACGAAGAGCGAATGATTTAGTGTGGATGGCTCCTGTCCGCTAGTTTACTTTGAACCTAGGGCCGGAGTGGCGTAATTGCGCCCTTGTTTTCTCTGGCCATTCGGCACCCGGCTGAATACCGGAGAGCTAATCCACCAGAATGCTATTTTCCCTTGTCTGGGTCTCCTAGCACGACAAACACCTTGGTGAATCGCTATCCACCTTGTATGGCCACCCAGAAGCAGTAGACAAACAGAAATCTCTCGGTCGCTACTCTATCTGAAATTGTTTGCTGTCAGGGTTAATCCCCGCCCTTTCAAACACCTATTAACAATCAGGGATACTGCGGGATTATTGACCAACCCTCTACCTGCAAGGCTTGAGAGCTGAAGATTAGTGTTTATTTTAAAATCAAATTTATTACTTTAAGTTTTTTTATTTAAACAGTTTATAAAAGTATTTTTTAATTCTTTAAATTAAAATGTTAGTTGTGGTTCGGTTTAGTTCTTTTATGATAGTGTATCTTGCGAGGGAAGAAAAGTGGGTCTTTGATTCTGTCAGTGATGTCTTCTAACTATCTCTCTTCACCTATCATAGTGGTCCAATCCACCAATGTAATGTAGGGTCATATGGTGGCCCAGCACCCAACGGCAATACTTCTACCGTACCTTATCTAATTCAGAGTGTGGCTGAGATAAAGTTTTAGAAGCTTGTATAAATTCATTCAGTCACGGTAACCCAATGTATAAACATTATTTAACCTTATTTATATCAAACAAAATCACGTTTTACATTAAGTATTCATTATAAGTATTCTTACAAATTTACATTTTAAGTATTCTTCGAATGCAGGTGAAAAATCTGCAAATAATTTTTGTTCAATCATTTATAAAATGGTATTTCTTCGCACATATCACAAATGCTCCAATTCCAATATTTTAACACGGATTCCGCACACACTAGAGGACTATGCATTGACATGGAACAAGGAAAGGAGAACAAGAGGAGGGAGACGCGAGGTGAACCCTATCCTGTTAAACCAAACTTCAGGTCGAATAATATTGCTTTGTTAGCACTGAAATTACTTAACATTTTTGGCCCATTTTTAACTACACGATAATAAATATAATTCGTGTTGCAGAGAATAAATTGAAGCAATTGAATGCCGAAATATATTAAATTCGATAACTTACTTGCCCCAACATTTTACTTGGATTTACTTAGAATTAACTTTTAATAATATTTTGCTGGGAGACTGAAATACAGAAAGTATAATTATTCCATTCATTGAGAGCCTACTACAGAGATTAAAGTAATCAGCAGCGTGAAAATTCTGGCCAGATAATCACAATCATAAACATCCTTTTTGGGAAACATAACTCATTAAGGATCATCCGCGAAGCATGAAAGCTTCAGCCGCTGGGAGCAGTGAAGATCCACTCCCCTTACTCTTAGAAAATCTCTGAAGTTCCTCTCATCACTCAAACCGTTTTAGAGATGAGCGACACGCGTTAGGAACGACAGGGAGCGCATGTCACACCTCGCTCCCCGTGAACTGAGGTGACTGTCGGTTCCGCCCTTCACCCTCCTCCGGGATGTCCGCGCCCACAGACACCCAGCCGCTGCCGTGCCCCATCACGGCCCCTTTCCATTCACACATGACTCCGAGAATTGTATTAAAGACAATGGAGTGAAAGAAGTCTGAACAATGCGTTTGAATTTGAGCCGTGGACATCATGGCGAGTCATTTAGCAAATGTGCCTGGGGAAAGAGTAGCAAAAGTCTACATCAAAATTCATTATTGAGGTCATTCCAGCGACAAATGTTAATATTTTATATTTTAAAAGTTTTAATACAACGTGATGCATTTCATTCTTCGCCGTCGCTCATCTAAAGGCATATTTCATTACCGGGACACTGTACCACCCGAGACCAGCGAAACCTCGGTGGAAGTATTGAAATACATGATAGTCAGAGGGGGCATTTGAGTTCTTCACTACATCCCGACCTGCTGGTTCCCAAACATTTCTGTAGAGTGCTTGCCTGTAACCAGTAGTTCCCTCCAGGTTCCTTCGAAGGAGGAGGGAGATTTTGTGTGGAGAGTACCACTGGGCAAAATAACAGTAATGCAGAAGGCAATGCCTAGTGTACTTTCTAGCTCATATGATATTTTTTAAAATAGCTCTTTATGTTCTCAGCATTTAACCTTCAATGTTTTGTGAGTTTCTTTGATATATATTCATTAGGTGTCAGGCCATTGACGTGAGAGTTCGTGGAGAAAAAATGTGAACTCTTCCTGGCGCAGAGCTCCGTATGTTCGCGTGGTGATCCGCTCGAAGAAAAATCTTCCAGGTGTCACCGCAGCCCTCAACTAAATCCTGCCTCCGCATTGTTTCCCTAGACAAAAGGGTATCTGGATCTCATTTTCTAAAGTGAGGAGTTAATGCGCTCTCAAATATTTGGTAAAGAATTCGAATGAAATATCTTTCAGATAATTTAGCCTCAGGCACCGTAGGTACTCCTCGAGCTGAAGTGAAAATTTGCACTCCTGTCACGCAACCACTTTCAAAATCCTCCTCTGCCCCATCCCGTCTCTTTCCCTCTCTCTCCTCGCGGGCCGCAATCACGATAATCCCGCCACCTCACTCCGTCCCACCATCTAACCCCCACCACACCACAAAACACGGCAGCTCCCCTCCCATCGCACACAAAAGACCCCGCGGAAACAAAGGACCGCCAGTGTAGGGAGAAGAGGCGGCGGGGTGGAGAGTTGGGGTTAGAGGCGACCGGGGTAGGCACTCGGATTTAATTGCGCGCACGGGGGCCCTGCCAGGGGTGCTCCCCCGGGTGAACGGGTGGGTGGGTGGTGCTCTGCAGCGGCGGGGTCCCCTTCCGAGATCTTCGAAGCGACGTGAATGCATTTGCTTCTGCGGAGGCCGGAGAGCTTCCCTCCGTGCGTTGCCTTGGAGCCCTCAGCTCACTCGTCCATCACGGAGCTTTCCGATCACAATGTTTTTCGTGAGCAAGTTGTAAAATTTCATACTTGATGACTTTGGCTTGAGGGACAGGACTGTGTTCGGGGCGTGGTGTTTGAATGAGCTCCATTCAATCGAGCGAGAGTGTCCGCGAGAGGAAGGGGAAAGCGGGGTGGGAGGGAAGAATAGGAGTTACGAGGGGGTGCGGGGTGAAAGAGAGGATGGGTTAGGGGGGTAGTGGCAGTCGGAAGAAGAAAGTGGAAGAAAGGGGTGGGAAGGGAGAGAGAGAAGAGGGAGAAAGGGTGAGATAGGGAGACGGAAAAGGTAGGGAATACTATTAAAACGTCTTTATTGGGGTCAGATCAGGACTAGACAGTCCCTTCTTCCTCCTAACCCCTTGAGAAGAGTTGGAAGTTAGAGGAATGGAAAAGGGAGGAAACAAAGAGGATGGAGAATTTCGGAGGAAGAGTGAGCGAGGTGAAGGGAGGAAAATGGAGTGAGGATTATGGAGGAAAAGGATTTAGAGAGTGAGGGAGGGAGGAGAGGGTGGGAGATTGATGGAGAAGAGACAGAGAAAGGTGGATAAAGAAATGAAAGGGAGGGAGGGAGAATGAGGGGGAGGGAGGAGTAAGAGGGATAGAGATAGAGGAAATAGAAGAGAGGGAAAAATAGTGAAGGGAAAGTATGGAGAGGTGGAGGCGTTTAGAAGCAGAGAACGATAGAGAGTGTGAGGGACGGAGGGAGTAAAATGGAGAGAAACAGGGAGTAATCAGGTGGGAGGAGGAGGCAGCGAGAGAAAGAGGGAGGAATAGGAAGGGAGAAAACATGAGGGAGAAGAAGGAAGTGGGAGGGAGTGAGCAAGCGTGGCTTGCCATCGGTCGGCCGGGGCATTTCACGGTGAAGCCCTCCGTGCTACGCCACTAGTCGCTAGTATTGAGTTCATGGATCGCTCTCTACATCTTCATCTTCCCCCAATCTGTGTGATGTCTCGGGGACCAGAACTTTCTGAGAATCCATAGGCAGCACAGGTTAGAGAAATGGCCTCCTTACCCTGATGTGTGAAATTTCGCACGCCGCATAGTGGAGCCAAATTCCTTAATTCTTGATAAAAATTATACTATCCACTCATTTATCTGTAAATAACTAATGAGTACTTTTAAGAACTGATGTATGCTTTATACAGTTATATGTATTGTTTTAAATGAAAAGTACAGGTTAAATCACGTTCTCAAACTTTCAGTAGGTTCTCCAGACACATCCACATTATGTTAACTTTCACGAAAGTCTTCTGACACAGGAGTGACAACTGGCGGTTAGTAAATGTTGAAAATTTCCTTCTCATATAGGTTCGTTTCCTTATTGTTTACTTTTCCCAAAACAGAGACGAATCGTCCGAATAAACAGGTAATGTTTTAGTTAGGCTTTCATTTGTCATACACCGAGAGATCATTCGTGAAAAACGTTACCTATATTATTAAATCCCTATATCTTTTCTGCAAGGCTTCCTCCCACAGTTCCTCGATCTGTGCCACAGCATGTTTGATTGCATTTGGGAAATAGAATAATATATTTTATCAAGTCGAAGGGATTTCGTTTAATAAGTATTTCTTTAAGGAATGCGTGAGAGTGTTTCTACATCCATCTCATGAAAACTAAAAATATCATTCAATATTGTTTTCTATTTTTGGGTGATATTAATTTCAACCTCAGAACTACTCGGAAATAATTTAGAATCATTAAATAAACGCATAAATCATGACTCACGCAAGTCTTTACACTATTTTCACCGCTAATTATACTATCCATACCAAAAAAGAAAGATTTGTACTTTTCCACAGATTTTATTAAATGGTACAATTTATTTTTCACCTCCATGTATATTTATCACCTCCAAAAATCTGTGGAAAAGTACAAATCTTTCTTCTTTTGTATGGATATTAAATAATTCCACGAAGTGATGCCTGAAACAATAGAGCTAATTATACTGATCGTGAGGTAGGTGAAAGATTCCATATGCTCTCATATCTTTCATCACAGCGAAATGTTTACATTAGCTTCTCTAATTTAAAATTACAACTAAAGCTGCCTCCCTTAATTTTATTCCCATGCACCGCAATGAGCAGAGTACGATGAGGAATGAACAATATAATCAAACAAAACTTATGATAGCATTTACTTCTTCAATTACTCACGATCTGTCCTGGAGAAAACACATACGAGAAATATGCGGTCGTGCTAATAAAAAATTGGGATTTGTGAAAAGAGTGCTAGGTAAATGCGATGAAAAAGTGAAAGAACGATGTTTCTTTGCCTTGGTCAGGCCCCACCTAGAGTATGCTGCCAGTATATAGTATGGGATCCTCATAATACAAATTTGATTTCGGAATTAGATCGAGTTCAGCGGAGGGGGCTAGCTGATTTGTCAAACATTGTTGTGACCAACTCAGCAGCGTATCCACTTTGCTAGACAATTTAGGTTGGGATTCCCTTACACAGCGGCGTTTCCAATATAGATTAAACTTATTAAAAACATTTAAAGATGGGCCTTTTTCCGATGACATCAAGGATATAATACGAACACCAACGTATTACGGTCGAAGGGATCACGAATATAAGACTAGAGAGATAGACTGCAAGACTGACAGGTTTAAAATGTCATTTTTTCCAAGAACAATAAGGGACCAGAATGCTTGTAGCCGAAATTCCCCAGGACTTAGTTCATTACAATAAGTATAAACGTACAGGTAAGGGACTGCGCGAGGATATGTATACATGTGTGTATGTTTGTATGTGTATATATATGTATGTGTATATATGTGTATATATATATATGTATATATATATTTTTTTTTCTTACAGGTTCCCCCCACCTTTCCTCACCTAACCCCAAACCCCCTCAACCCTTACCCTTCCCTCATGGTGCTACACCCCCTGCCACACACCTTTTTGGTGGCTCGCAGGGTATTTATGTAGATGTAGATGTAAAGTCACAGAAGTACTTAAAGCTTCCATTTTTGGGTTCAATTGATTGAAACTTTTGAAATCACCTCCACAAATTTGATTACCTCCTTCGATCATTTAACCCACTCTCACTTAAAACATATTGTATAATATATTGTACAAACAAGGTAAAACCACACTTGTGTACCCGAAGTTCGGTTGGATAGGTGAGGGCCGACCTCACCAAATACCCACACATCAGGTTAGGGGTGGTCAATTCCTTTCCTGTTACGCCTATGTTTTCCCAGGAGGAATACTCATGCAAAAAAATACAGAGTTTGGCTGAAGCTGAGGGTGCCCAGCGACGTCCACAGGAATCGAACCCGGGCCCTCACGTCGGTAGCCCGATGTACCACGATACCAACGATCCATGATAACTTACCCAATTTTTTATTTGAACAATTCATTTTAAAAATATTTTTCATGGCTAGGACAGCGTTATTAGCGATGTAATGTAGAGAAGTAATAGATCGCCAAACATGACGGTTTTCTCCTTAAATATTATGACCTCATCGATTCTTGAGTTTATTTATTTCGCGCACTGCACCACTTTGGAATGACAAACTTCATTGAAAAATATGTATTGCAATCGTGCCTTATGGATTCTAAATGATTCCTAGAATATATACATATTCCTAGAATTACAATGTAATTTTGAGGTCCCAATTGCTCTTCTGACGAAATGTAATACTCCTAATGACGACGGCTTTGGTCACTACGTCTACTTGTTTCATTTTCTAAACACAAGCTATTTTCTTGAACATTAATTTTCATGGTAATTATCAATTTAGATATTTGAGTGTCCATCTTAATGAAACTTGGCATATTTCGATATCCACAACACTAAACTCTAATCATTTTTAAACCTAATAACATTGTCTTTAAGGAAACACCGAGGTACTTTAAAAACAAAAATTTATCTTACTTCAATTATTTTTTTCTCTCTGCGTAGCCGATACATTTTAACGGAATATTACAATGTTACAATTTTTTGTGTTTAACAATATTACAATTTAATAATATAAGCCTGAGAATGTGTAAGTTGAACACTGACACGTGCATGCATTATAGTAAACATCAATTATTAACTTTCAATGTCAAACATAAATATATAATAGCACCTTGTTTAATTTGAGCAATGTATATTTTCCCACACTTTTATCCCCTCTAAAATATAAAGTTACTATTTTTTAAATGGTTTCTTGCTCAAGTCTTGGCTGCTAACGATTCGAGAATATCATTATGATTCAGTTGGCACCAAAATTTACGACCAAGCCAGAAAAAAAACAAAACCAAAACTTAAACAAAATTCTATGAACCTCAGACATGAGCACATTATATACAAATCTAAACTATTACGTTCAGGTTCAGCTCTCTCGCCAACCTGTCAGCAGGTGCCTCTATTTGATTAAGGAAAGCATGGGTTGGCATTCGATTGATTTATTTACATTTCATTTGCGATTCTGCATTTTCGTAGCACTACTAATATTAGTGTAGGTCACTGCAACATGCATATTTTATTACTTTCGTATAGACATTTCCATGAATTTAATTATTCGACATAATTATGCACGGTAGATCTATTGGTACACAAAGGGCAATTTATGAGGCTGAATATCCTGGGATTTAAATATGTTTGAGCTCGACTTGTCTCGGGAATGTAATCATTGACTGAAATTCCTCGGGGCAGCAATGATTGGGCTGAGGTATCCTAAGGTTAGTGCTCGGGGTCCTACGGAATTGATCCCACTTAATTTTAAAATGTCAAAATGGCGAATTGTGCATTTGCACACAGCTTTCTTTCAAATTTTCCGGAAGAACAATCCCAAAGGAAACATGAATGCTACAATTTGTGACACGATATTACATAATTTTACCTAAAACTCTCCAAATTGGCATTTCTGCTGTAAAGTTTACTCTGCTTGGCTGGACGGTTTTACAATATAATAATAAAACACAACAGATTAAATCATACCATATCTTATGATAAAAAAGTTCTCACGATATATCATCTAAAAGGGGAACCGAAGAGCTCAAGGACTGCGGAGAACTATAGGAGGCGATGCCACGCTTAGCCAGTACTAGGAAGAAGCATACGTAAGAACTGACAGGTTTTCACTCTTGTTCCTGACCCTGTTCTTCTATGCTACGTTACATATCACCTAAGTAAGAATTTGACCATTCAATATCTGCAATGGGAAGAATTAAGTTTGGAAGGAGGTCTTTTTCATCTTAGTTGATGATAATGGTTCAAAAACTTTCAAGTGCAATTTATCAGGCAATGGCGACCGGTGTAATATTTCTTAATGCTTTGCATATACACGTAAATGCATTCATAGCTGGTGGTGCCTGACATCTTTGATAGTTATCCACTCATAGCAAACGCAAGTAAAATCTTGTTAACGGAATGGTTTACGTAGCATGTTACAATTTCCAGCCGAACATGTTTTCTAATTCACTTCCAAGTATCTTTTGTCACGATTCCACAAAAGGCTAGGGATCCCTACTTCTCTGCACGAAGTCCTCGGAATTTTTTCACTTCTTAATTTATAAATGCCCCACCCGGAGTCTAAAAGTTCCCGGGGAATGATCCGGCGACGAGAATTCCAGCCAGCCGCTCTGAGCTCGCCGGGGGAGGACGGGAGGGGGGTCGGAGGCGGAGGCAGGTGGGACAATGGCTCCTCTTTTAAGGGCCGAGGGCACCAATGGGCCGCCTCGCAGCTTCATCTCCTTGATGGCAGTAGCGAGTGACAGACAGCGAGCGGGGCGAGAGTGACAGCACGCTCTGCGTCCCCGTGAAAAGGGAGCGAGGGGAAGCTGAGGGTGGAAGGGGTGGCGATTCGGGAGAGGGGGGGTGAGAAAGTGAACGCGGCCCGCGCGGTTCAGGGGCGCCTCGGGAGGGGTTGGGGACCCGGGGCACGGGAGTGACGAGGTTCCGTCTAATGGGCGTCTCAGGGATTGCGCGGAGGTCGAATGGAGTGAGCGACGGGGGCGCCACGGGCGCCTGGAGAAGCCGCCTCTCCGCCTACGACTCATCAAGCGTCCCCCTCGTTTGTCTGCCTACAACCCCCTCCCTCCCCATCCCCCGATCCCCCCAACCTCCCACCTACCCCGCACGCCCTCCTGCGCGTGGTCCCCTGCGGGGCGAGCGGGCGGGCGGGGCCCGCCGGAGCCGCCCCGGGGGCGAATTTACGTGGGGGCAATTGGCGTCGGAGGCGGGGGGCCGACGGAGGGGACCCCCCGGAGACACGAGCCCGGGACGCCCATCAATAGGACGGCATTGGGATGCATAATGTATGCGGTTCCTTCCCGCGGGGGGGGGCTCGGAGAGGGGGGTCAAGGGGAGGTTCACCTCCACCGCCGCCATTGGAACCGCGACAAGTGCCACGGCAGCCATTTTATAGCGACACTGTGACGAAATGTATACATGAGTTGTTTTGGGCATGTTCCACTGGAAGAAGGAAGGTTGGATTTCTCATCGAATAGTGTATCTTAATGGCTTCCAAGAGTTAAATAAGTGACAGATTTTGTTTTCTACTTATTATCTCGTTGGTAAATTGCGATAGAATACATCGAAATAATAAAACACCTCAAAGCAAGCATATATCCAGCAGATTCCAAATGAAGGATCCGACACTACATATGCATTTAGGCAATTGATATATCTTATCCTGCTATTATATATTAATGGCGCCTCAATTTTGAAACAGGGCATTAATTTATGAAATAGACTTTCTTAGCAAGTATTACACATACGATATAATAATGATCCAAAGGGAGGCGGCGATCGATACAACTTGGATCCGAGCATACCTCCAACTCATATATTACGTTTATGCTGACCTTTAGGTCCAAATATCTATTCCTGGGGTAATTTGTAACAGCGAATGTGTACAGGCTACTAAGGCGGTATTATCTGAAGAAATACTACCCCTCCCAGGTTATTTTATGCGAAATTAAGCTCCAAGGAGATCGAGACGAAGTAAAATCCTCTTAAGCGATCTCTAATGCATGTTGATTTAAATTCAGAGTTAGATAGAGTAAGTAATAACTGATTATTTGAATTAAAAGTTTCACAATTCAAAAGCAAACGTTTATTCGAAAGAGGTAACTAAGCCATTAGCGAGGGAAACCCAGGAACTACCTGCCTTGCGGAAAACACGCGAGGATCAGAAGTTAGTAGTTGGTGTTAGGGTGGGCGATCGATAGCTGAGGTCATTTCCTCCATCGGAGATAGATGCAAAATTTGGTAGGGTTACGATTTTCGGTTAACGGTTGAAGGGTTGAGAAAATTGCCTTCAGAATTATCCTACTCGCAATAAAAGTCTCCAATTGGTCCAAAGTTTAGCGTTCCATCCTACGGATAAAGTACTCTACTTGAATTGCTCTCTATATGATACCCCAAGGAGGGATGGGAATAACTGAACAAATCTATCACCAGGATTCAAACCTGGGTCATCGTGGTGGGAAGAGAGTATATCAGCCACCGCACCAAATCGTTTCAGGAACAGAGGGGTCAGAGGATACGAATCGCACACCTATCGAAGGAAGGGCGCCTTCAGGTTTATCACAGCTGGGTTCCTCCTCACACAAACTCAAAAAAGACTTTTGGCGTATGAAATTCACACATTTAGGAGTATTTCATGTACCACTTCCTGAGTTGTTGGCTTCCTGGATATCTCATGACTAGAAATTCAGACTGATTGGAATTTAGATTATGTGGAAGTGTCTAAAAGCGTGAATTTGGCCATGCAGCCAGTATCCAAACAATCTTCTCACAGCAGAAGGTATTATTAATTCTGAAATAGGTAAGGTAAAAGGAAAAATCGTACGAGGCTGATGAAGTACTCTCTCCAAGCTGATGTTACCCTGATTAATAACAAATCAAATTAATCAACATTTGAAGAAAAACATACAATTGATACGATATGATATTGATACAATTGATATGACCCTGCTTGAATGACAGGCACATTGGGTCTATGATGTCATTTCATTAAGGCACGCATATGGAGCACCCATGAGAAGAGGAAATACACGTACCTATCATCAATTCAATTGAAAGCGTGGGCACACCATTCGTTTCCCGCGGAATAACTTCAATCGGGATTCATTGAACGATTAATTTTTCTCCAGATGATTTTCCGGAAGCAAAAGGGAGAATATTTAAAAATTCAATTATTCTTAATTTGGTTTATTTACTTTTATTTTTAATTTTTAACAGTCCTTTTACGGTATTTTGCTCACAAAAAATATGTATTTCCGACAAACACCAAATATGAAAATTGATTTATATTCTTTTATTGCTCCCGTTTACTCGTAATTTTTATTTAAATTTAGTATTTTATTATTTTATTTTGTTTAGTAAGTCAAGAAAAATTCAATCTACAGCCAACACTATAAAATTATTACATTGTTCAAACGATTATTAAAAGTAGTTTTACTCTTCATTAAATAAAGACCACAATGTAGTTTTCTACTGTTCTTTATTTTGGTACTTCTAGTTTCGACTACTACTACTGCTAGGTGAAGGTACCTTTCCACCTAACAGTGGAAAAATACATTGAGTTCTTCACTTAATGATTATTAACAGCCACAAAGTAGAGCCAGAAACCATCGAATAGTTTTACTCTATTCACTTTTCCCGATACTAATTCCATTTAATGAAAATCCTTCGAAAACAATTGGTCGTGGAAAAAATACGTAATGGAAACTTCGTATGCACATTTTCAGTTTTAATAGTTATTCAACTAATATTTTAATGGAATAAAATGAATAAAATATGACACAGTATAAATTCAATGAAATTTCAAATTTAATCAGTATATATTTAATAGTGTAAGCTATAAAGGTAAAAAGGAAAAGTTATGCAAGTTAATATTCTTAGTTTACAATGCTCGCATCCATCCATTTGAGCGTTTACATTTTTCCCAACAAAGGTACGATTTCAATGTACACAGGGGTTTCCTAAATGTATTTCCGTGAAAACCTCGGTGTATACATTTTATGAAAATAAAATCCCTCCTCCACTGTTCAGTCAGAGAACAAATCAATATTTAGAATACGAGATAAAATATTTAAGATGAGAAATAATGTTTAGGGGTGATCATGAAGCACCACCAAGCAAGGTTTATCCCCCGAAAATTAGAAAATTGATAAGATCTCACCATAGGAAAAGATAAAATAAAATAAGACATTAATATTTAAAAACTGCAGAGTAGAAAAATATTATTTGAAACCACCTGGCGGTGTTCTGCATCGGTTTAATGGAACTAGAAACCTTAATCTCATTATTATGAAGTGGTACAGTGACAATATAAATACGAAAGCCATTATTCACCGGGCATTTCGGCTAATTTTTCAGACATGGTGAACCTATCATTTTAGGCATAATTTTTGCAATGTTCCTTATCCACTGTCAAGCGTTTGTGAGTAGTGATCGCGGTCACTGGCGGAGGTATGGTCGGTTCGCTGCCCTGTGGCGTCAGCGCCTTCGATTCTCTCCCGCCAGCACAAGAGCGACTCCCGGCGGCGCCCGACGCTCACACAGCGGAGAAGGTGTTTGACATTATATCCCTGCAACTACTGCATGCAGCTGAGGAATCGCGTTCAATATGTGAATTTACGTGGATTATCTCTCCCCCCACTCACCATACGACTTCAGAAAGTTTCCAAATGTTTGCATTTACTGAAAGCAGCTAGAAACAAAGGAATTAATATATTTTTTCTACAATAGTACTATATTGAAAACGTGGTCGTAATCCTTATTAAAAGAAAAAGTAACAGGGCATATTAGTTCCGAAGAATGAAAGTGGAATAAATTTTGACCCATTATTTGTACCGATACCGCAACGGACATGATTAGAGAAAATCATCTTTCATTCTCGCTCATTCCGACGCATAGCGACACCAACTTAATTTCCCTACCATTTGAAGGTGGGTGTATTTCCATTTATCAGACCTACTAAACGCGAACTTGAACTCGGTAGTTTAAGTTTATTGAAAAGCGCGAACCAAAATTTGAAAACAGAAACTCAGGGTAAAAGTCCCAAATGTCCTAATGATTGAACAGGTAGAGTTAACCAAATCACAGTGATCAAACCGTTAGTTGGTTTGGTGGGTGAGGGTAGAGTTCGTCTCCTACTAAGCACCATACTGCGTGCGAGATTCAAAAAATAGCAGGATGGGAGAGGGGCGGGTCCTTTTCTTGTGCCGCTTTCCCAGAATTGTTTCCGGGCCCTCGCTTCAGAAATCCAGCGTTCTACCCACTGGATCATCATTCCCAATCCCATTTTAAAGCTGTTCGAAAAAATTCAATCTATTTTTCCTTTCGAAAAAAAACCGTCTCAACTTTGATTGAATTTCCAACGACTTGGAACGGATTTGGAAATTACCTTCACACTTGTTTATTGCCGCGAGAACTGATGTTCTTCGGGGGGGAATGGAAAATGCAGAAAAGATTTGGCCGAATAATTTTCAACGCTATACATTTTATTTTGGGAAGAGTATAGAATGTCCTTCGGGGAGACCTCTTGGGGTTTGAGGGAAGGTGGGGTGGCACAAGGGGTTAGTGGAAAAAGGAGCAGCTGTGGATGTCATATTGGTGTTGGGGGGGGGGAGAAGGAGAGTCAAGTGCAGGGGGTAAGTGGACCTTCACCATTTAAGTGCAGTGGCCATTGAGTGGCGATCATTTCACGAAAAACACGATAAGTAAGCATTACAAATTGCAAAAGCATTAACTGATACATTTATCAAGTAAAATAATGAACTTTTTTAATGTATCTTTTTAAATATATTTTTATATAAATCCGCGCATCCTTACGCCTCGTTTTGTCAGTGCCTATATTCTTGTACACTAACTAGATTTTTTCGCAGGGAGCGGAATGTTCCCCATCCAGGGAGTCTCATGAGAAGGGATCCTACCCTGTTGAGAACGGGGAGAGAGTTCTTAAATCTTCATTGGGTGCGGCTAGGTTTCCGACTCGTTTTTAGCATGTTGGTGCAATTTTATCAAAGCAGACCAGTGAAGTGCAGCGATCGCCATCAGGGATTGGGGCACATGGCAAAGGCATTGAAAAAGGCTTTGCGTACACGGAGTGAGTGAGGTGAGGTTGTTTCGTCGCACACAAGAGTCGAGTTTAAGACTGGGTCAACCGAAGAAGTGGCATCACCTGGTTCTTAAGCACCCTTGAATTCCACTGAATTTGTTTAGCATTACCTTTTTACATTCAACGCTTCATAGCAAACATTTTTCCTGGCATTAAAGAAAACTAATCGATGTTATATTTATAAAGCATTGCTGATTTTGTGCATTGAAAAAGGATTTTTTGTCTTGGAGACATGACTTAAGCATGAATCTATTTTGGAGGGTTAAAAATATTCCAAATTTCCGCTACACAAGAAATGTTCTTAGACAGCGTCATTAGGCTTACAAGATCAAGTGCCTAATACGATACTCGGTTAGCCGAAACGTGCACCATGTAACAAATCTTCTTATTCAGCGGTAAAAAAATGATTCATTAACCCCCAAAAATGAATTCCTCCCACCTCATCAAGACTAATAATGTTTAATCCGTGCTCATTTCCCAAGTTGTTTCAATACTTGTAAAATAGGTGAATATAAAGCCATTAATGATTTCGTGATACATGATGAGAAGTTGAGTGCATTAGTAAAGGAAGCGAGGGTAAAGAGAATTGATGAGTGTGCAGAAGCCCACTATTTGGTGCCTCCCGAAATGAATCTGGGGTGAAAATGGGTATTGGGAAATATTTGAGGGAATGAGCAACAGGAAGTGTTACTTATTTTTACGCATCACTCAAACCCGAGTTTTTTCCCTGGTACACAGAGAATCCGCAACACGCAAGAATGCAGTCTGAGTGCAGGGCTGACACAGCATTCGATTCTGGTAGAGCGGGACCAATAGGCAGTTAAAGGAAGTGTGAGTGGTGCGTATAAAACTTTGAAATAAATTTCTGAGAGTGCATGCAAAAAGATGTAGTTTGAATAATACAAGGTAGTTTGCGGTGTAGGGAAGAACTAAGACGTTTTGTGAATGCGCAAAAAGGTACATATTGGTGCATGCTTTAATTCAGATACGGGCGATGGAGCACTGAAGATAACATATGATATTTGCTAAGAAACATATAATGAATAGAAAAAGCCATGAAAATATATGGAAGGCATTTGACCTGTTCAAAATACCATTGGGAAATTACAATCTATTTTGGAAATGGGGTGGAACACCAAGCCGAGCAAGGAAAAACCAATGAGATGATTGCAAATAATAATAATATACGTTCCAAGAAACTGCAGGGGATGCTGCAAGAGTAACTTTTTAAAGTAGCCATCCGCTAATATGTATTTCAATGCTACAATTTCAGAGTTTAAAATTCATTCGTCTTGACCGGGATCCGAACTCGGATCTCTGGATGTCCGGCCAAGTGCTTTAGCCAGTTAAGCAATTAAGGCGTCCTCATAAACTCTGAAATTTTGGGGCATGAACAAGATGCTGTGACGAAATACCGTACATATTGGAAGTGATGAATGAAAACGAGGTCTTACTAAACATAAACTGGAGCGTGACTTTACGATAACCAGATTGGAAAGTCGCGGAACAACTACTGGCACTTCCACCAGCACTTGAGAAGTGTGGACGCGGAAAGAAAATTAATTTTGTATTGGTTTATTCTGTGAAGAGATAAAATAACAGAGAAAAGCTGGAGGATATGGAGTGAATTATCAATTATTACGTACTTATTATAAATGCTGCACAAGCGATCATTGAAAATAATAGGGAAAATTTAGGAGCAGTTGGATCTGAGTAACTGGTTTGAAATGAACCATGCTATAAAACAAGGGCGCGTAATTTAACCATGAATGTTCAATGTGTCCATGGAAAATATAAGAGAGATGAATGCAGGGAATAGTTTGGTGTAATGGTTGAAGGTGCTAATACATATATCCTGCCTCCAAATCTCTGATAATGGACTATTGTTGTTTGAAGGACAACATTATTTCCAGGGTGCTAAGGACAGCTTCCGTGTGGTAACAGAGAAAATTAAATTGAAGAAATATTCTTCAAGAACGAAATTGTGTTTTCCGGTGAAATTAAAGAAAATATTACGTAATGAGAGTAAAAAGTGAAATAATTGAAAAAGGGATGATTTTTGTACCGGGTGAGAATATTTTTGGGAGATTGGTTAGGTGAAGGGACTAAAAGGAATTCCTCCAGAGCGGTTTATTTGAAAAATTTGAAAACAATAACGTTCGGATAAAAATAAAAAAATATAGAGCCACTGTTGATTTGAACCTGAATACAGAGGTAAAGCGAGTCGCTAATTTATCTATTTGCTCAATAGTGTCACGCGTCGAACGGGGCATTATGGTTTAGAATCAATTGAAGGCAGCAATAATAGAATGGGGCAATTTTGTCGGGGTATTGGAGTGGACTTAATTGACCTGCGGCCTATCCTTTCATCGTGCAAGGAACCTCTGAACCGCTCTGGGGTGCATTATATGGGAGGCATCGCAGATGGTAATGCATGGAATACAGGAGCATAGGAGAAGAGTCTAGCATATTTGGTAGGTTAAAGAGTAGATCAACTAGTGAGCATTCCATTGACAAGCATTCCTCGGGTCTTTCAAGTAAAAATTATGGCAAGAATGACGGTAAGTTCAATAAAAGCTTAGGCATTCTAAACGAGAATGAGGAGGCTAAAATAATGCGTAGAGTCATCAGCATCGAGAAGAGAAATTACGGAGAACTTTGTAAGATAAAGCTATCTCCGAAGTTACGTTCAACCGCCAAAGTTTAAATAGCAAAATTTTTAGCAAGACTTTTACCCTATAATCAAAAGTTCCGGAGCAGATATAATCATAGTAAAAGAAGGCAAGACATGGCAGGAAGATTTTTCCAAAGGCTTTAGAATTTTTGGAAGGGATGAAGAAAATAGAAGTGGAGGAGGAGTGCTCACAACTGTTAAGGTTAATCACGTATTCAGAACTTAATCCTTCCCAAATATTATGTAAGATAGAAGGCATTCGGTGCTCCTGCTCCTCGGTCAAGAAGAATTCATGTGTGCTTCCAACACGAAACGTTATCGTAAACTTTTAATTATTACAAAAAATTATCGATATGGAATCTTTAGTTTTTCCTGTAATTCATAACATATTTCCACGTGGTCACCATGTAGAGTTATATAAATATTTCTCCAATCGTTTCTTGACCTTTCGTAGCTCATCATTGTATAATTCAGTAGATTGCGTCGAAAACCATTGCTCCACCTCTTGAATTACGTAATTTTTGTTAACAAATTTTCGACTCCGCAATGGTTTTTTATGGGTTCTGGGTCAAGAAAAAGTCTCTTCGGGTGGGGACAGGAGAATAGGTCGGACGTGGCTAAAGTTCAAAGCTACTTCGCTATGATTGCCGGTGGTACTGCGGTCGCGATTGCAGGTCGTGACACGTTTGGTTTTGATTAATAGTCATTAATCGCGGAATCCAGCGTGCTGACACCTTTAGCACAAGCTTTTCTTCTTGAATTATTTTACACACACTTCCGTTTCTAATATCAAACTCTTTTTTGACCATTTGGATGATTTCTTTTCAATTTAATAGAATAAAATCCACTTTCTTCCCAGGTCTTCCACCTCTCGCAAAATCGGTAACGGACATGTGGGCAGTTTAAAAATTCATTTTCGATTTCATAGCTGTGTGTTATGACGAGCAATTATCTCCATAAACACCTATCATTTCATCTTGGATTTGCCGGACAATGTAACCTTTCAATTTAAGGAACTTAATCACTCTTCGAGGCTCTATTTTCTCCATACAGCCAATTACTTCAAATTTTGGCTTCCTGAAACAAAACGAATCAACATTTATAGCTGTAATTTACAAAATTAAGAAAATAAGGAACAATTAATATACAGAAGAGTATTTTACCTAGAGATCTTTTTTAGTTCTTCGTTATAATTTAGCGTTGACAAGCATTCCATGGGTCTTTCAAGTAAAAATTGCTTTTTACAAATTTTACTTGAAACTACAAATTATTAATTTTACCAAATTTACAAACATATATAACAAGCCTGGAATCGGTAAAATATTTGGATTTTACGATAACTAAGAACATGAACTGAGGAAGACACATTCGCAAAATTTGCGGAATAGCAAGTGAACAGTTTTGATTCATAAAAAGGATACTGGGAAATTTAATGTGAGGGTAAAATCTGTTACTACGTAAATTAGGTCACACCTAGAGTACACTGCGGGTGTTTGGGATACTCACGAGATTGGCTTAGTTTTGGACCTAAATCGAGTGAAACGCAAAGCACTTTTATATTAACTGAGTGAAAACAGTGTCACAGCACTATTGAAAGAGTTAAAAAAGGAGTCAATAGTTTGTCACAGGATGAAATACAGGTTAAATTTACTGGGTAAATTTAAGGCAATTCACTTATCCGGGGACGCTAAGCTCATATTAAAGTGCCCGACTTACTATGGTAGAACAAATCACGCACGTGAAATCAAAGAGACTGGTAGTCGAACGGATAGATTTAAAATGTCGTTTTTTCCTCCTTCGATTTGAAATCAAATTGAACATGATCGCAGGAACAAAGAGTACAATTAGTAATGGCAGTGTAAATATTTTTACAATATTTTTCATACATTTTAAATAGACCCATTTTTACAAAATCGTTTCCGCATAATTTGAATATATCCTGTTTTTGAATATTTTTGCATTTAAGTAGCTCCTTTTGCGTGAAAGACTTTGTTCAAGCACATGATCGAACTGATATTTGTGTAGAGGTGTAATGATTGCACATTCATGACTGGTGACCAAACTACCCCCGCTATACGTCCTTGGAGCCGTTTGCGGGTATTATGTAGATGTAGATGTGATCATGGCAATAAAGATTTATTGGATCTTTACATTAAACTCAATGGAAATTATTCTCCAAAGACATCACCTGCACTGCATGGCGACTGATAGCGCGTTTGGAAATCATTTTCATTAACTTTTAAGGCACTGAACCCAGAAGTGCATAACTTACTTCAAAAATCTTCCATGAGGGTATTACAGGTATGCATAGCTTACGGAAAATGGGATAAATTGCCATATTTAGCAAACTCCAACGAATGACTTCATGACAGGTGGCATCAGCCATTTGCTTTAAAATAGATGGTTTATCAACCATTAATTCTTTAATAGAGACATTTTAGAGCAGCTATGGCATTCAATGATACGTCAACTACGCCAATAGCGCACATATTGATGCAATCAAAACGACGAATGAAGTGCATATGAAAACTCTGAAGTCATTTAATGTGTAAATCATTTTGTGACACTGTTTGGGATGGATTTGAGGGATTTTATTTTCTAACTACCATAAAATAACGATCTTATGCTTAAGCATTTACTCCGGATCTTAACATGATACTTCTTTAATTATTGGAGACAGTTGCATTCACTTTTTCAATCAGAATTTTTATTTCATCCATCTTAGAAGTTTTTATTTTCTTTAGAATGATTAATTTAACGTCTATTGACAGTAGTTGTGGTCTTTATTTCAAAACACTTAAATACTTTCACAACACATTAAATATGAAAAATGTGCATCGGCTAGTAAATAATAAATCCAAAGGACATACTTTTATGTGAAAGTATTTTAAGCGATACATTTTTGTTTGTTGCGTCAATGGCTTTTAATTTACGCTGAGGTATGAAATCAGCCCCCAACAAATTCATGACATCTTTTGCTGAGCGGTGAAAGATTGCGAAAATGTGGGAATGGAATTTAGCAGCGCATCCGTTACGTACACAATGTGTTTTTATGATTGATATGTAGTTTTCAATTTCCATTTCAATATTTAACGAAGTCGATAAATGGAGTCAAATTCGACCGAGATAATGGGAGAGGGAAAGAAGGGGAGCGAGTCAGAAAATTGTCTTTTGTATCTGGACGCTGTCTTCATAAATTAAGGGGTTTCCAACCTTATTCCTCCAGCGTGGTAGTCACGCTCCTTTTATAGCATGTTTTCGCAAAAATAGCGGGTTTTCTCAGAAAATTTTCCCATTCCCTCAATTAGTATTTTACCTATTGCTCCCAAATACTTGTCGCTCCTTCCAAATAAGAAATATAGCGGATAAATCCTAAAAAAAAGCGGATTAACACCTATCTCTTGCCTTTTCATTACATTTTCCCACAACCCGCAAGGGTTTCTAAGGCTCACCGGCATATTCTTGTAATGTGTGTACCCTATGAAATGTTTGATGTTAGTGTACAAGGTGTGATCAAAAAAAGACCCGACTGATTTTATTCTGCGCAAAGCGTTCAACGGATCGAAACGAGTCACAGTGCGCCATCTAGCGAAACAACTGACGACTAAAACGAGAGGTGTTGCATTTGATTTAGTTAGTTTATCCCTGAGACATCAATTTATCGCTCCTGAATTAGGAAGGTATGCGCGGGACTTTTGTTTCCCACTTTCCCTACGTTATAATTGTTCCAATTTATATTAGATATACCAAATTTGCTGACTACTTCAAATGTATTGTTGCTATGCTTGGTTAAAGAGTGGGTATTTGGTCATCGAGCTTCAAGAGAGCATTTATGTTGGAGTTAGGTGGTTTTTAGAATGAGCCTACTTAAAAACCTTCTATTACGATTATCCTTCACGTTATGACTTCATCAAAAACTTTCTATATTTTTGTTTCGATAGTACAGTATAGTTAGATAGGTAGCATAGTTTCACTTTCTATAGTTTTGTCGTTGCATTTATTAAAAGTTGTGAGTTAAAAACAGTTAATAAGTATTCTCCTAGTCTAAATAGACTAGATGGAAATGTATCTTATTATTTCTGGTGGTATTTCCTACTGATGAAAATGCCTTTCGGAAAAACCTGTCTGTCACCTATTTCTTCTGTGAGCCAACTTTCTGTTTCTATGACGATATTTTCCTTCGCAATTTCAAAGATGTGTTCTGTTATGCTACGAGGAGTATTCTTAAAGTACCGTTTGCTTATATTTAAATATTGGCGCTTCAGAACAAAGTTTTGCTCCTGCAGCGCCATCTACTGATTCATTGAGAAGCTATAGCAGCATTTGTTTTGTTTCAGAAGTCGTTCGCTTGTCCGTGCATGCAAACAACAATGTCCGCGACAATCGTTGATCCCGCCAGCTGTGCAGTGCGTTCTGTCATACGATTCTTGTATGCAAAAGGATTGTCGGCTGCTGAAATTCATCGGGAATTATGCCTAGTTTATAAACCTACAGTTATGAGTGAAGGAAAGGTTAGACAATGGTGCTGTGATTTTAAAAATGGACGAACAAATGTCCATGACGAAGAGCGAAGTGGTAAGCCCAGTATTCTGACCGATGAAATTGTTCGTAAGTGGAACAAAAACTGCGATGTGATCGTCGATTGACAATTAATGGCCTGGCTGAACAATTTCCTCAACTTGGACGCACTACTGTCTACAATATTGTTACGGAAAACCTCGGATACCACGCATTGCGTGCAAGGTGGGTACCGAAAATGCTCACCGACCACCACAAAGAGCAAAGAATGTCCAGTGGACGAGAGTTTTTGGGTCGTTGGGAACTCTTTAAACCACCCACCGTACAGTCCTGACCTTACACCCAGCGACTACTTCCTCTTCTTGCACTTGAAACAGTGGTTCGGTGGACAACGTTTCGAAACCGAAGAGGAACTCAAGAATGGCGTTGTCGATTGGTTCAACCCTCAGGCGGCGAGTTTCTATGCAGAGGGGTTAAAGAAGCTGGTGCAGCGGTACGAAAAATGCTTAGAAGTGAACGGCGATTATGTAGATAAGTGAAGTAGGTTTGTAGCTAACTAAAAGTGCCAATAAAATGTGTTTCATATGAGTATATTTTTTTCCTGAGACCAAACGGGCCTTACTTTATGAACACGCCTCGTACAACTATTTAATGCGATAATATTCGTTCTATCTAAAACCTCACATTTAGAGACAGTTATAGAATAGAATTGCGCGTTGTAGGGCTAGGGATTGGTCTTAAGAAATTTTTCCCCAGAAAAAACCTACACTCTAAACTACCAGCTACGCTAAACCCTCGTTATGGATTCGTATACCTTACTCGTGGAATATCAACGGATATTCTACGCATGTTTAGCCTTTACACCCGACGGGAAAGTATTCATCTTCCATTAAAAATATGCTTTGGCTTACATCTTGTCCCGTGATACTGGCGTATATATTTTTTAATGCTGTTAATATGCAAGTCTGCAGAATCTACATACGAGTAATGACCCTTTCGTACTCGATCGGTTTTCATTGCCAAAGTATGCGTCACAGAGATCATATTCTTTACTTCGAGTTTTCAAGGACGGGTTCTAACATGGTACGCAAATCTGTGGCATGATCTGCAGTTAAAAAAACTAAGAGTGTTATACATGTAAACAAAATACTAGCATACTTCAGTAAGTTTATCACCAATTCGAGTCCTAGTTACTTCCAAATCTAATGAAAACAATTGAGAGTTAGATTTATCTGAGCTTAATTTAAAATTTGTTCAAATCGTCGAGCGCGAGGCGCGTATAATTCAGGCATGGGCAACCGTAAATGGAAGTCATTAAGCACAAAATTTCCTGAAAGAATAGGTGACTCACCACCGGTGGAGATTCTGACGCAGCATTCTTGGTTGGTTTGCGGGTGGGAAGTGGGGGAGAGAGGGGGGAAGAATGGAGGGAGTGTGGAGGGAGGAAGGGGCGGGGATCGGAGGGATATCGGGGGGGGGGGGTCGAATGCCGCCTTCCGCCCGCACGCACGCCTAGGACATTGCCTCCCTCCGACGTGCGTGAAAAAAAGAATCCCTTCCAAAGAAATCCATGCTGACGTACACAAGGTTTGTTTAATATGTATCGGTAACCATTTTTTCCTGATGTGTGCGTGAAGTGCTGAATTTAGACTATTAGTTAAGTGCGCGCATGATTTCAGATCCTATTGGCAGAGATAAGATGACAGTGCATACCATAATCAAGGAAAATTTGGTGAAACGAAAGATTTGCGCTGAACTTGTTCCGAAGATCTTGACGGACGACCAAGAGTTGAGTTGACTCTCTGTTTATGAAGACCTTCTGCAGCGGCATGACGACGATTTCCCAACCCCTTTACAGTCCGGACTTAGCACCAGCAGACTATTTCCAATTCTCAAAAGTGAAATCCTCCCCATAAGGACACAGCCATGAGATCCTAAGTGCCATCAAAGAAGCTTAGGCGAGTTCTCTTAACGACCTTCCGGAATCCGCCTACCAGGGAGCCTTCGAGTTTTGGAAAAGCCGCCGGGAAAAGTGTGTCGACGCTCAAGGTATGTGCTTTGAAAAAATGTTTAACATTGTAAAAATATCTTAAATGAATCTATTGTTCTGAAACTTTTCCCGATACTTTTTACACAAACTATGTATATTGTTCCTGAGATATAACTTTTCCTATTTCAACTTTCGTTTATATACTCAGAGTTTAGTAGAGCTAACCGAAAGACGTAGGCGAAAGAGTAATCATAAAACTTAGTAGATCATAGGTTTTCCCAGCGATTCGATGATGCCGGAGTAGTTCTCGGTACGAATGACTTCACCCCTGAAGACGTTCGCGGCGACGCGAGAAGAAACGTCGAGCTCAGCCACGCAGCCTGAGAACTACCTCTGCATCCATAAAATTTATGAATTATTTTCCTATGAATCGAAGAAGTATTATCTGTAACTAACAACAGAAGAGTACGAATGTCTATTTGAAACATTCAGGGTTCAGATTGATTGACTAATTAATCGTGTTGTATCTCCATGTTTCGCGCTACTGATATAATTTCACAATCAGTAAATTCTATTGTATAAAATAAAATATTATTTTAGATATATAGAGTTACAGGGTTCGTCCGGAAAATAAGTTTATGATGCTCATTGTCATTTCTGACAAAAGGGGAGTGGTCCACTACGAATTTGTACCTGAACGACAAACTGTAAATGCTTCATTTTACGTCCAAGTGCTCGACAGGCTTCGAAAACGAGTCGCCCGCGTCCGGCCAGCGATCAACCGTATGACTGACAACCTGAGCGACAATGCGCCGTCTCACACCGCGCTTGTCGTGTCGGACCTCTTGGCCAAGCACGGCGTGGCAACGCTGCCGCACCCGCCCTACAGCCCGGACTTGGCACCACCGGACTTCTTTGTGTTCCCGAAGATAAAGAGGAGTTTGAAAGGAACGCGATACGGGACTTTGGACGCCGTCAAAGAGGCCGTGACGACGTGTCTTCGAGAGGTTCCCGATGATACCTTCGCGGGAGCGTTCCAGGAATGGGAACGCCGCTGGAACAAGTGTATCGACTCACAAGGGTCCTATTTTGAGGAATATTAGCTTAAGATACGTAAAAGTGTAATAATTTTTTTTCCTGACCTCAGTACACTTATTTTCCGGACGAACCCTGTATATGTAGTCGTGAACAAATGAAAGCGCAGTAATTTCGTGCACAAATATTAGTTATTGGGAAGGAAGAGGAAGAACTAAATCTTGTCCCCGGTCAATAATTAAAAGAGGAAAGACCAACCGAGACGTGAAAAAAACAGGAACTAGTTGGAACAAGTACATGGCAAACTTTCTGAAGAAAATTTCAATTTTGATGATGAATAAATGATTTTAAATAAAAGATATTATTTTCACTATTATTTTTACGTAGGCAGAAGCCTCTAGATGTGTCCCAAGGAATGCTAAGATGCCCAGTGGGATATGCCAATGACATATCAATGCAAGATCTATGAAGTGGACATATATTTATTCTTAAGACTATCAATATTAGGTATCACAACGATAATCTAGTGATTTTCGATTAAATTTCATCCTAGGAAGGGCTTCTTTCAAATTTGGCTGCGGTTCTCGCGATTGCTCTTGTCGTTTATATGCTTATATTATTTATATTCTTCTTGAAAACGGTTGCACTTGGCAGTTTTTAGATTCCTATTGAGAAAATAAAACATCCTAACCTCAAAGAGTCCTCCACTGACTCCTTCCGCTCTTTGAGAAGTTTTGCTGTCGGTTCGCATTGGGGACCGTGTCCCACCTCGGTCGTGGATGTCGAATAGTCGTGAAGCGTTTTTGCGTGACTTGGAGTAAAATGTGCGAAAATGCGTTTCAGCTTCCCGAGAGCTTTAAACTCGCCACCCATGAAAGGATGCCCTCCCTCGAACCCCTTGGAAAGCATCGGCACCCGGGGGAAGGGAGGAGGGGATGGCCCGGGAGCGATCTCCCGGGACGCGGCGGCGGCGTTTGGGCATGGAGGAGGGCCGCTTGGGGGTGGGTTCGGCTGGTGGGCGCTTGGGGGCGCGGGGGAGAATACCGGGGGGAGGAGGGGGAGGGCGGCGAGAGAGGCGTTCCGCTCCACAAATGAGAGGGCCAGAGCGGCGGCGGCCAGACAGCGGCTCATCTTTCATGGGCTGCAAACACTCGCATGGGGGCTCCGTTCATGCATCAACATGATTAGCATAGCGACGGGGGTGCGCGGAGCGAAGTTTTGTTCGGTGGCGGTGTGGGGAGGAGTAGGGGGCACGAGGTGGGGGCGGCATAGGGGGGGGGTGGAAGGGGGGAGGAAATTCCGCCTTGAGACTCCGAGCGGCCACGGGAGCTTCGATTATTAATCGCTAACATTCTTAAGTAACGCGGTGGAATCGTACCCACGAAGAGCTCGGAAATGATTTCCCGTCCCGTTAAAAAACGACATTATGCAGTAGTAATACGTAGTTGTGGGAGTAGAAATAAAATCTCTAACCAAGCATTTACATGGAGTGGTTTACGAATGAGAAGTTATTAAAAATGATTCCACCCATTTGAGTCATAATTCATATTCCGCAAAAAGGTTGCACATGCCAATGACCGAATGGCCATAAAATATTAAAGTCGTCCTGTGCTATAAAAGAAAGATCGAACCTAGATTTTTTGTTTCATTTGCTTTCATGACCAATTTTAGAGAGCAAAATTATCATGCACTTCGCACTCTTTTGTTGTTTCTGCATGTAAGGCAACAAAGCAGCACTTACACGGTACTATTTAAAAATCGAAAGGATAATAAATGAAGACACAGTAAAGGTATTTGCATGTCCTCAAGTTTTCTCAAATTGGAGAATGTTTGACTTCAAAGGAAGCCGTCAGTAAAGAGCAAACCCGAAGAGACGCAGCTGCTCAGAATTACATTACAGTGATAGTAAAATATTGTCCCAGCCTAAAGGTATTTTACAGAAAATCCAATGAGTTTTTGGTGATATGATTTTGATGGAAGTAGTCGCGGTTTCCGACCTGCGACCAAAAAACGGCTAAGACCCGTTCCTTCTGTAATTGACATTAGATTAAATTTAGAAAATTAAGCACTCAGTTATCACAAATTATCGCAAAATTACGTAATAGCAAAATATAATATAAAGTAATCCTGGATGTTTGAGTACTGACCAGAATTGAAAAGGCAGAGCAGTGAGTGGCACAAAAAAATCATCCCCCCGCGCCAAGAAAGCGCTGATGAGCAGGTCTAGCATCAAAAAGATGCTCATTGTCTTCTTTGGCGTCCGAGCAATTGTCCATTTTGAGTTCGTACCGTAGGGAGAAACTTTCAACACAGCCTTTTACCTGTAGGTGCTCAAGAGATTGAAAATCCGGGTCGTGCGCGTGAAGGCTTACATCATAGACACGGTCAATCTTCACCTTGACAATACACCCAGCCACACGTCTTCATCGTTACTAACTTCCTGGACCGGAGCACCACCACCGGAGGTCCCCCAGCTCCCTTACAGTTTCGCTTTGGCTCCGTGCAACTTTTTTTGTTTCCCCGACTGAAGAGAGAGCTGAAAGGAAATCATTGGGAGACCGTGGAAAACATCCAAAGGCATGCTACAACGTTCTTGAGAGACATTCCAGGAGTTTCAGGGTGCCTTCCAGGCGTAGCAGACACGCCTCCGCAAGTGTATTGATGCAGTGGGAGATTATTTTGAAGAATTTCAAGAATTTATACAGACACGAGCAATACATCTATTTTCCAAGATAATGCTCATTACTTTTATGGTTGATCCGGCATAGTTAAATCGTAGCAGGTAGTCTGCGAATTAGAAGTAGGCGTTGGACGAAACCTAAGAAGCTATTAAACTTCGTCGAGGATGTATTCAATCTAAGTCTAAACGCTCGCCGGCCCGGAATTAATTCCCTTCTTTCGATCGTACTACTCCCAACTGACTATCATTCCGCCTAAAACTCTCCATTCCGACGCCCGGCCACCATCCTTACTGATTTCAACATTCAACTTCCTCTTTCGATTTCCCCCCTCCACCCTCGATCCTCTCAATCACCCCTCCCATCCCTCTTCCTCCTCCAAATTTCGCCCGCCACCTTTCCCTATACTCCCATCACGCGGAAACCTCGTCGTATATCTTCAACATTAGCCAAATTATTCCCTCCCCTCTTCTCCATATCTACATCCCAAAAACCGATGTTTTGAATCCAATCTCCATACCTCTAAGATCAGCATTCGGAATTATAAAGAGTTACGCACTTCATACAGGGTTCGTCCGGAAGATAAGTGTACTGAGCTCAGTAAAAAAAATTTATTACACTTTTACATATCTTAAGCTAATATTCCTCAAAATAGGACCCTTGTGAGTCGATACACTTGTTCCAGCGGCGTTCCCATTCCTGGAACGCCCCCGCGAAGGCATCATCGGGAACCTCTCGAAGACGCGTCGTCACGGCCTCTTTGACGGCGTCCAAAGTCCCGTATCGCGTTCCTTTCAAACTCCTCTTTATCTTCGGGAACAGAAAGAAGTCCGGTGGTGCCAAGTCCGGGCTGTAGGGCGGGTGCGGCAGCGTTGCCACGCCGTGCTTGGCCAAGAGGTCCGACACGACAAGCGCGGTGTGAGACGGCGCATTGTCGCTCAGGTTTTCAGTCATACGGTTGATCGCTGGCCGGACGCGGGCGACTCGTTTTCGAAGCCTGTCGAGCACTTGGACGTAAAATGCAGCATTTACAGTATGTCGTTCAGGTACAAATTCGTAGTGGACCACTCCCCTTTTGTCAAAAAAGACTTATTTGTCAAGACACTTATTTTCCAGACGAACCCTGTAGTCTATACCAAAGTAATTAATAATATTCTATGATTTTTTCTTTAGTGCCACGTCCATTTCCCTTCATGATACATCTACAAGCTTATGCTTTCACTCTTTTTACAGCAATTTAAATAGACCTAGTCTATTTTCTTTCTCCAATTATTTGGATGACGTGTGTTCTCACGATTGAGCCCAATGATCACAAATATTTGTTGTGTATTCCATATGTGGCCCATCTAAAGCAAATCAACACCCATTTTTTAACTTTTCATTACATTTTCCCTCATGAAACATAGTTTCTTTAAGGCTGACCCGCATATTTTCCTGTTGTGTGAGCCCATTGAAAGGTGCCTATTGCATAATTGATCGTCCACAAACATACATGGCTTAATCAGCTTCTTTTCTTATTTCATTTTCAGCTTAAGCACACAACCCATGCCACCGTCAATAATTCTATAACTTATAGGTTAAAATGCGATAGCGATTATAGCTAAACTTTATGTTTGGCCTACCTTTCAGCACTCAGCTCCATTCCTTATCGCAGCATTACAAGTAATCAACACCATTTTTTAATAAAAGGGAATAAATAGGAAATTAAAACACTAGATTAAAGGTTTTGTGACACTTACTGAATATAAATCTCACTCTTAACAAAAATGGGCCAGTTAAGGTAAGAAATTAAGGTATAGGAACTTGACTTTTGTTATGCGACGATTGATTTTTGGTTCCTTCTAGTATTTGCTTGCGCCAGACTTTTTCGGGGAAGGGGCTTGATTATACTACTTTCCGATGAAAGAAATAAACAAAAATATAGCATGAAAATTAATGAAAAAATTCAAAGTTCAGCCCAATGCGCGTCACCCTCGTTCGAGTTGGATTTATTTTCTGAAAAAAGTAAGTCACAGTGTAGTAAAATGTAACAAGACGTTGCCAATAAATTTTGCCTTATTGCACACAAACTGAGGGGAATTTACGTACAGAGGGATTCAAATCATCGAAGAGAAAGCGAGAACGCCTCTGCAGATCGATATATTAAACTTTCTTCCTAGCATATTGCTCCTTGGAAGTGCAGATCACTCGAACAGGATGTAAGTTGCTTATCTTTTCGCTTTCGTCTTCGTAGTAAATGT
This sequence comes from Hetaerina titia, assembly GCA_037158775.1. NCBI lineage: Eukaryota > Metazoa > Arthropoda > Insecta > Odonata > Calopterygidae > Hetaerina > Hetaerina titia. Next base: position 75,276,469 of record CM073779.1, read on the forward strand.
TGGTGTGCGCTTTGAGATTTGTGAGTCGCAGGGTGGAATACCTTTTGGACGGCTCTTATGAATTTCCTGCTGTGCTATTTATCTCCCGCCGCTACTACCCCCACGCGAAGGCACGCCTCTCCCTCCTACCGTAACACACTTCGATCTCCCCCGACACGACGACATACGGGTATATTGGCCATTGCGTTAGAATTTGACTTTCATACCGCACGCTAAAATATTTATGCTTTCGTCGTGCTCTATTCAATACTGACATTATCACTTAAGGAAGGCACTATTTCTCGTATCTTATCGAATGTTTTCGAAGGAAACCATTATTTGTAACAAGAATATAAACATTTTATGAGACTAGAAAAAGGTTCCGCCATCGGGAAAGCGTAGAGAGGAAGGATGATAGGAATACTTGTAACTAGTTCCACTGTCCGGAAGGTGTCAAAAGAACTAACCATTTACATAGAGACAGAGTATCAGTGGGAAAAGGAATTTGGGCAGGGAGGCTTAACACAAAAAACCCACGATTGATCGGCCAGGGAAAACATCCGACCTAGAAGATTAAGTTATTATCTTTAAAGAAGTCAGTGGCGCGTGCTACCACCGTTAAATAAATATTATGTGGCACTTCAACATCTTACCCCTATCATATTTCGTTGAACACTCAGATCACAGATATAAGTGATTCGTTCAATAAGTCATTAGGAAAATACAGAAAAATACCATTATTTTGGGTAGATTTTTAATTATTTTTCAACATATTTTTTTGTAACTCTATATACTTTTCCCAGTGTTACTCTAACTTTTTATAAGCCTCCCAAAGAGTAGGATTTCTGAATCCCCTCAAAACGGACATTGTGTTGTCGATGACATCCTCGTTCGATGTGAAATGTTGTCCGCAGTCATTTTTACAAGCCTGAAAATAAAAAAAAGTCACTGGGGGCAAATTTGGTGAATACGGTGGATGTCGTAATAATTCGAACTTTAATTCCGATGCAATCGATGTAAATGATTCCGCGTGCATCCCAAAATACTGTGGCCATCACCTTGTTCGCATCTTTTACCTTCTTTGGAGCCAGATCGCCTATAGAAAGCCACTGTTTAAACTGTTCCTTTGCCACTGGACTGAAGTAGTGCATCCACACTTTATCCAAAGTTATGTTGTAACAAGTTTATGTATGACGCAGAAAGTCGGATGATGTGTGGTCTAAAAAGGGTTAATACCCGTAAATAAAAACTAACCTTCTTTACTCTTCTATTTACAGGAGTTATTCCAATCGCTTGTATCTTCCTTAGCGTGAGGGCCAACCGATGGCAAAGCTATGTTTCCACGTCTTTGTTCGCCCGAAAACACGATTATGTCATCCTCCGGAAGATCAAAAGGATTTTGCCCATCGCGCAAAACTCTTCTGTCCATTATTAGTCGTCGTCTCTCGCCTAAACGTCAGAGATATCCGAGTCGTGATATTCAGAATTCTCAAGCCATTTTGCCGTTTTCTACAATATGCTCGTACTTCCATTGTGATGTTTTTGCGAACTTCAAATTGACATAATATTTCAATGTCACCTTGAAATTTAACTGTTTATTTTTGTAGTTACTACCTAGGAATAGGGCAATTTCCTGTAAATAAAGAATTATTTATTCGTCTCTACGAAGGATTTCACGTACACCCGGAAAAATGTCATGGGTACTAGAAGTAGATCGCTCCAACTTCATTTTGAGAGGTTATGAGATTAAACCACCTCCCGAGATGGTGATGTCTCGCCATTTTGTTTTGAATGAAGAATATCACCTTTCGGGGATGCAGTCGGTGATAGGTGAAGAAATATCACCAGTGGTGGCTCATCACAGGTGATTAGAGTTACGAAACCAAACCCTTGGACGAAACCTTAACCACCATATGTCAAATTGGTATAGTGGCGATATCACTGAAACTTGAGAAAAAGAATTTGTCATATTTATTATTTTTCTGAAATTACTTTTTATTTTGAAGCATTCGCTAAGAAAATGAATGCCATCTATAAAGTGAACTCAATCTAAGCAAGAGCCATTTAAAAACCAAAAATTAAACCACACTCTCTCCATTTGGAAGGCTTCATCCCGTGATCATTAGTCTGTGAAATACTAATAGAGAAAAATAATAGTCACAAAAACGATTGTTGACAAAATTGTAGAATAAAATATGAATATTTACGCTTGATTCATCTGCCAAAGTTTTGTTAGCTCAAGAGTTGGACGCTTTTTCAATGAATAAGACGATAATGAATAACACGAGTGATCTATGGAGAAACAATTGGAACGGAAAGCGATAAGGGTACAAAAATAATGGTCCTTTCCTGCCCTTACTCCTTATTAGATTCGCGAGTGATGATGGTAGTGAGAGGAGGATCTTAGGAAGGCTGGTCGATGAAGTGAAAGCCTGCGATGATATGCGTCAAGTAGTTCTCAGGTGACGGGGTTCACCGATGAAAGCCGGAAGGGTGCCATGCTGAGTCGCTGAACTACTGTATGTGTTGTAGAGGTAAAGATCCTTTCATACCGGATTTGTTACATCAAAGATATGCCTTCCTTAAATCGTTAATTTGATGTGATTATCGGGATGAGAATCCGCGGAATTATTACATTACTTGTGTTTGCTGTGGTCCCTATTAAAGTTAATTTTTGTCATTGAAAGACTTTTCTTCTAAGTTTTCTCAATTAACGACACAATTTTCTATTTGTTTTCATATTATTATACAATTCACTACATTTTGGATGAAGTAGTCAAATTCCTTCTTCTGCCACCAATGCAGATATTATTCTTTTCACTAATAATAATGGGTGAAGCATCAATGGCATTCTATTTGAGATCATTATTCAATTTTTCCCAAATATATGTTAATGAATTTCGAGTTTCTTCCAATTAAGTTTTTGTTTTTATAAAGTGCATTCTCGAATTCATTTAAGAAATGGAATTTAGTGCTTCATTATTCGGAGTGTCAATACAAGATATTCATTGAAATATTTTTAATTTCCTTTTCTGGATTTTTTCCATTCATTAATTTAGATGGTAAACGATAGATTCAATAATTTAAGAAAACACTCCAGGACACACCGTAAGCCGAAAATCAACTCGCGGTTCAAATAAACTAAAACAATGGTTAGGAGAGACAACGGGTTTAGTTCTTCTTGACCGATATTACCCTTTAAGTACTTCAAGCATTGCCTTCTCCGGCACAGCCGAGTAGCATATATATGTAGAGCCAGAATTCTTCCTCGCATCCACGGCTTATCGATCGAACGCAAGTCGAGGTGGCCATTTAAAGAAATGCTGCACCATTCGTCCCTTCCTCATCGCGAAGCCTCGTAAGAACTCGGAGCACTCAATTGAATATGGAAAGGATCAGAGAGCAAGATCCGTTTATCGTCAGGTGAGGAAAACCTCACAAACGCTATTTCCCGTGTCGGACTGAGTCAGCCGCGACAGCAGTTGCCGCCGAAGGAGAAGGCCTCGACTCCCGCCGCCTCCCCTATTCTATGGATTCCGCGTCCTGCGATGGCCGAGAGGCTGTTTCTGAACGCTTTCGACCTACGTCACCCGTCACCGCCGCCAGGAGCGCACCAGGCAGGAGTGGGTGCCCAAGCGGGGCCGGCGGGAGTGCACTCTTATGTATTCGATAGCACGGCGGCGGAGGTCCTTTTGCACCGTAAACAAAAACACGTTCCCCGCATAGCTCCCATTCCGGTGAAACAATTAATAACCCGGGGTCTTCTTTGGAATCGCCTTTGGCAAAGTCCCACCTCTGTCGATAACTACCATACTCTCATGTTGCGTCCCCTTAAAATGCAATCACATAATAGGCTGCGCGTCATTCTTATGGCGGGAGTCAAGTGTGGATTCATTAAGAATGGATTAATCCTAAGAGTATATTATCCCGTAATACAATTCCTTCTTTGAATCTGGAATTCTTTGGGACATTCCGGGACCGGGCGCTCAAACCTGCGGCTAAGCATTACTACTTAGGATTTACGTTGAAGTTCGTGATGGAAAAATATAAAGGATGGACCGCCGTACGCGGTGGAGGATTTTAAAGCTAAAATTCCTTCCTGAGTTTGGACTAATCACAGCCAAGTAACAGCACTCCAACTGGAAAATATCCTGAAACACCACTTATTGCCTAAGTCGCTACCAAGATGGGAGAGACACTGTTGTTATCAAAAGAAAATTCCACGAGGAGAGAAACCAGACAATGAGTAATCCTCGCACTTCATAATGTTGTGGAAGGCTGAAATCCAAAATATAAGTTTGACGCTCCCCTGTTGTACAGATGATCCATTCATTCAACATTTACCTCTTAAATTCTCGTATTGAACTCACCACCCAACTATCTAAATTTTATAAAAGTGGTCATCATCCATTAATAATTGCCTCTACTTTCTTCGAAACTTGGAATTGATACGAAGGGGAATCGTAAACTTTTAATTATTACCAAAAAATAATCGTTATAGAAACTTAATTTTGATTTGTTTTTCTCAAGACTTTTCTACATAGTCACCATCCATAGTTATACATTTTCCTCAGCGTTTCTTGGTCTTTCGGAGGCCGTGATTGTAGAACTCAGTATATTGCGTCGAAAACCATGGTTATTGAATTATGTCATTTTTGCTGTTAAATTTCCGACACCGTAATGGTTTTTCGATTTCTGGGGTTAACAAAAAGTCACTTGGGGCGAGATCGGGAGAATAGGGCTGATGTGATAAAATTTCAAAGCCACGTCGCTTTGACTGCCGGTCGCGCCGTGTTTGGTTCCGATAGGGAGTCAGTAGTCGCGGAACCCAGCGTTATGACACCTTTGCCATATGCAGTTCTTCGTGAATAATTTTACACAATTCCGTACCTCATATCAATCTCATTCATGATCAGTTTGATGGATGCTCTTCGGTCTATTAGGATAAAGTCCTCCACTTTCTTTACTGTGGCAGTATCGCCCGTGATTGATGGTCTTCCACTTCTTGGATCGTCTGCGAGGGACATGCGGTCAGTTTGAAAATTCCTTTTTCATCTCACAGCTTAGTCATATGATGTCAATCATTTCCATTAACAGCGATTATTTCATCGTGGATTTTCCGGACACAGTATCCTTTCAAATTAAGGTACTTAATCACACTTCGAGCCTCTATCTTCCGCCTTCTTGCCAGTTACTCCAATCTACCCTTTCCTGAAACAAAACAAATCAACATTAATACCTGCAGTTTACTAAATAATGTACAAGAGCACCAATTAATTCGCTAAATAAATTGTATCCTTACTTATTGTTACTTCTTAGTAAGAACTAACTAAAAGCGTTACCCTCATATACTTGTGGAGAGGTACAAAGAAGAGTCAAAGAAATTATCTTACTTTCTTCATATTACTGCAGGAAATGTCTTTGCCAATCATCTGGGAAGCAGAAATACCTACAACATTGAGGGAATTTATTTTCAAGACATCAGCAAAATGTAAGAGTGATAATGATGTATTTAGTTATCTCATTTTTCTTTGTTCGGATCTAAAAGAAAGCTCTTCCTTTTTCTGAAACGTCAAAATGAGTTCTGTGCATTAGTTCAAATGTGCATTCCAACTAAACTCTAAGGGTCTCTAGAAATTGTATCTGACTTTCATCATTTCCTTTGTGTGGGCTGGTTCGCAAGATGCAGCGGGGCGATCGCAGGATTACCTCGTGTCGCATCCCCCAATGAAGGAGTGATCGAGCGACTAGCGGGTCGTTTCTCGGAGAAAAGGGTACGTCTAGCCATGGCCGGTATTGGAATCTGCGGATTCAATTCCCGTATCTGACTCCAGTAGTTACCAGGTGCTGACTGATGAGAGCACCATCGTATCTGCAACCCCTACCCCTACTCCGCTGCCTAGCCAAAGCCGTCACTGTAAGGGAAGGGAATTACTCTTACAGGTAACTCTAATATCAATAATATCCTACGTATAATGTCTCAAATAGCACGTAGGATCCAACGGATGGGAAATGTTAGGTCGTGGTCCCCGTGGTGTATACCAGGGGGCGGAGTTCCCCAGGTGTCGCCGGCATTAAAGGCGGCAGCCAGGCAGGGAGGCATAAAGGGGGCGTGGGTTGCTGCAGCAACTAATTGTAGCACATTTAGGGGCAAAGGACGCCACGCACCGCTTATTGGAAGATCGTTATTTCGGGAACCAGAAATTAGAGATGAAATGGGTCCAGCATAGATAAAATTCCCAGTAAAGTTAAGAACTTGTGGCAATGTCTCGCGGTTTGACATTGGCAGCATGATTTGGAGCCACATAGAACGGTTAAATAGTATAAATAGTTGGAAAAATATTCCCAGAATATTGGAGTGGATTTTATAGACCTGCGGCCTGTCCTTCCATCGTGTCGGGAGCTTCTCAATCATTTGGGAGTTCCTTAAACAAACGGGCATCGAAGAAGGTACCACGTAGGATATCTGAGCAAACGGAGAAATGTTTAACACAGTTGGTGGTCCTGAACGTAGGTCTTCTTCTGGAGGAATAAATATAAGGAAAACTTCTTAAAACCAATCAGGTTAGATACTTCCAGTGATAGGAAAGAAAATAATACTGATATCCGTAATTAGTTAAATTTCAAACCCACTTCCCATAAGCACTAATTGTTTGATAGCTTACAAGTACTTGTATATATGTAATTCTAGGCAATACCCCGCAAGCCACCTCAGGGGTGTGAGGCGGGGGTTGTTAGGGCGCCAGCGATGCATGCAGAAATATTTGCGCATGCATACAATTTTATATAATATACAACCTTTGTGCGCATGCACACCTATACACACCATACAATAACTGCTGAGCTTGACCAATTGATCAAATTTTAATATTCAAGTTAATTTTATATTTTCAGGCTCTTCGATCTTGGCTAAAAGTCTAACTTGCCTGCTCGACGCCTAGAGGCTCCTAGCTTAAATCATCCAGCATATCCGTGGCGCTTACTCGCCTCTCGTAGCTGTATGTAGTACTTGTATGTTAAAGACCCCTGCTTTGCATAATCTATACGTCCTTAATAATATGGAATTCGCTGTTTTATTGTTTACTGTGATTTAAACCGAGTTATGTGATAAATGTGTCATTCTGACCCTTCCTAGAAGCGGCTTGCAAGGTGGGAACTAGTTATCGAATTCAATTCTTCAATGACGGAGGACGGTCGTTATATGAAGACACGGGGACTGTGCATGGGGCAGAATAGAGAGAATTATGAGGAAAGACTGGCGAAGTGCAATAAATGTTATACAATATGGGAGGATGTTGTTGGCAAGAATTCGACGAGAGTGGGTGAGAGGGGGATTCTGTGAGACCGAGGGAGCGATGGGGAGGTCTTACAGAAGGGGAGGGGAGAGACAAGATGGTGAACGCTGGGGTGGGGTGGACAGAGGAGGGAAAGGGATGGTTGGAAGAGGAGCCGAAAGAGTGTGGGAAGCCGATTAAGCAGGTCGGTGTACGCCAAGAGCGAATTCGTTTAACGTGTATCGTCAGTGCAATTCGTAAGATAACGAGAAATCGTTGGAGCTGCTCACAAAATGAATTACTACACATTTAGCTTTAGTCGACAAATTGCTCTTTCACGTGCAGTGTTTTCGAGGATTGAAAATTACCATGTTGGGGGAAATGGATAACCTTTGAATAGCAAGACTGCCAAGCACTTCGTCGAATTAAACAGTGGGGTGAAATTGTAAACATCTGACTGAAAGTCAAAAAGTGTTTTTTCTGCATCGGGAATCTGAAATTACGAATAACTGCTACAATATAATTGGGACACCTGACACTCCATGTCTTTTTCCATAGTCATTACACTTTAAAAATATGCTGGGACCCAATATTGGTCGAATTTTGTAACAAACGACCGACTTTAATTTTCTCTAATAATCTTCAAATTCAAGCTGAAGCAAGTCCCATTTTGCCCGTTTTTTCTTTTCCCGTGATCATCGTTTCAATTATTTATCCACTACTTTTAATTTTTGCGTAGCAAAATGACAGATGTTGTTCTAGCCAAATTTTTATTAATAAATATCCAGAGGCAACTGAGGCTCCGTGGACTTGCCATCATCTGATTTACTGAAGCTTTTGGATGTGAAACTGAAAAGTTGCGACCGTTCACGATTTCAAAAATAAAATCAAGTTTCCCCCTGAGCTCTAGGAATTCGAAGACATACTTGGTTCTCGGGTACAGAATCTAACTTAGCCTGTGTCCGCACATTTCGTAATGGCGATTTATGACGACTTATTGTAATCTTAGAGGACTGCTTTCTTAGACGTACGAGAATTTATGGTATTTTTCTTTATTTTATGAAATTGCGTTAAGACAGTTTTTCGGTGGGCGTGTGGCTTTCCGGGTTATGATCATGGACTTTCTCAGAAATGTTTACCTCGCTTTACATCCATGAAATCGCTTGGAAGTTTCCGCCTCAATTCTTAGTGGAGAGAGCGGCAATGATTCATTATAAGTCAGAACCACCAATTCACATAAGCTACGTTATAATAGCATTCCCTTCATACGCTTGATTTAATAGTGTAATGCTGTCGATCATCCGTGTATTTTCCATTCACCTGCCTCTCCATTTGTAATTGTAAATATTTTCTCTTAGTCTCTTGCAATTAGAGCATTAAGAAAATGTCCCATATATTTCTACTCAATACTAAATACTCATGTATATGCGTGAACTAATATTTGTGCATGTATGCTTGGTGACCTGACACACCCCCACACACCCTTGTGGAGATTTGCGATGTATTGCGTAGGCGTACATGTATTCAAGATACATACTCTTCTCAAGGAAAAATAGTTTGCAATTTTTCTTAATTTCCTAAAAGTGAGTCAAGGTGTTTTAAGCATCTTATACAACTTCAGTAGAGCAGAATGGCATAATACATTACATAACTGAGACTAAATGATAAAATGGCAGCGGTCATTATTTCATTGAAAGCAAAAGTATGCAATGAATACATATATAAGTATGCTTGCATCAGTAGATATCGAAGAAAATTGGAGGAGAGCTGCAGAAACAAGACATTCATTACTTTTATTGCAATGGAAAAGTTTTTAATATTTCCAAGGCCTTTTATAACATTTTTCCCAAAAGCTTTCCGAGTCGTTTTCTACGCAAGCTTGTGTAATTTATCGTCCACAATATAGGGTTATATAATTTTATATCCCTCAACTAAGTATTTCAAAAATAAGTTTAAATTTACTTCATCCGGGGATCGAAAGTCTTTTCATCCTTCCAATGTGAGACGTAAATGACGGACAAAAATGTTAATAGAGCTTCTTGCTCTGCAGCAGTACTACGTAAGCTTTATAGAAACCATGAATTTAATTGAGAAAGGAGATGGGGAGGTCTCTAAGCTAACGAAGGAAATAACCATGATCACAACGACTAGGGCGCAGGTCGTACTTTCTATGTGGTGGAAAATTGGTTCCATGCAAACTTTAAAAGCTCTATCTTTTATTAATTCATCAGAGTTGATAAAGGGCCAATAGAAAACTCCACCTAAAACGGTCCAAATTAGTGGCCACGCGTTCAAATTCAAAATTCTCAATAAGCAAAGCATAAAGCTGTTCCTTAAGAACAACTGGTTTAATTCATATTATAGGTACACGCAGCCATAGCTTCTCTTCTACTCCACTCCAAAGAAATTTCTTATAAAAATTGTCTGACGAACTTGATTCGTATAGGAGTGCTTTTCAATGTTGTCTAAAACATCCTGCAATTTATCAATACATTCAGTTACCTGCAGTTTATATTTTATATTTTTTTTGTTACAGGTTCCCCCCTCCTTCCCCCACCTATTTGAAAAACCCCAACCCCCTTATCCCTTACCCTTTCCTCCTGGTGCTACACCCCCTGCCACACACCTTTTTTGGTGGCTCGCAGGGTATTTATGTAGATGTAGATCTCTAAACTACCCCGCAAGCCGTGGCAAGGCTGTGTGGCGGGGGGTGATAGGTCACCAGCCATACTGCGTCTAATCTAATATTTCCACAATTACATGGCACTCCATGATATAATTAAATGGCAGATGAAAATGAGCGGTCGGACATAATGAATGCAACATCCTTTACAACTGTTTTACTCTTAGGTACCTCTTCACTGACTAGACTAAAAACTCAAATAACAAATCCCATTAAAAAAGGCAGGCTGGCATTCACCGTAGTCACCAACTATTAGGTATTATTTCCACCCACTCCGGACGGATAGTTCAACAATGAATTCTATCTAAAAAAGTATTTACACGACACCTCACCACTTGGCCCAAGGGCGCGTGACTTGGGGTGTTAGGACGCCAGTCATTACGTCAATGGAGAGGGAATGTGGTTCGTATGTTCCTAAATACGTATTTTTGCCAGTTCCTACCTATTACATCTACATCTACACAATACTCAGCAAGCCGCCGCAAGGGCTTGTGGCAGGGTGGGTAAGGTCACCACCCGGAAACTAGAATAAAACCACTTGCAAAAACAAGTCATGTTACCTCTACAAAAATATTAGAATGTTCATGCACTCGACAAACCTTAATCACACGAAATAAAGTACTTCCATGCAACAATATTTAATAACAGGATACATAAATTCAAATCATGCTGTAGAACTATTATAACGATGGGTCTATTAAATAAAAAGAATAGCATGCAAGAAGAAACATGCAAGATATCGACAAATTTATACGCTACCAAATCTAATTATCTCCTACACGATTGTTGTCATGTCTATTATGATCTCTAATGATTCGAGGAAAAACGACATTTTAAATCTATCCGTTCTACAATAAATCTCCCTGATTTTACGTTGGTGATCTGATCTACCTTAGTAAGTGCCTGTAAAGGCCTGTAATATATCCTTAATATCCTCAGATAAGTAACCAGTCTCAAATTTACGCAGTAAATTTAACCTGTGTTTAAGCCTACGGTCAACTAGTGGCTCCCATCTTTCAATTTCGTCGTCAAATTCATTCAATAGTGTCGTGACACTGCTACTTAATTCATAGCAACGTTTCACAAGCCTAGTTGCTCTTCATTGCACTCGATCTAGTCCAAAGTTAAACCTACTTCATGAGGATCCCATACACTTGCAGTATACTCAAGGTGAGGCCTAACTAACATGAAATTACAAAGCACCTTGACCCTTTCATTACAATTCCCAAGTATTCTTTTTATGAATCCTAACTTTTTATTAGCAATTCCGTAAATTTCACGGATGTGTGTTCCCCAGGACATATCTGTAGTTATCGTTACACCCAAGTATTTCACTGATTCTACGTCAGTAATGTCGATTCCCTGTATAGGTGTTTTCTGATGAAGTACTTTTCCTCCGAAAATTTATTAAAACACATTTATTCCAATTTAATTCTAGCTCTCATGCCTCGCACCTCTTTTGAATTCCATTTAGGACGTTAGCTAATGATACTTCATCTTCATGACTGGATATTTCTCTATATATCACGGAATCGTCAGCATATAGACGAAGTTTACTAGAAACCTGAGACCCGATGTCATCAATGTATGAAAGGAACAATAGCGGACCAATAACACTTTCTGGTGGGACACTCGATGTTACGCTTATTGTGTCCAATGATACCCCGTCTATGACGACCCTTTGCTCGTGGCCTATTTAAAAGTTATTAATCCAATTTACATTTAGCATATTATGCACTTATCAATCCTATAGCTTCCCAACTTTTGGAGCAACTTTTTATGAGGGACTTTGTTGAGTTCCTTTCTAAATGTAGAAACAGCCTCGGCCTCAATAGCATCGACCTGAACATTATTTTCTCCTGAGACCAAAATATCATGAACGAAAAGTGGAAGTTGGGTCTCGCAAGATCCAACCTTTCGGAAACCGTGTTATTTTTTGCAAGTGAGTTCTGAGAATCCAGATATTTCATGATTGAACTTATAATTAGGTGCTCTAAAATGTTGCATGAGATGGATGTAAGAGAGATTGGTCGGTAAATACTCGGATCTCCTCTGTTGCCTTGGGTAAATATGAGAGTGACATTGGCTATTTTCCAGGTCTAGGGTGCTGCATGATCATTTAGGGATTTATCAAATATTATTTTCAGGAAAGGAGCTATTTTTAAGGCTATCGTTTTGTAAACACGAGCAAGGATTTGATCAGGGACTGGTGATTTGTTTGGACTGATGTCTTTAAGTTGGAGTTCCATCCCTTCGACTCGCATGGTTCCTGTGAATGATTATTAAAAACGCTTTGACAATAGTGGTTTAATGCTTTAGCTTTTCCAAACTGGTGTTTAGTTTTAGCCCGTTGTTATTTAGGGATGGCACTGTCGACTTGTTTCCCTGAACCTTCCGTACATACAGTATGACCAAAACGCTTTTGGTTTGTTGGACTCTTCCTTTTGTGATCTCTTCATTTTTTAATACACCCTCTTTAGAATGTTAATGCTTTCCGTACTTCTTCGTTGAACCATCTAGGTTCCTTGCAGTCACTTTTAAATTTACTAGGTATGCGCTTTCCTTTTGTAGCCCGTGCGACGTCGAAAAAAGCACTCGACAAACTCTCACTGTTTCTGTTTCTACTTCTTTCCTTAAATGTACCATAAGACTGCTGTAGGTCACTCCTTAATGCTTCGTAATCCACCCGGTCAAACAAGTAAATGTGTCTTCTGGGTTTCTGATTTTTCATAGCCATCAAGTTAATTTTAACTAACATTATTGTGTGGTCACTAAGTTCATCAAGCGTAGCTATATTTAGGACGAATTCGGATACATTTTTGGCTGCTAAATCAAGTATATTGTTTACTCCGTTGGGTGTCAGTACTATCTGGTTTAACAAATGTGATGTGAAAACACGAAGCAATGACTCATAAAATTCCCTTGCCCTTACCTCTCGCTATGGAACTATAGTTTTTCCAGTCTATGGATTGAAGAATCAAATCCCATCCGATTATAATTTTTCTATTATAATTCGGTTGTGTTTTGTTCAGAGCGACAAGATATTTATTTGGTAGTTGAACCCAGCGAAAACCTGCCTTGACCGGTAGATTACCTAATATATTCCCAGGAAGATCTGGTACCCGAAAAATCACTCAGCTTGGGTGGAGCTGCAGGTGCCCAGAGTGCCTTGCCCGGGAATCGACCCTCCAGTCAGTAGTCCAATGCTCTACCCCCTGGACTACCCACAAGTTTATGTGTGTGTGTATGTGTATATATATATATATATATATATTATTAGGTAATCTACCGGTTAAGGTAGGTTTTTGGATGGACACAACTATCAAATAAACATTTTGTGACTCCCCACCTAGCAAACTAATCTATATCAGGTCCCTCTTCATCTCGGTGTACTTCTTTCCTCCCTTCATCCCGTCCAACATCCCTATCCTGTTCCTACCCTTACCTCGCTTGCCCAACATTCTCCCCTCTATTACCCTCTTCAACATTCCACTACCGCTCAATACGCCTTTCATCCATTTTTCCTGCCTCCATTGGATTTCTCTCAACAAACCCCTCTCCTCACCCACCATTTCTAGTACTTCCTCATTTGTTTTCCTTTCGGCCCATTTCACCTTCTCCATTCTTCTCCACACCCACATTTCAAAAGCCTCCAATCTACGTCTATCCTCCTGCTTCAGTGACCACGTTTCCGCGCCCTAAATAGCTACGCTCCATATCAGAGTTTTTACGAGTCTTGTCTTAACATCCCTACTCAACGTCCCCGTCATCAACTCCCTCCTCCTTGAGAAAGCCTCCTTTCCTAGCGCAATTCTTCTCCTTACGTCCCTACCACTTTGACCGTATTGGTCCAAAACACTTCCGAGGCATGTAAACTGTTCTACCTGCTCTATTTTTTCCCCGCCTATTTTAATATTTAGCTTAGCCTTTTTCTTTCTGGAAAATCGCATATCCTTTGTTTTATTAATATTGATTCTCATCCCATGTTTATCGCACTGAACCTCCAATTCACTCAGCAATGCTTGCAACCCCTTGGCTGACTGAGCAACTAATGCTTGGTCATCAGCAAACCTAACCGATTTTACGAATTCCCCTCCGACTTTCATTCCTACCTCCAGTTCTTCCCATGCCTCTTTAATCATTTCCTCTACATATACGTTGAACAGTACCGGTGACAATGGACAATCGACTAGTGATCTCATTACTGCAATGGCATCACGCGTACCTCTTCCTTTCCTGAAACCAAACTGATCATCCCCTAAGTAATCATTTGCCTTACTCTCTATCGTTTTGTTGATGATCCTGAGAATAACTTTAGCTGCGTGGGATATCAAACTTAATGTTCTGTAATCCTCACATGACGAAGCCTTTGCCTTTTTTGGAATAGGAACTAACACCAATCTCACAAAATCTTCCGGCCAGATTCCTTCCTCATAGATACTACGACTCAGTCCATATATGGCCTTTATATCCCACCTTTCCCTAACCATTTCAACATTTCTACAGGAATGTTGTCCACCCCCACAGCCTTATTTGCTTTCATTTCCTTTAATGCCCTTTCTATTTCATCGTCGAGTATGCCTGGACCTAAGCTATCTTCTTCTACGTCATGTTCCTTTTCTATGTCTAACCTTGTCGGCCTAAGTTCTTTACCATACAGTGTTTCTATATATATATATATATATATATATATATATATATATATATATATATATATATATATATATATATATATATATATATATACATACGTGTGTGTGTGTGTGTGCGCGCGCGTGTGTGTGTGTGTAAGACAAAAACAGACGGGCCCATTTGTGAAATTTCAGTTTGAATGATTAAGTTACTCTTATTTGATAGTTTTTTATCATTAATATTATATTGTAAATGAAAAAGCGTTTTAAACTATTTCCCACGATCTCATTCCTTGAAAATCCATTCAAAGCATTCAAAAGCCATTCAAGGCACTCTAGGTTGTGTAAAACCTAGAGTGATTATTGGGAATTGGAAATACCGTCACCAATAGTTTTAGTAATTAAAGGACATTCGACGTTTTTACGCAAGGTACATAAATAAATATATATAGTCCAGGGGGTAAAGCGTTGGACTACTGACCGGAGGGGTCGGGTTCAATTCTCGGGCAAGCCACTCTGGGCACCTGCAGCTCCACCCAAACTATGTGATTTTTCGGGTACCAGATCTTCCTGGGAAACCATAACGGGCGCAGGGAAAGGAATTGTCCCCCCTACCTTGATATATGAATTTCACCCGCCGTCCGGCTTAGTACTGTGCAAAATTTACCATCACCTACCAAACCGAGATTCTGGTAGATGACTTATATATGGTTTCATTTCAGGAGTAACTTAGTAATTCGACTCACGAAGCAGATCAATTAACCGGTAATAGGCGCGTTCGGTGGCAACGTAAAAGTTATCTCTTTTTTAATAAAAAGACCGTGTTTCCAAAAATTCCAGAAAACGATAACTACAACAGTTATTGATTAATTCATGATTCAATAACATTTCTAAGATAATTCTGTAAGTTATAACATCGAAACGTCCGCTATCCACTTAATATGGCGCGGAGAATTCCAAAAAACTTTCTGACTTTCTCCCTGATTGATGGAAATGTTGAAAATTCTCGGTTTTCTCGGACCTAAGACTTGAATGAAGCAACTTTTAGGTTGGAGGAAACCTTTTTCGGTTCATTACTATTTGTTTAAAATTTGGAAATTTCAAAATCCTCGAAATTACTCTCCGCACTCCTTTCTCTCTTCACTTATTTCCACATGAGAGAGTAGCCACGGGCTTGTTCTGAACGTGATTGTTTCGATTCGTTGAAAATGACGTTCGTTTTTCCAGTTCAGTTTAAGCTTTTCCCAAAATAAAAATGAACTTCATCATTTAAAGTAAGCTCTGGTGCTTTCCCGGAGTATGAGCTTGGTGAAGTTTCCTCGGGTCTTCAACCGGGTCAGGGGTTCCATGATGACCGACGTTTCGATGCTCTACTCGTGCATCGTCCTCAGGGATGATGATCCCTGAGGACGATGCGCGAGTAGAAATATCTGTCAATTTACCTCCAAAGATGTTGCAACTATGCACAAGTATGCTCATCTCACCATCCTGGCGTGAGAGGATTTCAACCTCGTTGTCGGACTTCGCTGCGGTGGTGAAAAAGAAAGCGGACACGACCTCCTTCGACAGTCTTCCCAACGTTTGGATAGAAACGTACATACGTGGGCTTAATGTACCTAGTTGGTGAAATTAGAAATGAACAAAGACTCGCAATTCAACGTCAAAAGGAATATTTGGGACAATATCCATCTGCCCATTTTATCAGAGGTTGCGAGGATGCGTGGGTATAGTATGCTTTGACGTAACTGAATGTAAAGGCCACTGGAATTTTAGGGAGAACTTCGGTCGAATAAGGAATGGACTTCTTTTTAAATCGATTGACTTCCCGTTTTAAGCAGCATCGACCGGAAGATGTGGACTTCCCTACTGGCTTCTGGGCTCCTTAGTGTCTCTTGTTGGGAGTTTGTGCGCTCCCAAGCCATTCAAGCAGTAAATCCCGCTAAGGGCACCACAATTTGGAAAAAAAACATAAAATTTGTAATGAAGAATTCTCTTTTGAAGATTATCATACAAACTGTATTCATTGGATGATGTTTACTTCCCATACTTATTTTAGTTTATTCCAGAAGAACGGGATTTTGAATGAGAAAAACTTCATGCGCCCATTGAATATAAATTCAAAATTTACCTGAGGCTTACTCAATTTAGTAAGGGAACTTAGTGCTGTATTTTTCCTATATTTATTAACAATTGATATGGACAAGTGAAAAAGGGGGGAGATAGAGCCTTTCCTCTGGGAGAGGCCGTGGACACGCTTAGTATATTATCAAATCTACACTTATCATTTCAGAATTTTTTGGTAGTATGCTTTCGAGGGAAAACTGTTCCAAGAAGTCATCTACTTAATTCTTCGAATTTAATTCATAGCCACGTATCGCACCAGCCCTGTACTTCATTGTGGTAACCTGATTGTCTACTTCTATTTGGTTAGTCTACAAGGTGTGATCAAAAAAGACCTGACTGAATTTATCCTGCACAAACTGTTCAATGGATCGAAACGAGACACAGTGCGCCATCTAACGACACCTCTGACGACTAAACCGAGAGACGTTGCGTTTGTTTGCGTCGAGTCGTTTCGCAGTAGCAGCGTTTCGTGTCTTAACCCGTTCGTCACCGCATGCAACGGCAGCAATGAAGCAGCAAGAGGAACAGCGTGCGTACGTGAAATTTAGTTTCAAACTTGGCAAAAGTGCTATGGAGACATTTGGAATGATTCAGCAAGGCTTTGTTAATGAAGCTATGAGTCGAAGCCAGTGTTTTGAGTGGTACAGTCGTTTTAAATCGTGCAGAACCTCGACAGATGAAGATTCACGAACGCGCCTTCCACTTCGACAGACCCCGACCATGCCAAATTGGTGAACGATTTGGTGCGGGAAAATCGCCGTTTAACTGTTGGGGTGATAGCCGAGGAAGTGAACATTAGTTTTGGATCCTGTCAAACAATTTTGATGGACATTTTGGGCATGACGCGCGTCACATCAAAATTCGTCCCACAGGTGCTGATTGATGAACAAAGCAAAAACGTGTGGACATTTGTCATGAACTCCTGGATCGAGCCAATGCCGACTCAAGAGTTTCTTAAAACCATCGTAACCGGTGACGAAACCTGGGTTTACGGTTATGATGTTGAGGCAAAGGTACAGTCTTCTCAGTGGGAAGGTCCTCATTCTCCACGACCAAAGGAAGCTCGCTCGTTCCAATGTGAAGATCATTCTGGTGTGTTTCTTCGATTGGCAAGGGCTGATTCACTACAAATACGTCCCTCAAGGTCGAACGGTCAACAAAGATTTCTATTTAACGGTTATGAAGAGCCTGAGGGTCGCAGTGGGCCGAAAGAGGCCGGAAATGTGGAGAAAAAATGCATGGCGTTTCCACCACGATAACGTACCGGCTCACACGGCGCTGATCGTGACAGTTTTTCGCCAGAACCGAAACTTCCGTGATCCCGCAGCCTCCCTACTCTCCAGACTTGGCTCTATCAGGATTTTTTTTGTTTCTAAAGTGGAAGTCAACCTTGAAAGGGCGCCGATTCGACTCTATTGCGGGCATCAAAACTAATTGTGCAGCGGACCTGAAGAGGATCCCTAAGGCGACTTACCAGGCAGGGTTCAAGAGCTGGAAGAAACGTTGGCAGAGGTGTGTCGTCAGTCAAGGCAAGTACTTTGAGAGCGACAAGTTTGATTAAGATTTATCCGTCGAAATAAGCAAGTTATAAAATCAGTTGTCTTTTTTTATCACATTTTGTATCCTCGTGACAGCCCCTTCAATAATACTGAAGAAATGGTCACTGGAAGGAAAATTATTTGGAGAAAATAAGTGTCTTTGATAATGGAATGTTTGATCCAACGGCCGAGTCCACTCTTGAGGAGTACGTCATTGAGTGGGTGCCAAATGTACGAGACAAGCTAGTAGGGCTGTGGAACACCGCGTTATGCCGCGCCGGGGTGGTGTCGATATTAACTTTATCAACCTATCTACGCTGACTAAAGTTGTCGTCGGCATATCGTGGGCGATAGAAATGTCAACTGCGATACTGATGCCCAGATTCGCATTGATATGGCCATCGACGCGGACGTAGATCTGTTACAAGCCAGTCCACAGATCCAGAACGGACAAGAAACAAACGGCTCCGGGTGTTTTGGAGGTTGTAGGATGAATACTGTACATGTTTATGCATTACACCAAAGGATCCCACGTGCGTCAATAATTACTTCTAACACCTTCCAAACATGGTATAGGTAACGAAAGTCTCACAAAACTATGATATGCAATGGGTTTCCCTATCAGATCTCAACCTTGGGTAATATCTCGGGATAAGCTCCAATAAGTTTACTAATCAAAGTTGTTTGAAGTAAAATTCTTCTGTGATGAGTTTAGCAGACCGGCAGACGAGACAACAAATAGTCTGAAGTGTAGATGCCACGCTGGATGTCGATACGATATGGATATCGACGTCGATCTTGGCATTTGAAACACTGACACCTCTTATGTAATCGACACCGATATTTCGAAGTGGGTCGACATTGCAGTGAGTCGCGACATCAAAAAGCCAATACCATACAGACCAACATATTAGCACAATGAATACGCCATTGACTCGCCCAATGACCCAAGTTCACAGTTCCTCTGGTTGAAGTCCCAACTACCGGTGAATTGACAATATAGAAGCTAAATGTTGGAATAAATGGTGTCGCGAATGTTTGTGTGAGATAAAAACTCAAATTGAAATAGATTAGGCTAGACTATAGAAATAGATTAGACTAGGTAAATTAATTGAGAAACGCACACTAAGGCATAATATATTCTATTCACTCGTTTTTTCCTTTTCAATTTTCATTATTTTTCCAAATGTCATTTTAATTATTTATTTTTATCACGGTTTGCTTATTTATTTACTTCACGGATTTTCAGAAACCGTTTGAATGAGTACACTGGGTACGACTCATGAACGTATCTATTACAGAAGATATGAATAGGCTGTCGGGATAGAACGCTTCCAAAACTTGTTCGTGCGTCAATATTTTAAAGTTTCTAATGGAAACCTGACTTAAACGCAAGCAGATGGATACCTCATAACATACAGCAGTACTCTAATATAAGCGCCGCCACATGCTGCGCCGGGGATCATGACAACACCGTATTAGTAGCCAAAATTGGGTTTTACTTATACGGTGGGATCATTAGTTTTCCGACTCTCTCTTTATTTACCTTACAATAAAACCCATTACTCGAAAGTTACCTCGTCGAATAGTTTAGAAAGGAGGAAATCAGCATGGATCGCGGCTATTCGAGAAAATGAGCTGCCTCCGAAGGAATCTATAACCACTATTTGAACTAGGTTATGAACTATGGTATGCTGAATTAACGAAAACAAGACCATATTATAACAAGAACAAACAGTACAAATACTAAATTTAGCAGTTTGTTTTTTTAATTTAATCATGCGTATGAACACACTGGTGCATTTGAAAAAACATTGGTTTTCGTTTCAAGCCATATAGCCCAATATTTTCAGATGAAAAAGAATGCCATGAGCATTTCAGGGGTTTCGTACATTGATATTGAATCCCAAGGAGGAAAAATAATTTTAAAATTCATTTTTCATTAAGATTGAAGAAAATCTAAGTCTACTGACAAATTTGCAATTTTAACCGGTAGCAAAGATTTTCCCTGGCTTTTACCACTTATTGGCCATCCCTCGTGATAGGCTGAGCAAAATTCCTTGCCACTTCATTGAGGTGGTCACTCGAGAGGCAAGGGAGGGAGTGTGCAGAGAGGAAGTGAAAGCAGTAGTAGGGGAGTGAGCAAGAGGGTGAGAGAGGAAAGTCAAGGGTGAAAGTAAGGGAGTAAAAGGCAATGGGAGAGAAAGAATGCGCCACAGAAATGGTCTTCTCAGTTGTGTTCTTCCTCTCACCATGGTGACTTTGATCTTGACATACCCAAGTGAAGAGGTAAAGAAAGTATTGTTAAGACTTAAATGGGAGCACTGTGCTATGTGGATGGAAACCTGCTGTTTGGGCAAGAGGATGAGCATAAAATGGAGAATTTATGTAGATGTGGAGAAGAATGGAAAAAATTAGTTGGACATAGAGCAGAACTTAGGATGTTTTGAATATAGGGGGAGAAGGGGGGAAGTTGGCGTTCAAAATTTGAAGGTAGATGTTGAGGGGTAGTGGCAATCTGAGTACCATGAGAGAAGGAAGAACTTAGGGTGAGCAAGGAAGAGACTGGACTGTTTGGATAGCATGTGCAATTGATGAAGTAAATAATACAAGGCAAACAAGAGGAAGCCCAAAGGAAACATATTAGTTATAAGGAACCACCCTAATTCTACCTTAGATAGGTAGTTTACCAATGATGATGGCACAGTTCAAATGATTGCATAGATACATAAACAAACGGATTTTATTTCCACTGATCTTGTTCACCAAAAAATTCTTCACAAAAATTTCTTTTCCATTCTGCTCTACTCTCCACCATTGCTAGGCATCCTACTACCCCTATATGTATCCTGTAATTCATAGGTTAACACCGAGTAATCAAAGTACCCACTTATGTTTTGGAGCAATTAAAAAGGTAAATTGAGTGTGTTTGGTGTTTTACAACAGACACAACACAAGCAATAACATACTTTCATCGTATGTTACAAAGATGTGATCATAACCTTATGAATGAAAGCATTTCATCAGTTAATGAACAAAATGCCACCACTGGGGCATAATGATCAGCAACATGTTTAACTAGGGAATGAGAACAGAGTTCCAGAAAGATAACACAGTCACGATAGTAATTCCTGTGTAAATATCTGATCATCTTGATAATTATAAATGCAAACACTGCATTTTTCCAAATAGTACAGTCCCCTCCCAGAATATATTTCTCATTCCTGAAGAAAAATTTCATTAAAATGTAAATTCCTGAAAGACAAAATAGTTTCCTAAACAATTTTCTACCAATATAGTTACCAAAAAAGGGAAGGAGTTAGGAGGTTATGATATTACTCATGTGCGATAACACACTCAAAATAGTTCATGCAGGAAACCAGGGGAAGGAATTTTTATATGATATCCAAAAATGAACAGACACACTGCTCAGTATTTCAAACCAAGCACCAACAAACACTAAAAAAATATCACCTGAATTGCAAGTCCCTTAATACCATTTTATGCTTAATAAAAATTATTTCCTTTTTATGGAAAAATTGAATTAACAACTTGAACAAACTTCGTCCAGTTCATAAATATTTTAACCCTTTGTTTGAGGTTAAAATATTTATTTCATTACATGAATACATAATTTGATAACTGGGTAATCTAAATGGTATAGGCACAATTGATTACCTGAATGAATAATGATGGCAAGTAGAATAATAGGAGTCATGAAGGCTGTGACATTTATTGCACCCTCTAACATGCATTTTTATGCACTCACAAGCCAAATGCCAGTGATGAAGGAGATAGAGAGGATCACAGACATAAGAAAAGGATTTCAGAAGTGAAATTTCACTCATGGTCACATGAAGATGATTATATACTACGATGCAATTGCAATGATACAAATAAGCAAGTTTCATCAAGTAATGTAAAAATTGACATTTATATGAAGAATGGTGGCAGGTAGGAAAATGCATGACACTATATAAAACATTTAGAGATAAATGCTTAGATTACCAAATGAAAGTTTACAAATCAACAGATTGCCTTTTGAAATTGAAGGCTATTCTTCAGGTTTATTTCTGCAAAATTTACTGTCACATACAATCAAATTAAAGGTTGCATATCATTAAAAGGATAAAATTAACTATGTTCAGCTGGACATGGGGAGTTTCGTTTTTACAGGGGCATGTTCTTTCTTTAGTTTTTAAAACCCATACTCTGGCTGCCATAATTGTGTCAGTAGACAATTTTAGTAAGAAATATTTCAAAAAGTTTCGATAGCTAATTTTAGGAATGAGCAAACATTAAATGTTATTACATTTTTTTTTCACGTACACCTTAAATCTGTCCTATTTTTCTTCTAAAATGCTCAATATTCACCAATTTCAAGGTGCATTTTCAGTGGCAGCCACTCAAAAGAGAAAGAGGTTGCAAAAATTTGCACAACTTTTTTAAACAAAATACATGGCATGTTTTAATACACATCATGTCATAAACATGATAGGGTTTATATTTCATGTGTTACCACATAGAACCTCATGTAATTCACAAAGATCCTGATTGTTGTGCAGTTTTGTACCACAGTGGTTCCTCCAAATTTCTTCACAGAATCACTGATTAGGCATATTGTGCAGATAAGCAGAAGTGGAGTTGAGAAGGCCAATCCTCTGCTTTTGTTTTCTTTGTTCAGTCATCTGCAAGAGAGCATTGTGATCAGATGGAAGTATATGTTGCGCAATTTTTTTAACTTCCAAATATAAATTCCAGGAAACATAATTCATGTAATTGCATAAAACTTCCCAAAAACAGATGTTAACCACAATTAAGCTTTAACTTCTACAAAAACAGATACTCTTAAGAACTAAACACAATACAGCTTTTACTTTGAAACAATGGCAGAGTAAGTATACCGCTTACTTAAACACTATTGATGACAAAGAAAAAAGGAAGAAATGTTACATAACCTATTTTTGTTTATGCCATTAATTATTTATAACATAGAACTCAGAGATGAGTTATCATATCATGTAACTCTTAAATCTCACAGCAATGAAACAACTTTTCACCCCCCTTGATGGGTAACTCAAACTAAAGTTAATTTCAGAGTTGAAATAATGTGATGTCAGGCCTTAAGAGTTACTTCAGTGAAAGTAAAATGTGCTTTTCCATTATACACTGATAGATACACTACACTTCATATATTTTCCTACTATAACATGACCAATAAATATTTCCTGGAAGTGAATGGTTCACAAATACATTAAGTCACAATGCTATTATATATTAGCAGATAATTGAAATGAGACAAATTATGGATTCCCACAATCCTTTTGACACCAGAGAGAAAATTGTCATTAAGAGTTTCAAAATTAGTTCACTAAACTTCACTGGAAGCATGCTATGCAAAGTCCACACAAAGTCCTTTCCCCTCATCCCCCCCTTAAAGCCTACATTCCTCTTAGGCTCTCTTTATATTTTTTCCATTCCCAAATTAGACAGCTTAAGTGTAGAACAGATAGATTTACGATGTCATTTTTTCCAGAAATGATGAGGGATCAAAATACTGTTGTCCAACCATGGTGGGGGTACAAATTTTATGGTCAACATTAATCTGGTGCGTTTTCACCCCCTGCCACACACCCTAGCTTGCAGCATTTTAAAAAATACTAAAAATGTGAGCATAATTTTATATGGGAATTCATTGCCATTACTTTTACTTTCATTCATAAAAAACTATCATTCCCTAAAAAGAGAAAAGTTATATCATCCAAAACATCATGAGCCCATTAAACAAGATGACAACACAGAAATATTGTATTACCTGATCTTTTAACTCTGTTAACTGATGAGAAAGGTTAGCCACAAGTGCCTGTGTTGTTTCAAGCTGAGCTTGTAGCGTCCTTAGCTCAATTTGTTCACCTTCGCCTTCATCTGCAGCTAATGACATTGCACGCAGTCTTGGGAACCAATCCAAATCACGATCCTAAAAACATAACAGAACTCCTAATGTCATTTTTATCAATTACTACATATGAGTATCAACTTAATCCAGCCTGAGAGCACTTAACTGAACATCAAGGGATGCAGGTTCAATGTGAATTATTTTTACACTTAGAAATTTTTCCATTGTAATATAATGCATTTCAAATTCGATAGAAACACACAGAATTACAAAATTGCAGAATAGCACATTCCAGTAGCATGAAAAAATTTGGTCAATAGTGAAACAAAAATATTTTGAACACTTTTCACATTGGATAATAATGATGAATTTTAATCAATGTTGGTTGCTGATGATGGTACAGAGTGAATAGGTATATACTAAACCTCTTGGTGGATATTCACCCAAGGATTAAATAATTTGAATCCTCTCCCAAGATATAAATGAAATCTTCCCTAACTCTGAACCCAACCATATCTAGCTAATAGCATCATGTATCTGCATGGTACCTACCTATATTAAGATAAGGATGTTGCCCCGCTGACCCTACTGACTAATGATTGGCAAACTATTTTTCTCTGAGCAAGCTTTTAATTTATGTGGTGTGAATTTTCATTGTATTCATATCCATTATACAAAGCATAAGAATTGTGTTGAAATTTGAGATTACTTACTACATTGGTATAGGAATTGAATACACTGTCATGAGGAAAGTCAAAGTTGGTTTCCATCGGCCCTTTTTCACTAACTGCAATCTATTGGAAATTCACCAGAATCTTTATTTAACACTGAGGTGATACAGTAGAAATCTACATTCATCTTTTTCAACCCAGAATATCCCCACAAAATGATTAATTAAATACTGAATATTCTACAAATATCTTCTCACACTTTTTTTAATAATGAAAATTATGTGAATACAAAGTATCTTTTAACAATGCTACTCTTTGGGCTAACTCACCTCCATGCAAACATGTTTGTTAAAGCATACTCACTAATGCAAAGCCCTAATTATGGCACTTTTAGGTACTCATTGGGGAGACTAATTGACACTTTAATTCATTAGTTGACAAAGACATGGGTAATTTGAAGATAAATCAGAATTAGTCCTTCACCCTTATGATCAGTTTTCTCTCTCAGCCATGACTTGCTGATAAATTACAGCTTATGCCAAGAAAGAAGGGATTATAACACTTCTTTAGCCTGACTAACTCCATAATAAAATTAAAAGGAAAGACTTCTGCTAAAAGGTGAATTTCATGGAAATAAAAAGTAATATGATGGGAAAACATCAAGGACAAAATGTTACGTAAACAGGTTTAAATATTACAAAACATGCACAATGTAGACACACAATATTTTTCACAAGATTCAAGGTTAAGGCTTCAAAGTTAGAATTGATGCACTTTATTTAGTAGCTCTGTGACTGAAAAGTCCCTACATTTATATGGTCAATACTTGGAAGCATTAAAGGTTTCCAGAAAATTTGAAACAAAGCAAATCTGCATTATGCTAAAATACATTAAGCTTAGCAGCAACTCCTGAAGTTTAAAATGGAGAAACAATGCTCTTCTATGAAATTTTTATAATATTGTTTTGGCAACTTACCTTAACCATTGCATAAACATAACTTTCTGGTCCCGTAAATTCAGTAGGATCCTTTACTTTAACTAGAACAATGAAGAACAAATAGTGCCACATATTGTGCTCACATTTAAAATGTTCTTCAAAACTCACAGTCTTGTTGTCAAAAGCTGATCTATTTAGCCCTGAAATAATTCATCATACTTTTAGTTCACTCCATAATTTTTAACACAATATGTACAATTTTGTAGACATTAAATCATTATAGCATGCTTACATCATAAGACATAGATTTTCAATAAAAAAGGCTGATAAATAGCATCAAGAATACACGAAATTCAGAAACACCCTGCTAATCCCCAAATTCATCAGCTGTACCAAAGAGTCACATTAAGTGACATTGTAATAGCATGGATGAAAATGGAGAAAATAGCTATTTTAGAGGACACATAGTCAGATTACCATGCTACTTCAAGATGTGAAAAGCTAATTGATTTTTGTTGGTTGTTAATGGTGCAACAATGTTATTTTGGGTTTCACTTGTTATCCTGCTCTTCATGTCTTACGCATTTACATAACTTGGTGGTATTCACTTGCATAAACTGTGTCATGGAGAAGGAGTTATGTGCATGGAAGGGGCTGGCTGAGGGAGCACAAGGGAAGGGAAATAGCACAGCAGGTTGAGCAGCCAAAAGACACTAACCCAGATAGGTATGCAGAATGAAATAATGAAACTGCTACTTTTGCATTAAAGAAATAATGAACAAGATGTGTAAAAAATTATAAATTTATAAGGAAAATCTAGTGAATGGCATAACTTTTTGTGAGTCCCTGCATAGTCCCACTTTGTAGAAAAGTCTAATTGGACAGTTTACCTATGTGTAATAATAGGGTTTTTCTTGTTATCTTTATTAGCTAGAACCTATAATGATCCAAACGAATGCTGTGCATGAATTTCTCACACTGCACAGGACCTTTTTCACTTTTGGCCATGTTTTCCACTACCATAACATAATTTCCAGGAAAATAGTAATGAATTCTTTCATCTCGTTCATTGTCACTTCCCTCCTTAGCCTCACTCTTGATCTTGGGGATGATTTTTGTTTCATGGAGACTACCATTGTACATTGAACTCCAGTGATGGAATTATATTGGTCGTGCTTGTATCATCTTCGTCACTTTCCACTATAAATATTGACTTTTTCCTCTGCATTAGAATATTATTCATCTGAATCCTAATTCACATCATCACTCAGATGCACACGCTCATAATATTTCTAGGCAGATAAAGAGGCAGGAGAGTATAAATGGAGGAAAACAAAATGATCAGATTAATCAAACAAAGGAAAAAGAACTGAATTGGCCGCACTCTGAGAAGGAACTGTTTACTGAAGGATTTGACAAAAGACACAGTAGGAGTGGAGAAAGGAAGGAAGGAGAGTTAAAATGATTAATGAGTCTGATGAATGGAGAAGAGTATGGATGGATAAATAGAAGGAGAGAGTATGGGAACAACAGATTGGAAGATTCCCCAGGACCAGCACAAACAGAAAGAAGATGATAATCATAACTTATAACCCCTGGCTCCTTTTATCCTTCCCTCCACTACCTAGTTCCTAGCTTGACTTTTTCTCACTTGCAAGTATTCTAGACCCAAAAGTAATTTCAATGTTTAGTAATCAGATAATTGAAACAACCTCATTAAATCTGTATGAGATAACATTACTTCAGTATCACCATAAGATTTAAGCTTAATTCACTTTAAAATCTACCTGAGAAAATGAGAAACATCATTTCATTTCACCTGCAAAGGCTGGTCATTCTTATGCTATAATTAATTGTAAATAAAAGTATTAACCCTGCTATGGTTACTCTTCATAAAAGGGAGACCATGTAATATGTAAAGTTGCTCACCACATATGAAGCAGGTGTTTTTCAAAATTAGTTCTTTCTGCTGTTTTTCACTCCTCAAGTCTGCAAAAGTGTCAATGATGACACCAAAGATCAAATTCAAAACAATAATAATAACAATGAAGAAAAACAGAAGATCATATACAACTCTTGCAACGAACAATGCCTCCTGAAATAAAAAATAATTTTCATTCAAGATTATCAAATGACTGGTGTTCAGTATAACTACACCTAGATAATGGCACCATGGTTGTCAATCTAGCCATGATCTATTCTGTAACAATTCTTGCATGCACAATTACAGAACTTTCTTAATTAGCACAAAGCTGTCTAATTTTATGTCTAACTATTTATTATTTTTTATTCATAGCTAAATGTTGGCTTCTTTTTGAGCACAGTTTGAAAAATATGCTGTAAATTTAAGTTTATCTTTTTTCTTAATGTCAGCTTGATTCTATCAATTTCAAAGTAATAAATGCCACCTATTCAAATAAACATTTACCTTACTGCTTGGTGCTCTAAGTATGTCTCCAATGCCACCACCATTTCTAAGACCCTGATTCAGAGTAGTGACAATGCACATGACTAATGAGTCACATGCCCGTTCCTTAACCTCTCCAGACACGCTCACCATTGTACTAGGCTCATTAGCTGCAAAATTAAAACATTATTTTCAAAACATTGAAAGACATTTCTTTATAAAATAAAAAAAAGAAATGAATAAACAAAGTAAAAAAATACCATACATAAACAGCAACAGCCTACCTTCTCTGGTGTATCTGGATTCAGTTTGGTTAATTTTACATTCACTCAAGTTTGAACAAGTGCCTGCTTGTACCATACTAGTGTTCTCAGTTGAGATATCTTGCACTGCTACTCCAAAAAGAAAATAAATTTAATTTTTAGCTTATTTATTTTACAAGCAATACAAAAGATATCAATGTCTTAAAAGAATGACTCAACAAATACTAACCAATAACTTCATCATCCACACTAACTAAGAAATCATCCTTGAAGAACATATACCCAATAATAGAGAACATGTATACCAAAATCAGGGCCAGCACAGCAGTCAATATAATTGAGCGCCCATTTCGGGTTACTGACCTAATAACATTTAGTAATGTTTCCTCTCTATAAACAACATCAAATAGCTGCAAAGCAATACAATATTATCAACTGGAAGAGCTTTATACTGATATCCAATGAGTTAATAATAAAAACACACTCACCAGAAAAGAGTAAAAGAAAGGATGCATACATAATCCTAAGAAGCACATTATGAGATAGGCTAAGTGATACAATAACTCTGCATCAGTTACTATCTGCTCACAGTTCTTCTGGAAAGTTCCTTGGTTTCCCATGATGCTAATCAAGTGTATGCCTTTTAACAAAACCTGTAGGGAGAAGTTGCAGGGGTATCAGTTTAGATATAAAAAGATACTGGAATATATAATACAGAAATGAAAATATAATACAATTTATACATCCATTGTTTGGTAAACCCAATGCATCACGGCAGTGAAAATGATTTCAGTTGACAGTCACCAGTTCTTTCATTTTTCACACTTCATCATACAGGTCAGAAGTTACTTTCTTTCCTCATAATTTCAACTTATTTAAGAAATGAATATTCTCTCACAGATGTTCTTACAATGTATAAATTACATAACTAAGTCCTAGTCTTTCAATGTACTCATTTCATAGAATGGATCTTTTTCTGGCATTTTACAAGTTTAATTAGTTCAAATTTCCATCACTAGTAGCTCTCATTACCCCGCTGTGTTTTAATTTTTGTAGAAAACGTTCACATTACTGCTCTTTATTGGCTATTTTAAAGTCTATATGTTTGAAAAAAGTTTTATTATTAAGACTGATGTTCTGGATTAACTGTTTTAGAATGTGAAATTACCTATCAAGTGGTAATTGCTGCAAGTAAATGCTTGGTAAACTGCAGGAAAGTGAAAATAAAGGGCATGATATCAATAGGCAGAACGAATTCAAAGAGATGAAAATATCTGACATTTTTGTTAAATAATCATGGTAATTTTAATGGTTCCTAATTAAAATTAAATGACTGGCTTATCTTCAACCTTTCTTATGTTTACAATATCTTCTTTCAGTATTCAGAACTTGATAGATTATGTTATTTATTTTTAGAACCCACAGGTACCTGTGAAAAGTGCATTTTCATGAAGTTGTTCCATTTCGCCTTATTATTTTTTTCATTATTTGGTGCCATATTATGAAACCCTACCTTACTATTTTATGTTCCAAAAAGGAAGGAGAAAATAATTTACTTTGACATATTTTATGCATCCAAAATGCCTTTTGTGGTTTTCTTATTTTTATTCAATATATATAAATAAACAAGTAGAGTTATTGTTTAAGAAATAAATCATAATTTTGCTCTCTTGCAGCTTTTGTCTGTTCCTTATTTTTACACCTACTCTAGGAATTAAGTATGTAAAAGCAAAAATCTCCTTTTCCAACGATTTCCATTTTCCAGCATTTTACACTTTTTTCCTAGGATCCCTATAAAAGTGTATTTAATGGGTTCTACTGTATTTCTTCATTCTACACTGATGTGACTATGCTATAATTAAACAACTTAATTCCTACGAATGGGGTGTTTGGGAGTGGCAGTGTATGGCCAAAAGGAAAATAACATTGAATTTGTGTGTCATTAACAGGAAAAATTCAGCATAACCAAACACCTAATTGATACCAGGAAATTTATATCTCTTGTAGACTTAAACCTTTTAAATAGATCCCCCAACCACCTCCTTTACCCCTATGAATGTATTCTATCTGATAATCAGTCAATAACCTGCATTTCATTGTCTCTCCTTTCTACCAACTAGAGTTGGTAAAACTAATTTTTACTAGAACTCAAAACCTAAAGCCCAATCATAATGTATGAGCTTAAATCTATTTGATTAAATGAGAAATGAAATGGCATACTCACTTTTGCTAATGGTTGAGCCTAAATTGTAGATGTCCAATCAAAGTGTGGAATTAACATAGGTACCACAATTTACACTCATACTGTAGGAGATATAAATTTATTCTGCACTACATACATTTTAAAGGAACTGTTAGATCATGCTATCATTGAACATACTATATTTTGAAATCATCACATACACATGATATCCTTCATGATTTAACTCCCTACATTAAGAATTCAATTAACCATCAATTTCTTTTACTTTTCCAGGTATTCCTTATTTAATTGTCTTAAGTCATTCCTTCAGTTTATGTGGGTATAAGTGCATGGGGTAACCCTCTTTAAGGTTACAAAATTGAAAATACGAGAATTTCATCGGTGGGTTATCATGGTAGCATGCATTCATACAGATATAATCTTAAACAAGAGCCAGATTCAACTCTACTGAATAAAATTCCCTCAGAAAAACTCACAGTCATTGTTCCAAGAAGCCACATGGTTGGCTCAGGACCAACTGAGAAAATCATCCGTAGAATCGTGGAAGCGACCAGAGCTCGAATTCCAGATTGACGTGGAAGAGTAATAACAATCATGGCTGATATAAGCATGATTAACCAAATCAAGCCTGATAGATGAGCTCCCAGTTCTAAAAATAGGAATCAGGATTAATTAGAAAATAATTGAATCAATTAAAGAGTATCAAATTCTAATGAAGTTGTTGTCAAATGCACAAATTGTCTTCTTTTATGAACATTTTTAGCCAAATTTGGTAGGGTGAAGATAGTATTTTCAAACAATTTCGAATATAAGAAGACAAGATGTTTTTATGCCATGCATATAAAGGAAATATATTTTTTGCTATGCAGCTACCCATTTCATACAATTTACACACAAAAATTATTCATAAGATTTAGTGTACCTAGGCTTTGCCAGGAACCAAGTTTTTAAGAATTTAGAAAGCTAGATTAAATAATATGCCATAGAGTATTCTGGGGAGGCTGTATACGAAAAAGTAAGAATTGTAAAAACATCAATAACCTTAGATTTAGGAAAAAAGATTAATAATAATTCGGTTAACTTCACATATTTTCATTCTTACTTATTAAAAATGGCCAGCAAAAGCTGTTTACTATCAATGTGCCCATTAAAATTTTTGCTACATAAGAAAACTGTACTTTTTACTTTTTAATGAATTTTGAATGCAAGTTTTTTTTAGTTTTTCAATTTTTTTATTACCTTAATGCTGTTAGCACTTGTATTCAAAATGAGCTTGATAATAAGCGCCACAAATAGCAAATGTTAGGACCTGATAAGTTCAAAATATTTTTAAAAATTAAAATAAAACCCTGAATAATCCCAACCCATTTAATTCCCAATCAGGCTTTTCTCATTTCAAAAGACTGAGCACTACTAAAAAGACCATAATCATATTAATCACCTTATTGTTCACATATTATTATTTTGTACTTACTTGGCACAGAGTCCATGAATGGATAGAAGAAAGCCACAATCAAATTTATGAGAACTGCACAGTTAAAAAGTATGTTGCTCCATACTGACATGTAGCTGCTAACCCAAAAGAGTACTGGCTGGCCTAAAAAAAAATTTTATCAGTGAGAAATATAATAATATTTATATAGTAGCATGTAATTAGAGTACCTATCCAGTAATATAACTACTATTTGAAACAATAAAGCATATACTGAATACTAGAGTATTGAAAACAAAGAAATTTAATAAAAACTAATGTCTGTCAAAAAATCACTTAAATATAGCAAGTGAAAACCATTTGACAGAAGAGTAAGTGTCATCTAAATACAGAAACTTGAGATACATAAATGTCCCAATTAAGACTACAAGGTCTGTCCAATAAACACGCAAACTGAGGCCATAAAAACTTTATTTTGCAACTTGTTGTGGTCTGTCCACAGACCACATCATCCCCTTCAACTCCTGCCATCACATATCCCACAAGCTTTCAACTTTCCATTGTTTACTAAACAGACTGTTGACCATTCCTCTACCCAAAAACAATTTTGCTCATGAACTTAAAATAATTAAAGATTTAGCAACGAATAATGGCTACAAAGACAGTTTAATAGAAAAAATGCTACAAAGAAAACGTTCTTTTCAAGCCAAAGTATTTTTATACAAACCAATTAATGTGGTTGGAAAAGAATGCAAATGGTGCAAACTCCCTTTTTATGGCTTAATTTCACAGAAGATAGTCAATCTCTTTCCAAGAGAACAATTTCGAATAGCCTTCTACAATAGGAATAACTTAAAATCATTTTTGAACTCTACAAAAGACAAAGTAGTCAAACTGAATAAAAGTGGCTCTATGGGAAAACAACCATGAGAGGGATTTCAACTCAGAACTCTTACACCAGATGGACAAAGGGATGAGGATGGACGAGTGGGAGGAGCTTGAAATTAGAAAGAATTTAAAAATGGGTAATTTGGTGAACGAATTATTGTTTGAATACCTCTCCCCAATCATGGAGGTACCCCTTTCCTTCATTAAAAGACACAACAACCCACCCCACCTCCACTGTTAACCTACCAATCACTGATGCTTAACACCCCTATCCTCCTTCCCATTTACACTAATCACAACCCGATACTTCCCCTCTTTTTTACCCCCTCTTTCACCCACTCCACTCTCCCTCATACAAACTATATAAATGAGCCGCAGCTTGTTTTATTTTTGTACCTGATAATGACGCCTACGTGTTGAAGCTAGTTGTACGATAATAAAGAACAGTGGATGTATACATTGTGTTATTAATAAAATAAATCAACAATTTCTACGATCCTCAAGAAAAATGACAACATTAAGGAGATATATGCTTCATTAGGACTGACAAGAATATATATACAACGGTTAAGTATTCCTTATTCTTAATTTATTTTGTTTACCATGGAATGCATTATCACATTTTGCATTAATTTATAAGGGAAAAAGAAATTCAATTAACCAATTTTGCATTATGAGTAAGATTCTGGAATGAATTATGCTCGTTCAGTTAGGTTTCACTGTATGTGGACTCTTGAACTATAAGCTTGTTTTGTGACTGTTGACAAATCATTGAAATGCACAGTCTTCCAAACTAAAAACTCCTCATGGCTGAAAATTAAAAAAAATAAGGATGTTTGAAAACAATTATTATTATTATTAGGTAATCTACCGGTTAGGGTAGGTTTTTGGATGGACACAACTATCAAATAAATATTCTGTAACTCCAAACAAAACCCAATCCAGCAACCTAAACTACATCAGGTCCCTCTCCATCTCTGTGTACTTCTTTCCCCCCTTCATCCCATCCAACATCCCTATCCTGTTCCTACCCTTTCCTCGCTTGCCCAACATTCTCCCCTCTATTACCTTCTTCAACATTCCACTACCGCTCAATATGCCTTTCATCCATTTTTCCTGCCTCCATAGGATTTCTCTCAACAAACCCCTCTCCTCACCCACAATCTCCAGCACTTCCTCATTTGTTTTTCCTTTGGTCCATTTCACCTTCTCCATCCTTCTCCACACCCACATTTCAAAAGCCTCCAATCTACGTCTATCCTCCTGCTTCAGTGACCACGTTTCCGCGCCGTAAATAGCTACGCTCCATATCAGAGTTTTTACGAGTCTTGTCTTAACATCCCTACTCAACGTCCCTGTCATCAACTCCCTCCTCCTTGAGAAAGCCTCGTTGCCTAGCACAATTCTTCTCCTTACGTCCCTACCACTTTGACCGTATTGGTCCAAAACACTTCCGAGATATGTAAACTGCTCTACCTGCTCTATTCTTTCCCCGCCTATTTTAATATTTAGCTTAGCCTTTTTCTTTCTGGAAAATCGCATAACCTTTGTTTTATTAATATTGATTCTCATCCCATATTTATCGCACTGAACCTCCAATTCACTCAGCAATGCTCCCAACCCCTTGGCTGACTGAGCAACCAATGCTTGGTCATCAGCAAACCTAACCGATTCCACGAACTCACCTCCGACTTTCATTCTTACCTCCAGTTCTTCCCATGCCTCTTTAATCATTTCCTCCACATATACGTTGAACAGCACCAGTGACAATGGGCAACCCTGCCTTTCACCTCTTCCTAACACTGCCCATCCAGACTCTGCGTTCCCCACTCGCACCTGAGCAGTCTGAGACATGTACAGGTTGCGGATCAGTCTCCTGTCCCTCCAATCCATTCCTATTTTCTGCAATACACGCATTAATTTTTCCCAATTCACTCTATCAAACGCTTTTTCGAAATCTACAAAACAGGCAAAAACGTCCTGATTGTATTCTATATTCCTCTCGATTAGTGATCTCATTACTGCAATGGCATCACACGTACCTCTTCCTTTCCTAAAGCCAAACTGATCATCCCCTAAGTAATCATTTGCCTTACTCTCTATCCTTTTGTTGATGATCCTGAGAATAACTTTAGCTGCGTGGGATATCAAACTTATTGTTCTGTAATCCTCACATGACGTAGACTTTGCCTTTTTTGGAATAGGAACTAACACCGATCTCACAAAATCTTCCGGCCAGATTCCTTCCTCATAGATACTAAGAATCAGTCCATATATGGCCTTCTTCCCACCTTTTCCTAACCATTTCAACATTTCTACAGGAATGTTGTCCACCCCCATTGCCTTATTTGCTTTCATTTCCTTTAATGCCCTTTCTATTTCATCGTCGAGTATGCCTGGACCTAAGCTATCTTCTTCTACGTCATGTTCCTTTTCTATGTCTAACCTTGTCGGCCTAAGTTCTTTGTCATACATTGTTTCTATATATTCCTTCCATCTCTCTTGTATTTTTCCTGGTTCAACTATTATCTTACCCCACTTATCTTTAACTGTTAGCACAGATCTTTCCTTCTTACTTCCCGATAATAACTTAACCTTGCTGTATAGAGCACCAATTTCACCCTTCTTCTGTAAATTTTCCATATCCTCGCATTGCGTTTTCCACCATTCTTCTTTTGCTTTATTTGTGGCCCTTCTCAATTTATTGTTTAACTCTTTGTACTTAATTTTGCCTAGCTCTGTGTTTACATTTTTCCATCTTCTTCTCTCGTCCATCTTTGCAATCATCTCATCCATTACCCATGGTTTCCTTATCCTTTTCCCGTTAACGGTTCCTATAGTGTCTTTAGCGGCTTCCAATATCACTTTCTTGATACATTCCCATTTTCCTTCGATAGTACTCAGTTCTTTACCGTCATCCATCATTTTCTCTACAGCCTGCTGATACTCCTTCCTCATTAATCCATTTAATGCTTCTAAATTCCATTTACAAACCCGCCGCCCTTGCCTTATCTTCTTGAAATGAACGTTACATTTCATAACAACTAAATTGTGGTCAGAGTCCGCATCCACTCCTGGGAAACTGTGCGAATTTATCACACTGTTCCTAAACCTGTGCCTAACCATAATATAATCTAACTGATACCTTTCTGAGTCACCTGGCATTTTCCATGTATACCTACGCCTTTTGTGATGTCTAAACCATGCGTTGGTGATGACTAACCCCTGTCTCCTGCAGAATTCAATTGCTTTCTCCCCATGTTCATTCCTCGTGCCTAACCCATAGTCCCCCACCTCACCCCCATCTCTTCCTTCGCCTACCGTCGCATTCTAATCCCCCATCACTATCAAATGTTTCCCTGCAGGAACACTCGCGATGATATCCATCTCGATATCCAACTCATCGTACATCCTATCGACTTCTTCCTCCTTGTGGCATGTATACCTGAACAATGACCAAGTTCGTCGGCTCTGCTTTAATCTCTACGAGTAAAAGTCTATCTGTCGCTTGCTCTATGTTGACTACACTTCTTCCTACCCCTTTATTTAAAATTACGGCCACCCCTCGTTGGCTCTCGTCCCCGCCGCTGTATATCACTCTATAATTGTCACTCCAGTAATCCCCGCTATCCTTCCATCTCACCTCGCAGAGACCTAAAACATCTATATTACCACTTTCCATCTCTCGCTTAATATTTTCTAATTTGCCTCTCCTCAACATTGTCCTGACGTTCCAGGTTCCTATTCTAACTACTTTCATCTTCTTCTGAGTCTTCTGTCCTGCTGCAGTTATTTCTTCCTGGCAAGGGTTTTGTGGGATGACGACCGCGGAAGCCTTGCCTCTCCCGCTGCCGGGCACGACACACGGCCTCTTGGGCCGAGTCCCGTAGTTGCCAGGACTCATATTATCTATAGTGCCCATCATTATATTCTTGGGAATCATAATTGAGGTGGTTTCCCGTTGCCTTCCTCAATAGTGTTTCTAACGTGACACCATCACTTAATGGCCGCCCCACTGGGGTCAGACGCCATTGCAGCCGCCTCACTGAGGAACAGACGCTGCGTGGACTACCTTTCGTCTGGCTCCTAACCTTCAACCTATCTGGCATGGGTGACCCTACCAGGAGCAATTTTGAAAACAATGTTCAGTAAAAAATATTTTTATTGTGCAACACATTAATGTCATGGAAGTTTTTAAATATAGTAATATTTTCCCTTTTTCAGTGGAAAATATTTATAACTTTTGCATAAAATTATATTCACATCATTCAACTACACCCAATACAATCATAATAAATAATACAATTTTTTAAAATTCCTTATCAAATTATCAATAAAAGAAATGAAAGAAAAGCAAAATTTACCTGCAAAACCATACTTCAATAAAATACCTACCCCTAAGTTTCTTCTGCCATTTCATTTCATTGAACATGTCATCAGTTCTTTCAAAGAAATCTGATACTTTGGACCCCTGGTCATCCCTTTCAGCAGTATGAAATATTTTTATCTTGGTGTCAGCAGTAAGATATTCACAAATCTCAGGTATAGGGAAAACAATTTGTTCCAGAGTTCTATCATGACGAACAATCTGATAAACATAAGACAATGGATACCCAAAAGATTAGTTATTCTAATGCAGTATATACAAGAAATTATAGTTTAATAAACTAAATTCAAATATATAGTAATAAAAATATTGTCATACTTCAATTTGAGCAGTATGTGATGCATAATATTCCAAGGCCTGATTGATTTTAGGATCATTATTATTTTCTGATGGTTTAAGGAATGCAGCAAGTTCTTTATTATGCTGTGCCAGTTGATGGCAAAGAATGTAAATGTTGTGTCCCACCTGAAATAAGGTTGGAATTTAATTGAGGAGAAACATGAGGTAGACTGAAAAATACCAGAAACACTGTAGCCACTCAGCGAGAGAATAATGGACGACCATTAAATAGTAAATAGCATAGCATATAAATTCCAACAAGAATTTCAATGGTCTAAAACAATCTAATGATTGTCACTAACTTCTTTGGGGGACACCCCATCCTCTCCATCAACAGAATCATCATCACCTTCATCATCTTCATCAAGTGTTTCCTGATGAAATGCACGACATGAGACGTCAATCTGAAAAGAACAAATGTAAAGTATTTTGAAAATGCATTCATACAAATCCTAGGGAGCACATTCAAAGTTAGATTCACTACTCATGAGAATTATCAAATATTAATGATACAATGACGGTCTATAACTGCACAAAATATAGAGGGCTCAAACTTCACAGCAAACCTAAAATATTACTAATGATTAACATCTTTTTTGTTAGCTTTGAAAGCTAGTCACTGATAAATATTCTATGCATGTCATTGTTTAGAAAAATATCATTAAATAGAAATACTTTGATACTCAAAAACACCCTTCATTGGTTTTTCATGGGTTGTGTGTATCACAACAAAAGAAAAAAAAAACTTCTATAAAATAAACTTACAACAAAATAAAAGGATTACATTCCCGCAAAAGTCTATCTGCACCCTTCACATTTATATTTCATTGAAAAAAATATAATTTCCACAATCTTGAAGGCAAATATTCCCTCCCTTCCATCAGAACCACACCCAAATTTCCTCACTCTTATGCAATGCCATGTAAGAAAGTATCTTGAGAGAGGATCATCCAAAGAGGTAAAATTTAACAGGGCATAAATGCTTTACTGCAATATATACTTGATTAGGGAGGGAGAGTGTTAATTCTATTGAAGAATTTTGAGGAGACAATAAGCTCTGGAAG
This sequence comes from Hetaerina titia, assembly GCA_037158775.1. Classification (NCBI taxonomy): domain Eukaryota; kingdom Metazoa; phylum Arthropoda; class Insecta; order Odonata; family Calopterygidae; genus Hetaerina; species Hetaerina titia. The sequence goes on from CM073779.1 coordinate 75,315,185, forward strand.
TTAATCTAGATTGAAACTAAAAAAAAAAATTATGGAAAAGTGTGACTACAGCATAGTTTCATAATGTCTCATTAAACTGAAGATTAACTTTAATCTCCAGTTAAAAACAAAACTCAATTTTAAAATTTCTAGTAAAGTCCAAACTGACCATTAATGTGCTAGTTAGCTAAATAGTCAGTTACTACAATTAGTACATTCAATATCAAATAGACTGAATTGTTTATAAAAGTAACCTGTTGGCAACCTCCAGATTAAATAAATTCTCTCATTAACCAAAAATGGATTTAATGAGGCATTATAATACTGAGTCAAATTTATTATTTTCCCATCATACAAGGGTGGTCTGAAAAGTTTCTGACATAACAAATATACAAGACATTTTTTCTGAAATTTTCTGAGGTCGGAAACTATTCAGACCACCCACACATATATTATAACATTTCATTTCAAATGTCTTTACATACCAATTGTTTTGGATTCATGTTGTACAGTATTCTTTCTGCATTCTCACTGTCTCCTCTACTTTCCATGATTGCCAACAATAATTTAGATGCATTATTTTTCAGCTCCAAGACTAAATCCATCCTGGACTTCCCAAGTGGATTAATGTCATTTAAGATTAAAGCTGTGATTATGTCTAGCCCATTTGATTCATGAGTAGCAATACAATTTTGATTATCATGGCAAGGTCCCTGGCAATACTCAGTCAATGTTTCCAAAGTCTGGTTGATCAGAGAGACATTATTTTCATTTATGTATAGTCCTAAAAGCCCTAAACCTCCGGTGGTTGATCCACAAATGCAATCCAAAAACATTAAGGTTTCCGACACTAGGTTGTAATTTGTTTTGTTATTTTGATTCCTCAAGAGATTCTGAAAATAAAAAAAGTTTGGTAGGTAAACACTCTTGTAAAATTTTCTGATTAAATCTATATGGTGCAAAAGAAAATTAACTTCCCCAATACCTGCAAATCTCTGTTGTGGTTTTCACAAAGCAACTGAAGAAATCGAAGGATAGGCTGCATTACTAAAACTTTTGTTGACAAAGAATTCTGGTCCTCACGATCCCTGTGCCTTTCCAGCTTCTCAGCAAGCATGTCCTCTAAAGCTGAAGCTGGTCCAAGAATTACAGAGCCTACTTCTTCACCTACAAAACAAAGCAAATGAATATTTTGGTAGAATGGCAAGAGCAATGTCATGAAGGATCAAGTACATGAGTAATTTTGGCTGAATAATGTACTGCGCACTAACATGCTCCAGTACAGTTACACCCGCCTGGCTCAGTTTAATTTATTTTCACACAATATTCTCCTAATAATTATTCAACAAATCTTTGAAACATTCCATGACCCTGATAAAATTACTGGAATAACATAATTATGGACAGTGTTCTGTAAAAAGCTCAGTTGCAACATTTACATATGTTGGCAGTTTTATCAACATTTATTTTGAGTCTCTCATTCTTTCTTTTCAAATCTAATGAACATTTACATGTGCTAATGCATGGCTTATTTTCCAATATCTTATACAACTCAAAAACTATTCACTCCACATAAAGCTATTGAAATTCTTTAAGTTTATTATACACTCACTCAAAAAATTCACATGTAATGTGGTTTAAACATTAATAGACAGAAGCTTCATTTTTAGAAGCGTGCCAAATATATTCAAACATTGCCTTACCAGGAGATCCTGTTCTGGCTCCAGCATAAGCCTGTGATGTTACTATGGCAGCCTGGCTAAATTCTTCCCTCAACTCGTCTGTTATGATGATTCCATTTGGTTTTCCTAAAATTAGACAAAAGGATGCTATTACATTCAAATATGAACAGGATCACTTGCTAATTTCAATCCAAGACTTGTCTTGAAACTAATTTTTAGATGATTGCACATCTATGGGAAAATTTATCTGGTACATACAAAAAGCATGCTAACCCCATTTTCAAGCCTCATTTAAAATCTACAAACCTCCCCTCTTCTTGGACAGTTTCTCCAATTCTTTCCCCTGCTCTTTATCTTCATGAGCTTTTGCTGCCATATCTGAAGTGTTGACTGTCACTGTTGACTTAATTTCCTGTTGAGCATCTTTCATCTTGTCATAAAATACCTGCAATGCGATGATGATAAGTCAACATTTTTATCCTGCAAGTGAGGTTTACTAAGGTTTAGTGACCAATTTAACTTAATAAGCTAAAATGCATACGTTTCTATAACTGGTATGGCTTAAATCAAACAGGTTTGAGTACACAAATAAAATATGACACAAAATGTTTTCACATTCTAGTTGCTATTAGAAAATGATCCCTTCTGAGGCAAATATTATAGTTCCGAAGAAAATAATAGACAGTGAAGGTCTTACCTTAAAAAAGGCTTGACTAAGATCACCACCCATAAGTTTGCTGTACATACTCTTCTGAATAATTGGATTACCACCTTCAAGAAGTGCTATACCCAATTCGACAGCTTCTTCAAAAATTGATGGTGAGTGGACTGACTTAATTACCAGCTCCACAACCAAATCTGAAGCTCCTTCCCTATCTAAATGGCTCTGAACTTCATGGAGTGTACGGCCAGCTCTACTAAGCACTTTGGCTAAAGTAATCAAAGAGTTATCATTGATCAATAAATTAAGTATTTTATATCAAATTCTCCAAAAAATAAAAGCCATATGTTACTGACTAGTGACTAATTGAATTACTTCACGTAATCTTACCTCCTGGGCCATGGGTCACAGGTGGTAACTGCAGAGAAATCCCTAGTTCAACAGTTTCACGCTTCTGCTGGAAGGATTTTCCAAAATACCTATTCAGCAGACTGTTCCTCAATACATCTCCCTAAGAATAAAAATTGAAAGTATTGAATCATTCATTTGAGTTAGTGTGTGGCTATCAATATGTATGAGTATGTGCAATATTTTTTTCATGGAAATGCCTGCTAAATGATATTTAACACAGAGAAGACACAAATAAATAAAAAAAACCAAAAGCACACAAAAAAAGGTAAACCTCATATGAGGGTTGACTAAAATGTTTGGAGGCACAACCACTTCCTTCAGTGGAAGGAAGAAGATGACTGAGGAGGGAGGCAGGTGGGAAAGGGAGTGAAGGAGTTAGGGCGAGAAGGATTTGGCTGGGCAATTGAAAGGAAAGGAGTGAAAGAAAAAGAGGGGAGAGAAAATAAGAGGCTAGTAAACAACACTGAGTGATGTGTGATGGTAAACTTCAAAAAGCCATGTGCAAGCCTGCTTGAGCGTTTTGAGTTTGATTGGAGAGTTCGTAGGTGGAAATGAGACATTGTAGAATTTTTTCGATGCTTATTGAAAGACATATTATGCAGGAGGCGTGTTTTGGGACTGGGAGACTGGCTAATAGGAAAGAAGGACTGCAGGATGTGTAATGGTTGTTGATATGGATGTTAAGAGATGTGGTACACTGTCCTGTGCAGAAATCAGAGAAGCAATTTCATTGTAACAGATGTTCTAGATTGTTGAAGGTGTATCAGGTGGAGGGAAGGGATGGTAAAGAGCTGATAAGCAGGTTGGAGAGTGAGAAGGCAGGAGAGGTCAGGATGGGTAGGTAAAACATCTGCCCTGATGTGGATTTGAGTTGCTATACATATACTTTTTATGGCTGTATATTTTTATAATACACATTTTACAGCATATATTCTTAGCTTGGGATGGGGCTGGGATTTAATAGGTGGATTGGTCGATTTGAGGAAATCTGATAGGTTAGTCGGGCATTTGGAAGTAATTGAGGGACATTTGGGAAAAAGGTTGGCGATGGAATTGTGGTTCTTGAGAATGGGGTAGAGGATTTTTACGAAGAATACCATAGACTATATTCCAGGGAAATGGGTGGGGCAAACACACATTTGCTTGATAATACACACACAAACACACCAGAAACAACCTTTAAACATTATAAAAGTACTTGATGGTAACAACATATCTGATTAGAAATAAGAGTAAGACTACAAACATAAAAAACCTGAAACATTTTCAACAAGGTTTAGCCCCATTGAGAATACACACACATTCAAACTTTCAAAAGTGTAGCCACCATCTTCATCAGAAGGAAGGAAAAGGACTTCCCATCTTAATTGGATTGGGAATCATGGCCAAAAATTAATCTCTTACATCTGTTTCCTTTCTTTGTCTCCTTTGTCTAAAAGATCTTCACCACCAGCATCACCTATTTGAACATCAAAATTGCCCATTGCAACAATTAGTTCCTCATGATGGTTCATATCAATACCACCAACAGGTGATTTATTTCAACAGCTACCATCCTTCAATCAATAAAATCTTATATTGTGCTTCCTAAAACATGGCTATCTGCACCTGCCCCTCTTCTAAACCACCACATCTTACCTTTACCTTCTTCATGGCCTCCCTTTTAATTTTTGAAGTACTAATAGCTACAAAACAGAATTTTCGACCATTTATATTTCAAAGTATATAACTTGTCAGACCTCAACAACCATCATTAAATAAAACTGTGCTTTCACTTCCCAATATATTATCAGAAACCTTAGTTGTATATATAATGACTGACTCCCTCATTACCCCCACAAATCACACTTCCCTTCTGCTCCCACTGTTGTCTACTTCTTTCTCTCCTGCCACATATTCTCCCCTGCCCTCCTAGCCTCTCCCCCTCTCCTCAACATACTGCACTAGACTTAACAGCACATTTCATTCTTCTGAATGCATGAGCCACTTTTAGGTCCCAAAATATCCGTTACGTTACCTTTTCACTTTTTGACACTTTGCCCTTATCATTTCTCTCATAAATGTGAGCCTGTGGCCTTAGTAGAGAAGTTTTCCTTGTGTATCTGCATATGCATATACACGAACACACATACTCTCACATAAAAACTCACACATATATAAAGTTACACTCACATATACACATATACAGACACAGTAAAATCTATTTAAAACACTACTCCCTGTAAGGCTATCTCACCAAAGATGCAACCCTATAGCTGTCATAACAGATAATTTTATTAATATCCACTTAACAGGCACAGCTAACCACTTATCATATTCAACTTTCCATCCCTGGTGGATCTACAAATTCTTTATCTGAGACCATCCACTAACCTCTATTGTAAGAAATGATAGATCAAAATAGCTTATGCTGCCTTCAACTTCATTTTTATTTCTCTGCAATCCCACTCCATCTCATATGCTGGAGTTGCAACCTTCCATCCTTTTTTGCCATTCTTGTAACAACTGTTCCGCACTTTTTTATAAATGTGCTAGGTTAAATTACAAAAAAGGCATTATTTTATTCCAAAAGAGTATTCTTCCAAATATAAATTAAAAGGGTTTCTAAAATGATTCTAACTAAACAAAAGTCATTTTGAACCTAACACACTGTACCAAATCAATAAACTCAATAGAGCAAAAAATGCAGGTGCTTGATACACCACAATGTGTCTGCTATATTTGATGCCTAAGAAGACGTATTTGCTGATTTTTGTCAGCAGGGTAAACATTGCAAACAAAACCAAAAATCCTGTCCAGCTAATAATATGATGAGAACCGGTGGACAATATTTGAGACATTTGCCAAGAAACACAGCAACTTGGAAAATTATCTAGCACCAGGCCATCAGTCTTGAAATGTAAACAATCAAAAATATTATACAAGAACAGGGTGTCCTCAAATTGCTGTCATGAAAGCAGGACACACCATGTTTCTGCCACCTTCTAGAAAATCAACCTGGAGCTCAGGATATGATGCATATATGATGAATCCCTTCAGAACAAAGGGAATGTAAAAGATGCTGTATTCTGCACTTCATTGCATCAAGCCTATACCTTCTTTCACTGAGCAAACACTTGGTATAGATTAGTAAAATACATAGATCTGGTTTTATGTCTTATTAATTCCAATCATTAGTTAATGTGAACATCAAATTAACTTGGAGATTGCCAAAATATCCAATTATATAAACAAATAAGATTACTTACTGAATGTGAACATTGTAATCATAGCAATACCACCTGTCAGTTATTGATCATTTTAATGGTTGGCTTTGAACATTACTAACAGTCATTTAACTTTTTGCCTAAATCAGAGATTGAAATTAACTGTCAGTTTAATGATATATTATAAAACCTGACCTTCATTTTTTTAATCTGAACTAGTTTAAGCTCACAAAGTGAAGTATAATTTGGTAAAAAATAAACATTAAGCCAATAGTCTCATTTTCCTTGTTGCAGGACAAGGATTAAAAATTAAATTAATTTTGAAACATCTTCATAACATAACATTTAAAAAACCAATAAATAACATATGAAGCCTTAAATTTCAAGCACAACATTGTGAGAATGTGCTTAAAATGGAAATTTTACCTCATTCCTGACATGCATAAAATAGCAAATGTGATTATGTACGGAAAATTGCAGGCTGATCCTAAATATAAGGCAGCTATGCATGCACTATTTATTACAAAATGGTAATTAATACAATTAGGTTACAAAATTACTCAACCTATAAATTTCAACAAAAAATCTAAATACAGAGGCAAACACACTGATCATGCTCAAACATAGCAGATGCAAGCTCCTTTATAAATATTCACCATAAAAGTATGTGTAAACGAATTTTTAAGTTTTACTGAATGAAAATAACCAACTACTTTGCATATTCATTATTCTTAGGGAAAACTGTGCAGCAGCAGGACGTCCACGTCCACAAACCTTAAGCAATATACAGAAGAGGAGAATATTTCCATTGTATAACATAGTGAATTTCTCATTCTAAGCATGCTCTTTTGTTCCCATACTAGGGGTAGATTGGTCAATGATTAAAACTGAAATCTTCAAATGAACCAGGCCAACCATGGCCTAGGGCTTATTTAAAGAAAACTTTCATTTCCAAATGGAATTTTGATATAGTTGTTTTATGTGCTTTACAGAACTTATATACTAGGTTTCTATGCTTAGATCCTTTGTACTTTCTATGACTTTGTTCACATTTGCACATAATTTTTTTACCCTTACTCTAGTCATTCAAATTTCACTCTTATGTTATAATACTGATTTAGTAATTAATGCAAATGTATTTACTTCAAAGACAATGAAGTAGTTGAAAGAGAAGACCCATATAAAGTACAGCACATTTTTTGGATGTCACCATTTGGCTTTTGACTATTAAAGGGAGAGTGTAGACGCATAGACAGCCTCCGGAGCTAGTCTAAAGAGGAAGATGGAGACTATAAACACTTGACGAAGGAGATAATGGCATATGAATTTGAAGGATACTTATAAGGTCAATATGATATTATTAGCATTTCTCCAAACTCTTATAAAAGCACTGTCTCCACACCCACTCCTCCCTAAATATACAATTATATTGTCCTAGTTGAACACCACAGATGGCAGCTATTTTTTGTGTTGGGAACCAGAGTGCTTGTTTTAATCGATACAGCAGACAGAAGAGGGGAGAGCCAAATTGGGTATGGGTCCAAAAGTGCCCATACATGTTCAAAGCTAGATCCCTAAAACCTACCAGAGTTGCAAGATGCAAATCATGGATTAAACTTCCCTCACAAGAGGACCAAAAGGGAAATTGGTTAGAAAATATTTCAGAAAACAATGTAACTATAATTGTAAATACATCACAATTACAATTACAATCACCTTTAATAATAAAAACATGTACTTTCAAGAGTTAAAGCATTTTATCATCAGTGTGAAAGAAAGTTATCTAGAGTTAAAGAGTAAGCATCTCCACAAGCAGCATTTCAGGAACTAAGACCTAACAGCAAAAATAAACAACTTTTAAATAATATTTTGTCCCCATAATAATTCCTAATAAATACTTCATGTACCAGCAGACACTAAAAACATGAATGCAAATTATGCAGTTGAACGGCGAGATTTTAGTAATAAAAACATTTTTATCTTACTTATTTTTTCATTTAAAGTTAAACATTGAAGTCTTTTCACACTTTAAAGATGTTCATTTTTGCAAATAAGAAATCGATTTTTAAAGAAATCATTGGGAGCACCACACAAAAATAAACAACATACAATAAGCATATTGCATGGAAAACTAATACAAGGATGACATTTTTTATAACTTCCTTAATTCACCTTCCTAATAAATCAGTACTGTGACCTTTATGTAGAAACAATCATGGGATACACATATCACCCATGAGATCCCTAATGAATACATCTCAATCAGAGATGTAAACTTTAGGATGCATGAAACTATACATATCTCAACTTGGGTAAAAAAGGTGAATGGTTCACTTTAATTTCAGTGAAGGAGGTGAAGAACAGAACAAAAATTATTATGTTTGAATTTACATCTATTCCTTAACGTGGACCTGTGCTCCTTATGTTATAGGTTAATTTGGTGAACTGTTGATGCAATTCTTCAATCAATCTCCACAGATTTCTGACAAGCATTTGCATATTTTTTAGCTGATACCATTGGCTTAAAGACTTTTCTTTTGAAATGAAATATAAAAAAGTTCAAATGTAATTTTCAGTCAGTATGATTGGTGTTTGATAGTTAATTAAGGGGTGAACTAAGGTTGTAATTACTGTCCAACTTGAGGTTTACAATGCCATTATATTTCTGTGAGTTCACATATGAAAGGGCTTGTGTAAGTTTAACCTCCCAGAAAAATGCACATTTTAAATTTTTTTAACCGTTTATTTTACAAATTTTTCCTTCAACATTCTTGATCAGTGAACTAAGGAACACTAAAAGTGCAGTAACAGAATCCAGGGACATGGGAGTTCTCTTTTAGATATTTGGATCCACTTAATTCAACATATTTTGTAAACATAGGCAAAGAACAGTCCTTTACCAAAGTCACTGAAACTACTTTAAATTGAAATGTCTATAATCCTGACCATGAGCTGAAAAATTATGTAGTGCCATGATTTATGCACCACTGCAGGCAAACACAGTTTTACTTGGGATTAAACTAACACTTCTTGGGATACTTTTGTATTGTGTTATCCACAAGGATTTTCGGACAACCTTATAATCTTGACTGCCACCAATTGTACACATATGGACCACACATTTATGAACTGTAGAACTTGAGTACAGTAAATATTTGACAGTTCATGTGTGGATTATCCATTTTGCAGACTAACTGTGCTACTCTCTTCACAGTACCTCAACATTTTTATAAAAAATAAAACTCACAAAAATAATGAAATACTTTAGCATTCTTAAAATTATTTAATTTTACAAAACCAAAAGTTGCCAATAGTATTTAATTTAAATAGTTTTGTGATATATGTAATTTCCCATTTTCGTTTTTCTCACATTCATTAGCTCTGAAAACTCCATATTCTTCTTTAAGTCAAGCAAATGCATAGTTTTACAAAGCAACTAATGAGTTATTAACTATCTACACTACATTATTTTAACTGGTATCTTATGATGAATATGAATCCATATCAGCGATCCTTTATTAATAATTGTACTTCATCAGTCATTTGCTTTTTCCGGACTACATGATTGGTTTATCTTTCTGAGGAAATATGCTCTGCTATTCACCGTATGATAGTTATATATTCTCGTAAATAAAAACTGCCACCCTTATAAACATGGCTGAAAACTGAAAAAAAATGTCTTTTCCATTGCAAAAAAACTCAAATTAATCACACCCCTCCCTAAAGAGAGCCATAATGCCAGGATTTTAGGAAAAGTGCATGGACTAACCTCACAAATAAGGCAACATTAGGAAAGTATGAGGGACAAGAGGGGAAATAAATACAAAACTCAAAAGGTATTACAGAAGGACCTTGGATGGTCCAGAAAAATGGAGCTCAAGGGTTAGAGAAAGGTCACAGAGGAGAGAGATGCAGGCAGTAAAGGAGAGTACACGTATAAGTGTAGATGAGTAACCAAATAGTAATTTGCTGAATTTTTCATTGGCCTGTGCACCCTCAACTTTAACTTCATAGAGCCCATGAGTTATCAAATCATGAATTAACTTATTGGGTGGGATCTACTATTATATGCATATACATAAATCCTATTTTTCCTAGAGACCTTTGAACCACAGATATCCATCCCATATTTCTCACAGATTATAGGTTTTCTTAATTTTTTTAGGATTTAACTTTCAAATAAATTTCTTATATGTGCATAAGGGTAGCAAAATTAACTTTCTTGCAGAAATCTAATTTCTCTCATGAGGGTTTTACTATGCTATTTAAGAGTGTGGTACCTACACCACAACTCTTGGGGTGCATGATGAAAGAATTAGTCACCCTCATGCATCAATTGAACGCATACAAAGGTGCCTGTGTATCTGTCGAATTTTTCTGCTGAGTTGTTTTCATCAGGGAATCACAATAGAACATATTTCCAATTTTATTTTGGAACTAAATGTCTCACCTGAGTACATCCCAAAATAGAGGATGCACAAGGATAAAGGAAGAATTCCTCTTTTTTTAAAAGATCAGTCCACAAGACAAACCCCTTCCCTTTGGAAAATATGATATCTAATTATAACATTCCCTAGTCCTACAGCAGCACTTTTCTTTGCCAGTGCAACAGAGGATGAATCCATTCCACATAAAAATTTTATATTTTAGCCTGCCAATGTTAAAATATGGACAGTTAAAATGATTTGCATGTCAATAAATATTTTCTTTAGTTGAAGCTTTGATAAAAGAGACTCTGCTCCCCCCATTAATCTAAATAAAATGCATGCATGTCAAAGTTTTCCTAGGAGCCTTGAAACACCACTTTATACTTCTTAATCAATACTCATCATTGGAGGAATGATGTAAGCAAAACTGAAGAAGGGTTTGTTGTAGTGTCGATGCCAGGTGATTTTGCTAAGAAAGATAAGGAAAGTAATCACTGTTTAGTCTTTGCACATCCAAAACCAACTTTGAATGGTAAAATACCAAGTAATAAAGATACTTCCGAAATAATTGTCATAACTGAATGCTCTGAAAGTAACTACCAGACTATGTATCTAGCATCCTTCACAAAGAAGGAGCAAATTGTACACATTATAGACAAATTCTTTAACATACATATCCAGTTGACTGCTTTCTTGCAAGAATATGATAAGTAGCTAATTACCATCATTTATGCAATTCTTCAACAAATGGTCACTTAAAATTTGAGTTGCAGCATACAATGTTAAGAAATTCTGACACATGACCTTTGAGATTATTTTAAACTAATATTCCATAAGTTGTCCGGATGCCTCTAAGTTCTCTACTCATATAAAGATCTTAGCCTTCAACAAAATCACTCAGAAATTGATCACCCAAAGAAGCCAACTGGACTGGTCAGAGGTGAAGATAGTTGACTTTTGCACTTAACTTCCCCATGTCTGAGAGATCGGAAGCACTTAGAAAGCAGTACAAATGGCACCCTTTGATATTTTAAGAGATATTTTGATATGATTGTGTATAATTTAAATAATCTGTGATCACAGCAGTGACAGGTAAGGTCATTTAATGGTAGAATTCAGTGATAGTCTATGAAAAATTTGCACAACATGAACTTATTTATCTGTTAAATTTATGAAAAAATAAATTTATTTTACTATGATTAATGGCATTATACTTTTAGTTCAGTATGTTATATTTTTCAAACATTCATTGAAAGGATTGACTTCAATGTTATAAACATCATAGAAAATAACCACATATACAGAGTTTTATTATCAAAATTTTAAATTAAAGCACTGATTTGGACAAATATAGTATGCATATAATATTTTCGAAAATGCTCAATCATATAATATTATAAATAAATACATAATTGATAGCATACAGTTAGTTCAGCCAAGGGCACCATACTATATGTGTGTGTTTAAGAGAGAGAACATCATCCCAGCTTATGATGCAAACAATCCAATTTGCCATTTCAGTAGATTCAACAGAAGACCAGTAGATGACAAAGTCACCATACATAGTCTGGAACCCTACAAGCTTGGTAAAGAACAATGAAAAGTAAGATCATGTTTCATTGATTTCAGAGGTTAGGCCAGTGAATACGAATCTTCTGTCTGCTGGTTCACATCCAATGTTACCCAGTAGTTCTCTTTAAATAACATTTCAACAATATGAGGAAAATGTTCTTACAGATTCAAAAATCAATAAAATTGTGATTTGGAATTAAAATCATCAATAAATTTTTTTTTTAATTTCTAAAATGTAAATTTTCTTTGGAGGGATAAGAGAAAATACTTATGTATTCAAAATATTATAAAAAATATATAACTGAATTTCAGTTAAACTTAAACATGCAGTTGCTAAAATAGTTAAATTTTGGAGATTCAACATACTATATATGTAAAAATGAAGAACTTGGGCACAAGATTTAGGAATCAGGATTCAATGAAACAATATTTGGAATCGAATGAATTTTAAATTTGACACAACCCTAATGTTAAATATCTAGTCAATTTCTTATGCAAACTTCATTAATTTATTTGAAAAAGGAAACTAAGCAGAAATTATAGACATAATTGGGTCACATAAGATAATATAAAGTTTAAAAAATTGAAATTATAAAGAATGAGAGGCCCATTTATGAAATTTGATTTTTATCAAACTAACATGATATTTTAGTATAAGAATACCAGTTAGCTACAACACAAAAGGCTTGTAAGAAATCAAAACAAGAAGAAACTACAGCAAGGGGAATGAAAAAACTAGCATGCTAAAAAGCAAGCATACGAAATTTTCAAAATAGAGAGAACCATACCCTTAATTTTTCTTCTAATTCCATCTCATTCAGAACTCTAGGATCACCCTGACAGCATGTTTGAGAAAAGGAGATTTATATGACAGCTTGTGAATGAGGTAATGTGCTATGCTATGATGAAACTCCACGATCATATCTAATCCTTAGATAGAGAAGAAATTGTTTCATTTTGTTAATAACAGAAAATGTTAGATCAGAATATAGCCAAACCTTTTTTTTTTGACTCGAGCAGAAAGCAACATGAACTTTCAATTAAGCCTGTAAACAATTGAAGAATGATCACACACACAGCTATCAGTGCTGAAGCATATCCATTAGCATTCATTTCATACTTACCAAATGTTGTTTACGCATTTCTGTAAGCATTTTAAAATATATAATCCATACAAATAGGAGTATGTACACAAGTGCGATTACAAACAAAGCTTCAAATATACCATACTCATAGAGACATAAGAAAATTAGTTTTCACCTATTGTTGATATCCATCAGAACATTCTCAAACACCAATACATTTTGTAAATATGTTTGACATTAAATTACACAAAGTGAGTCATGCATTTAAATACTCATTGCATTTCATTGGTATTTTACAATTTTAGTGCACTGTTATAGGTTCTCATGTTCAGAAGTAAAGATAGTTGTGAAATCACTCAGCTTTCTACATTATTTGACCTAAACTAAAAAAATTACACTTTCTCTTAAATAAATTACTGTAATTAATTTAATATGGCAAAAAATTCTGAATTTTAAGTTTTTTTCAGTCTCGCATGGCATTAACTTCAGGATTAAAAAGAGAAGATGAGGGAAAAATTCAACTGAATTGAATATATCTTAATGCGGCAGTTAGTATTGTAGTTTAATACAGCCAGGGTAAGAATTTAAATGATAATGGTGAATTTTGCAGGGCTTTTCTGTTGATTAATTCATACCATGGTAAGAGCAATTTAATGGCACAATTCTATCCACCAGCTGGGATATTTAATTTGTAGCTCTTTGCATTCTTATCAAACAATAGGTAACAATGCAAGTCTCCACTCTTTCACTGATCCCTAAAAATCATACCCAAAACTAAAGCACTTAACTCTCTCCAAAAAATGAAAACTACTCCAGTAGTCAGTGTATTGGATAACAACTCATTCTTACAAAATTGACTTCAAATGAAATTTCATTCTTATAAAGCTACATCATCAAGGAGAGAAAATGTTTAAATAAATGTTTCTACAAACTGAAGCTGATATTAATAGTTTCTACTCTGATAATACAAAGCCACCATAATCAATCCAATTTTTAATTACCTCCCAAGACGTGAAGTTTCTGAAAAAGAACCATGCTCACATGGTAACTGAGCAATATTTGCACAATTATTTCAGAATGATTTATAAATATTTTTCATGAAAATGACATTTAAAGAAGAGGCATATTTACATGATGGAGAACAAGACAGGACAAGCCTATTTCGGCCGAAAGTTCTTACATCTTGGTTTGATAGATTACAGTTGCACTGCACTGCATGCTAGAAATGGGAGGGGAATAGAGGGTAGTTCCTCTCCCTGTGCAAACTGCAGTTTTCCAGACAGCTGTGGTATCCAAAAAGTCACAGAGCTTGGGTAAAATTAAGGGTGTCCAGAGTCACCCAGATTTGAATCTTGGCCAACCATTATATCGTCAAACACCATACCTGCTGTCTTCAATATATATTTAAATTTATTTTGACACATTTCAAAATACATTTGAAGACATCCTGTTATTCCATTGTATTTATTAGTAGAAGTCTTAATTTGTGCATTGCTTATGATCATGCATAATTCTAAGACATTGACTATGATGCGTTCTATGAAATATGCATTTCATGGAAAGATTGGATAAAATGTTTTGCACATGCAATCATAAAAGTGTCTCACAGATGTACAAAAATAAGTAATGCATAGTTGATGTGACTTGCATGATTAATTTCACGTACACTTTTAAGTACCTCGACCAGCAGTCTTTTGTAAGGAAGACTTGGCAATGGAGAATTCCAGTTTTTAATTTTACAATGGAAAGTTTCACTGTATGCCCAGATGACAAGCATGTCATCAAAATACTTGTACCTTAAAGAATATCCTTATTGAGGTCACCCTCATCGTCTGGAGACACCACAAAATGTTCCAAATAAAAATTATTTTAAACCTTAATTCCTATTACATCCTTCCCTTCATACACCCAATTTTCCCTAAACACCTAAAATTCCTAGACAGGCACACATTTATCTGACAGCTAATTAACAACATCAGTCTACATAAAACCCACCACAAGTCAATCATGCCGATACCACAATATCTGCCTCTTATATCCCCCACTCAAATAGAAATACCCATCCCATTCATACACTCATGGACAAAATGTGCAACTTCACCAAAGAACTTGACAAATATATATATATATATATATATATATATATATATATATATATATATATATATATATATATATATATATATATATATATATATATATATATATATATATATATATATATATATATATTTCATGTATATTTGGTGCATTTTCAAAACAAGGATACCTTAGCCTCCTGCTGCATCTCATCACGCTAAGAAAATTACATGAAAATGTACACTTCAACATTCCTTGATGATCTGTATCCCATCATTGCGAATTACAAACAAAACCACTGCAGATCTATAGCCTTAGTGCCTTTCAACGATAATCCACCAACCCCACAATCTAAAAGACAAAGTGCACATGTAATTATTGGGCAGCATTATTCTCACCTGACTTAAGAAGCATAGGGGATAGCCAAAAGTTTATCCAGCCTAAAACAGACCTTGGTAATATTCCCAATTTCATGAAAAAAGATGCAAATCCTCCCATAAGAAATTACAGAATTGTGACTGTTTAACTCATATAGAACAACATATAGGATAAGGCATGTGTTGTTTAAGAATGAATGTGGATTGAATGCAATGATTATTGGCAAGCATGAACAAAGTGTGATACTTGTTTATTTAAGTTGAGAAAATGGGTGATGATGGAGTCAACAAAAAAATATACAAAAGAAGATAAATGGTTAGAGAGGAAAAGTTAGACCAAGGTAGTGATGGGTGAATGACCATTTATGAAACAATGCATGTATAGTGGAAGCCCTACATAATGAGTACAGCATATGAAAAGCAATATGAAAGGCAATAAAAGAAGCATAAGAATTGAGCGTCAAAAGAGTCATGGTAAATGACAATGAAATTAACATGCTACGATTTGCAAATGTGATCACACTAGTAGCATAAACTCAAGGAGGACTTGCCAGCAACACAATGCTATTGACCAAATACTTCAGGAATATACTATGAGCATCAACAAGAAGAATACCATAAACCTTGTCAGTGAAAGAGAGAAACTGAAGACAGAACTCACAATTCAAGGAGTGAAATCAGAGTAAGTGGAATCCTTAGTCTCTGGGCAGAAGTATAACTTGGGATAGAAGCTCAACCAACATTTAGCAAAGAAAAGCTCAAGCTAAGAAGGCACTCATAAAGAAGAGGTAACTATTGTATTCAAAGAACTTATGGTTGCAAACCATAAAGCACTAAGTCAAAACGTTCATATTGAGCATGGAGCTCAGCAGATTAGAAACATGGAAAATTGGAGAAGTGAACCAGTAAAGAATAGAAGTCTTTAAAACAAGCTTCTGAAGGAGAATGCTGAAGGTTAAATAGGCTCAGTGAGGAATTAGGTAGTATATAGAAGAGTATTGAAGAGGGTCATCTGTACAAATCATTAGCAAAGAAAATCTATATGGATTGGCCACATCTTGAGGCACATTGGGTTGGTTAGAATCATAATAGAAGCGATATGATCTCCAAGGGAGACTAAAAGACAATTGCTTTGGACAAATTACAAAGACATTAAATAGATAATTTATCATGAGTTGAGAGAATTGTCACTGAATAAAGGAGATTAAAAAGGACTGATCTAAAGTTTCCTACCTCATGAAATATAAACTGGATAATTTATTACTAAAAGGTGGTGGACATGGAGGATTATTACAGCATTCAAACAACGAAAAATTCTGTCAACCATCATTCTCTCATTGTTTCCACTTTTAAGAAACCAGAAGCAAGATAGGCAAAGTGAGTTGTTTCACTTTGTGTGCATTAATCTTTGCTTCTTGCCAGTCAGTAGATGACATTCAAGAATTGCGTAAGTTTTCTACCAGATGACAGCAATGATGAAAATATCCAGCAAAGGCTAAGATCTGATTGACTTAAATGTTAAAGACATTTTGATAAAAGTTTTACATGTCTATATCAATATACATCATGTCTATACCAAGTAGTAACATCCGATTAGCATACGTAGATTGTAGGTAATTTTGCAAAATTAAGGTTTAACTAATTAGGTACAGTGGGGTATGGTAGTCTAGTGGGTAAAGTGATGGGCCACAGACACTTAGTTGCCTAGGTTTGATTTCAGATGTGTCTGATCAGTCAATCTGTATATTTTGTTTGGCACCAGATCTTCCTGGAAAACCATAGGTAACCCATTTATAGGAACTGGCCCTCATTTCCCAATAATATGTGAATTTCCATGACATTTAGCTTGGTATTTGATAAGCTCTACCCTCACTGTCAAACCAAGCTTCAGGTTAATTACTCTGGTTGGATGATTGATATATTCACTAAAATTTCCTTATGTTCTTCATAATAGTTGATCTGCTAAATTTGCCTTTATCACTGTCCATGAAGTTGAAAAAGTGAGAATAAAAAATGAAAAGCTATTCATTTTCAACGCTCTCGTAGATGGGACTAACCACCTAAATTTAAATTTGCCATCCCGTGCTTCTGATGATATGCACCCCTTGGATTTCAATAGATATTCACTCGTCGCCATGACCCACAGGAATTACACTTCATGACAGGACCATTAGAAACCCAGTTTAACCCAATATTCAGATATTAATATACATGCATGTTTGTACCATTAATTTTATTAATATCCCATTCCATCACAGTCATAAGGAAGGAGGGTTCAGAGGATTTTAGCACCCATAATCTTCAATAACTCCCCAAACAAACTCTTCCCATTTAAAATTTCAATTAGAGCATGTTAAATATTATACAACCTACATATGCACATATTCACATTCTGCTTGGTACATAAACATATACAAAACATCAAGTCATTACCCCTTTACACAGTAGTGCCTAAGAGGCCATCATCATAATAAATTTCCTACTAACTTCACTGCACACTAAAATGAAATAGCTTTCCATTTAATAATCCAGAATAACCAGATAAACAGGATTTGACTATAAATTTAGTGTTCTTTGACTTCACTTGCCAAGTATTTCCTCAGATTCTGGTATCCATTTTAATAGTTAAATGCATGCACTGAGTCCAATAGTAAGATGTGCCTTTTTGAGCCAACTCAGATGGTATGAAATAAATAACTGTTCCATGAAGTAAAATTATGACTTATTTAATTATATTTCCAATTTTCACTCTATCTTTAAATGGATAATGATAATTAAACCCATTTATATATAAGCTGTGGATCGTGGTAGTCCAGGGGTACAGCATTGGACTACTGACCCGAGGGTTCGGGTCCGATTCCTGGGCAAGCCTCTCTGGGTACCTGCAGCTTAACCCAAGCTATGTGATTTTTTGGGTTACAGATCTTCCTGGGAAACCATAACTGGCACAGGGAAAGGAACTGGCCCCCCTACCCTGATGTGTGAATGTCACACGCTGTCTGGCTTAGTACTGGGTGAAATCTATCATCACCTACCAAAATCGACCTTTAGGTTGATTACTGTGTTTATGATTATACGGGCTATGTGATTCAAGAAACCATACACCAATCAAGATTCAGCTCCTCCGTGGGAAAATGTGATAATTCCATTCAACTTAGTTTATATGCCACTCCATAGTAGAATGACAGATCAGACTTCAAAATTTTACTCATAAAATAAACTTAATTTCATAGATTTGAATTGAAGGCTTGTGCTCATATTAACAAATAGAGATATTGATTTTAATCACATGACACATTAGCATATTTATGAGGAATACAAGGTAAACGTACAACAGAATTCATTGAAAATGACAATTATGTTCCGCAACATTGCATGTGCCCTGATCTTACGATAAACCCTTTCTTGGCAGAGATCAGCAAACATTTACGAGAAAATAGCATTAAAATATGGCATTTATTAAAGAAAAGTTTTGTCTATACTTGACTTATTTTTCAAATAAAAACTTTGTGCATAAAATATTATTCTCTCAATTCAAATATAAAAAAACATGAGAATTAATTACCTTTTCTCCATACTCAGGATCTATCGCCATCATTTCTCTTAGAGTTCGAAGAACTTTCACACACAATTTTTCTTCTTTTTCCTCTAAGAGTTTTTCCGTGTGCTTAATTAGTCTGCAAAGAAATTTGAAGTAATAAGAATAATTTGAACAAAATTTCTTATTATTTTACCCTCAGTTTAAGGGAAAGATTTTATGAAAGAATTTAACTTCAGAACTTGAAGACTCCTAGGTCATAGATTTCTCTCTCAAGCGTTTTTTTGTGAATGTACATCTGATATATTTAGAAAAATTTCAAAATGGTTACTTTCAAAAAATAGAATTTAGCCAAAAATCTTTTCATCTACTCGGAGTAAAAATGTTAAATATAAAATGAGTTAGTGTTCAGGCTAAACACGGATTTTGCTGCTGCAAAATAAAACATTACCTTCTTATGAAGCCCCCATTTTCACAGCGTTTCTTTGCTTCTGTCCCCGGAGGAAATAGTAATTCTGGTCGGTATAGAATATCAACCAGGAGTGACAACTCAGATTGCACCAAGGGCTTCAACTGGTCTTCAAGAAGTGACACTATATCCTGAAGTCCTTCAATTATGCTTCTATCTAGTCTCATCAACTGTGGAAAATGACCATAAAGTAAACAACAACCATCAATGCAAGAATGATACTAAATTAACAATCACCTTCAACAAAAAGATAACATTTCAACACTATCATTAATAAATGAGACCAGCACACACATTTCATATTGTCAAGAAGTATGACCATTTTCATAGAATATATATTTGGGATATTTATTCACTGATTTTCCTTAATGATTAGGTCTTAAGAGCTTCACGCTCACTACTCAACCAATGTAGTATTGGATGATTTAATTATTTATAAGGTCAATTTGAGGATTATAATTAATGTAAGCCATAAAAATGTATTATGTAAGCCATAAATGTATTATTACCTCATTTTTGTTTGGCCCAAAATTTTGAAATCTAACTGCCAAGTAAATATTCAGAAACAAGAAAATTTTGAAGCTTTTTAAGAAAATTTCCTCTCTATAAAGATGCATCATGGAGAAATATTGTATACACAGCTTCAAAAAACATGAAAAGAGAGGAGACTCGAAGATGAAACACTAAGAAGTGTTAGATTCAAGTAAGCTCAAATGTTCCTGTCTGTTCTATGATTCACAGGGTTTGTCCTAAAATGAAGTAGAATGAATTTTTGCTGCCAACATGAACAGCTGGAGAGGAGCAATTTGAACAGGAACGGTGGCGGGAGATCTTGGGAAAGCAACGTGACCCATGTCAGGTGTCTGCTGACCATTACAGTGTACCGATTGCTACCAGACTGGACCCTTGTTTGAGGGTTATGTCAATGCTGACGATGCCACATTTCATGGAGCACCGATATGCAATAACATCTTGGGTTAAGCTTGAAAATTGGGTTCAGAGACAATGACCATGGTTAAGGAAGCCTACAGAGATGAAGCAATGTCCGAAGGAATGGTTTCCTGCAGGTACAAAATCTTCCAGGAGAATAGAGTGGAGTTTGATGATGAAGAATTCCATAGATGTCATTCAACAACACAGCACTACAAAAATATACAAAAAGTGAGAGATGTGCTCAATTTCAATCCTGAGTGTCACAGTGTTGGCAGAATAATAAAATCTAAAAATCATAGTGTACCACATTCTCACAGAAGATTTAGCCATAAGAAGGGCATATGCCATGATGGTCACTAAGGTGCTGTCAGATGATGAGAAGACTTCTAGGGTCAAAATCTTGCATGATCTCTTGAATCACTGTAAAAGTGACCTACAGACCCAATGCGGCATCACCAGACTTTTTTTTTGTTCCCAAGAATAAAGTGGAAAAGTGGAAATACAAACATGATCACCACATTAGAAGCATCAACAGAATGAAATTTTAAACGTCACTGAGCAATGAATCAAAGTTTTGTATTGTTTAATAAAACCAATGAGTACAAAATATATTCCTTACTTGAGACTGAGAGCGCTCCATCTTAGGGGATTTTGCTGCTTGAAGCCATTTACTTGTTTGCCTGGAAAGCATTGCAGCCTTGTTGAACATTGATGTTACTTGACTTTCAAGGTCTGATGGTATTGCAATCCCTCTTGTTTTAGCTGAAATATAATCAAAATTTTATCAATAAGAGCAAAGAATAAGCCAACTTATGCATTTTAGAGAAAAAAGTTACAGCTTCAGCATACCTCACATTAAACTTCATTTCTTTTAATTCATCGCATTCAACATGATTTACCTCCTATACATCATTAAATACAGTGGAGCCTCGTACAATAAGCATGTGTTCTACAATCTTTCTCGTGAACTGAAACACACTTTAAGCAAGACTCTTTTGCCATATAAATTAATGTAAAATATGATAATGCATTCTATGCTGAAAAAAATAAATTATGTACACGGTATATTCAAATATATATATATATATACATTGATTAGGATCGTGGATAATTTCACCTTTTCTTCTATCACAGAATTAACCAACCTGAATGCAAATTCAATTTGTAAAAACATAAGACAATTGAAATAATTAGTTTATTATTTATGATGCATTCCTAATTCTTTTTTACAAGAAAGCAGTCTTGGCACATATGTTTTTACAGAGGCTTCAAATTTTGTGAAATTGTGACAAAATATTATCAATAAATAAATTTCTATTGCACATAGACACTGCCTCATTAAAGAAATGATTCATTTGCGTGGTACGATACAACAGTTTCCCATGACCTCTACATCACATTTAGCCTGCTCTTCTGAAGTTGACATTTCTTGAAGGCTTGTGGAGTTCCTGATAACAAATGTGAGGCAGACTTTCATTGACTTGTGGTTGGAACATGCATTCTCCTCCTTATGTTTACATAACAGGTTCAATTTGGCATCTTCTTCCAGAAGAGAACCATCTTGTCACAATTAAAAATCTATTTTGGCAGGTAATCCTTTATGATCTTCTTGAAGTCACTGATTAAGTTCTTTGCTACCTTTGACTCAGAGCCTGCTGCTTCACCATGCCTCACATTGTCATGCATGCCAATTCTTCTCCTAAACTTCTCGAACCATGCACAGCTCCCCTTAAATACTTTTTCAGCCATTGATGATACTGGCATCAACTTAACAAGATCGGCAAAAATCACTTTCGCCTTTCACAAATGATATTCTCATTATTGGAATTGCTTTTTGTTGATCTATATGAGAAGCAACAATTTCAACATCGTTGAGAATATGTAACTGTTGTATATGTAGATATTCTTGCCACTCTTTGAAGAGTCTGTATTCTTAATCTTGCCCCTTTTCCTGAAGAAAATGCAAATTGTTGATGCCGACCGATTGTATGTGTGCACTAAATCAGTCATGTTCACACCTTGTTCTTGCTTTTCAATTATTTTACTTTCCATTTCTATGGTTACTTTTATTCCCTTATGGCTGTTTCTTACAGCTTTTTGGGGGCATTTTTAAAACTATGCACTGAAAAAAGAAATAATACATTTGAACACAAGTTTGGAAAAATAAGTGTTCACTAGTAACACGAAGGTGCTAACAGAATGAGTGCTAAATACAAACTGAAATAGTGGGCACACAATTAATCTGGGACTTCTTCATTACTCGTTATGTGAAAAGTCAATCATTCGGCGAGTCATTTATGGAAAAAATATTTTTACTCGTTATGCAAACTACTTATTATGCAAATTACTCGCTATGAGAGGAGCTCGTTAAGTGAGATTCCACTGTATATTTGATGAATGACACATTCTCATTCAATTATTTTAGTTGAAAATTGGTATTGTGCATCACTAGGTGGAATTTCTTCATGTTAAATAAGTGCAGCACTCACTTGGTTTTCTACTTTACTTTTAACTTTATTCAATCTGGGTTTCACTGCAACCTAACATCATCAAGTACATGGACATGGTGATCCAAGGTTTGTATTGTTTCAAAAATGTAGGATAGACACTGGATTGTGAAAGAGAAGAGTTTCAGAATGGAGAAGGTTGTAGGAAGAAGGCTTTCTTTTAACTCAACACACTGGCAGTTAAGGGAATAGGGGAAATCTGTTGATGCTTACTTTGAGGATTAAATTTGGGGGGGCAGGGAGATAGGTGCACCATAATAGTCAAAGTCTGTTGACTTACATTGTGGAGAGGGGAGTGAAATGGATAATTTACTTTTTAACTCAAGTTATTGAAATTATATTGAGTTGATAAAATCCACAAGGTTAAGGAAGTGCATATTTCTGTCCAACATCAAGTTCAGTGACAGGATTGTGAACTTGTACAAGCATTAATATTACCAGAAAGAGGCAGTTCCTGTGGAAAAAGAACTTAATATTGTCCCCAACTTATCATTATTCAAAAATGACTTCATCAATCTTGCTATATTCAGTGAAATGAAAATCAGCAAAAAAAATACCAGTTTAGAAGAAGAAAGAATTATTGCTTGAAAAATTACCAGACAGATGACTACTGAGTGTTTCTTTCCAGGTGGCTACAACAATTGATTTCCTTGCAATTAAATCTATTCAAAGGCCACTGAGGGAAAATAACCTATAAGCACAAAAGGTGGATAAAGGGAATTTGTTGGTTGTTCTTAAGAAAGAACACTATATCAACATGTATATTGATTTCACCTTGGGAAATAACACAACTTTGGTTAATTGTAATCCCACTCCCACATTTCAGAGAAAATATAGAAAAGCAGCAGGTCTTTATGGGGAAGTAATTAAACCACAAAAAGAAACAGCCTGAGTAAAATGTTCAGGCGTACCTAGGCGTTTATTGGATTACCTAAAATCAGCAAACATGACAGCCCAATAATATCTATAGTTTCTGATGGTTCTGTGCCTTGTCATTTGCTTTCCAGGAAAGTTAACTCCCTGTATCAGAAATATACCACATTAGAACCCAAACACGGAGTAAAAAACTTGATGAAATTAGCTAATGCACTGGCAGAAATTAACCTCTAAACTAGGTGATATGAGTGTTCTTTCATATGTGCAATTTGTTCACTAATGTGCCGTGTGAAGAAGCTTGTGATTAGTTGAAGTCACCCTACTGAAGAAAGGCATGGCCACTCCAAGGAACTCAAAGAGTTGTACTCCCTCCAGAAGGTGTATCACAGATATATTTCTTCTTTAATTATAATATTTAAAAACAAAATTAAGGACTGGCCATGAGCTCACCCCTACTCTCATTTTTATTGGGAATTTATACAAACAACTTTGAACATGAACTCCTTTGCAGTGATCTCCTCTAGATAAAAATATGTGCAAATACAAAATGTAATATTTTCAATGCCAGCACAACCTCAGCAAAGGAAGTAGAATCAAAATTTCATTCAAAAATGTGTGAATGTTGAAGTTAACCTAGAATTTCTAATTGATGAGGCCATAATATCAATATATTTTACTCTACATAATCCAAATAACTATTCTAATGACATTTTTCTTAATATTAGTCATTCAATTTTGATATGGGCAAAACTGAAGAAATTGACTCACCAACATCTGATAAAGTGCGGATACAGTTTTCCACATTAAATCGATGTGAGGCAGTAAGCCATGTGCATTGTGACACGCGAAATGCAGCTTGAAGAAGTTGAACAAAAATTGGCTGCCTTGTCTGCAAACAAAGGAGACTTGATTCAGAACAAATGATAAAATATATATGCTCCAAAATTCAGCAAACTGAGAAACACAAAAAATAAATATATTCAAATATGAACTTGATAAAAAAATTATTTAAAATATGACAAATCCTAATAAATAACCTTATTTCCTGATAAAAATAATTCTTAATCATACTATTATTGAATCATTCACAAATTTAACATGACATGCAACAAAGAAATATAATAGAATAGCCTTTATGTTGGACACACAACATAAATAATTGACAATTCCTTCACAATTCACTTTTTTTATTGGAGAAAAACTGAAACTGAAAAGGAAATGAACTCAACTTAAATATTATAAAAATGAGAGCAAAATTCACAATGATTCTTATATTTTAACAATATCACTGGTAATCCCATAAAAAACATGGCATAGTTAATAATAAGAGCACTTAGCAATAACAACTCACTTTAACCAATCAAGTTATATTACCCCAAAGAGCACTGAGTTGAAGCCTCATCAGAGAAGCAACTTTGATTGAGACAGTTATTCACACATAAACATTATTGAAAAAGTTGTAATTAGCACGGCAATTAAAGCAAAAGCACCTTTACATGATTACAAGTGAGTAGACAACAAATTTACAATTAATATAACACAATGTTTTGTGTAAAAAGGCCAATTAGATGAATCCATATACTCACTTTCTGAAGATATTGAACAGAGTTACAACTTCGCTGGTTCCAAAACATCCTGGCCTCAAGTAGATGTTTCTATGGATATACCCAATGCCATGACAACCAGTTCATGCAATGCAGAAACGCTTTCTATATTAATAATTATATGCATGCAGATAACAAAAAATAATACAAACGAAAAACACAAAAGTATTCTACAATATACAAAAAGCATGCAAAATAAAGCTGCACTGGTACTCTTTACCCCACTTTCTAAATAAAATAATTCACTTAAGCCAGATTACATTACACCTTCCCACATTAACTTGCTACAGACATAAGATACAAAATGGTAAATGCATGTTTCCTTACAGATTACAAATACTGTAGTATGCATAAAGCAAAATGAATAATCAATTCAAAAGAACCCAATCAAACATAGCAATACCAGCAATGAGGAACAGCAGGTGTATAGAATAGAAAAAATTATCCATATTTTTTCCATTCAGAGGTATTCCTAGGAAAGGAAGGAAAGGGATAGGAGACACAAAGGACAAAAAAGGTTGATGTGGGGAAAGGCAGAAAGATACAGAATCCAATTATAGATATGCATATGCATGAATTTGCAACATTTGAATCACAAAGTCATTTAAAATCTCCTGTTAACACCTCAGTTACTAGCAAATTGATGAGAGCCTAAGCAAAACTGACCTCTCCCCCACCCTCATCCCCCCACCACAACCTCTTACCATAGCAAACATTTCTGCTGAAGATGGAGCAGAACATTAAAAGCTATAGAACAGGTGAGCAATTTCCTTTGGTATATGCTATCATTGTCCTCTCCAAGTGTCACCAATTATGTGAGTGTGTGTGTGTGAGTGTAAATAATTTATATGTTCAAGCACGAAAATCTAATACACAGAACGTTTGCAGAAGGGTAGAGAAGAAATAAAAGAGCCATAATGGGTGTTCTAGAAGAAACAATAAATATTTTGAAACCTAGAAAAAAGTATTATTTTACGAACTATTTCTATCAAAGACGTCTCGTCTCAATTCCTCTGTTACATTTTAATTGTAAATTAAAGATTCAATCCTAACACCTTTTGATGTACTCATGATTTGCTCAATTAGGCTTCACACTAATTGCCATAGTAAAGAGCTGCATCTTTATCCAGTCATTTGAAAATTGCTCATCCTGAAGTAAACCTGCATCCTGAAGTAGCATTCAAATTCTTCAAAGTGGAACTTCAAATTTTATTAAATGTATTCTATAGACCAAACTTTTTTCTTTTTACCTTTTTAATTCCCAGAGGTAAGAGAAAATATTCACTGTAAACATTTGTAGTGACTTAAGTTTTCCTTCTAATAATAACAACGGGATTTTTCGCATTTGAAGCAATCCAAGCAAATTCAGTGCAATTAGGCAAAGTTTAATCCAAGAACAGATTGAGTAGTTGCAGGCGTGATGTGGTGGAAATCAAACATATTGAATAAATGATAGTAGCACTATTGAACTGGATAAAATTTACTATACAACCAGGTTTTGAGGCAGTAATTCATTGAAACCCAGTCGTATAATAAATTTTATCCAGTAGAATAGTGTCAATATCAGTTATTCATTTAATCCAAGAGTTGCCATCCTTTGTTCTCAGACTGATTGGGCTAACATAATGTGAAGTTTTTTAATGGCACATATTTGACTGTTTTCATTGAACAGTGATCAGAGTTTATCAAGCCAAAAATTCAATTTCCGTGCTCTTCCCATTTTGAAAACTGATGCTTCACATTTTTTCAGGAGAAATTATTTACTCTTCTTCTTATCCTTATTTTTCCTGTCCATCTTGTACTTCAAACCAGCATTGTGATGTTCGAAAGCTGACATTGGACTTTTACATGCATCAAATATCTACAACATCAAAAAAACCCATAGAAAAACAAGACTGTATACAGACACATACCCTATGTTTTATTTCACATTTTCCTTCAATTTTTCCACTTTACCCCTTTGTGTTTTACATCGAGTCCCTGTCATATGTCCCAGAAGATTCTGTGGTACAGTCAACATGATCAAGCCATGCCATACAACTTAGAGAACATGAACAGAGTTATAATTTATGCAATGGACATGCTATGTGACCTTTCAATCATGCCCACAATCATTCCAGTTATGTTACAGGCATTTATTTAAAATTATTTTAATAACCATCCCATTCCATTGAATGTTAGCAAGCTTTAACTTCATTGGATATATATATGCTCAGAAAGGCATTGATTTCAGATTTGGAAAAATGCCTGACTGCTTTCAGTTCAGACTGCTGACAGTTTTTTCAGAGGTTGCATGAAAAATAAAAGTTATGATTGCAGAAACAAAGAGTGAACCCCTTTTTCTGCCCTAATGTTTAAAGGTTTGGTGGATGGGATTAAATGAGTGTGGTGGTTAGCACAGTCATCTACTAAAAAGAGCATCCAGGTCCAACCCCACAGCAATGATAAACTTTACAGTGGTATTCTGATCCTTATTTTACTGTAATGTTGGGATCACTTCAAGTATAGTACT
Organism: Hetaerina titia; assembly: GCA_037158775.1. Taxonomy (NCBI): domain Eukaryota; kingdom Metazoa; phylum Arthropoda; class Insecta; order Odonata; family Calopterygidae; genus Hetaerina; species Hetaerina titia. The sequence goes on from CM073779.1 coordinate 75,343,103, forward strand.
TTATTCATTGGCTAGAGTGATTTACTTGATCACTTTCTTTAGTAGTGTTCATTAAGATTAGGCTCCAAAAGATCTTACCTAATCCTAACCCCTGAAATATTTCGATCAGCACAAATGGCTACAGATGTTGGCCCCTGACATACTTACAATAACTGTAAGTTAGCGAGCTTGTGTTATCTCCTAGGATTATTTTATAAAAATATTTTGGATTGTCTTTAAAATAAAGGCACCAAGAGAATACACGTGTAAGTTAATACGTTATACTGATAAGTTTTGTAGATGCCTTGATGGCTAAAACCATCTAATGTCTTATCATTATCATACTATACTTAACTCTGAAATGTTAACTATACGAGGTCTATCCAATAAATACACGAACTGGAGCAATCTGGTGGCCATGATGCAGACTATACCCCTGATATAGGCACTAGTTGCCTGAGACCCAATGAGCCATCTGCACTAGGCGGATTGTCGAGCTGTTAATATGGCACCAGTTATGTTAGTTTCTGTTGTCCTTGTTCTTACTGTTAGTCGAAATGGAAATTGATGAAATCATGGAGCAGCGAATCAACATCAAGTTTTTTGGTGAAGTGGTGTAAAAGATATCAAGAAATTACTGAAATGTTGACAGCTGTTTACGGTGATAATGCCCTGAAGAAAAATTCCATTTTCAAGAGGATTAAGTGTTTTAAAGATGGCTGACAAGATGCCAGGGATGATGTAAGGCCCGAATGACCTTCAACCATGTTGACAGCAACATTGACCGTGCGCGGCCCCTTGCTCTTACAAATCATCAGAAAACTGTCCGAATTATAGATGATGAACTGAATTTAGGAAAATCAACAGTGCACACTATTTTAACTGAACATGATGGTTGGATCCTTCACCATGAAAATGCACCTGCACATTCAGCATTGATTGTTCACCAGTTTCTGGCAAAAAATTCCATCTCCATCCTTGATCATCCTCCTTATTTGCCAAATCTCACCCCCTGCAACTTTTTCCTATTCCCAAATTGCAAAAATGTGATGAGGGGACATCACTGGGAAGATGTGGATGCAATGAAGTAAGAAACAACAAGAAAATTAAAAAGCCTAACTGCAGGGGACTTCCAAGGGCGCTTTAAACCATGGAAAAGAAGATGGAATAAGTGTATATCAACAAATGGAGAGCATTTTGAAGGGAACAAAATTGATGAAGACTAAATTTTGCAAAATCAAGTTTTTATGGCCTCAGTTCGTGTATTTATTGGGCAGAACTCATATTCATTAATAATGCCAAGGATTAAATTTACACTTTTTTAGCCTCACATGTGTTGGTAGGCTCATTACCCCCTGAAGTAAGTGGGGATCATTCTATTTTATTAATCACAAAGGAATTCTTGAATACCTAATACACTTCATGTTGATATTCTTATTCAATACTACGTCAATTTCCATTCCATAAGAGGCATTAAATATTGTTTCTATCTCTTACATAATCTTTTATTAAATATGTCAATCTTGCAGCAGTGGTATACTGTATATTTACCTACATACAGTACAATGTATCAATTTCAAAATTACTATAAAATCATTCCACAAAATAATGGGAAGTAATAGTTCGCTGATAAAAACCAATTTAATCAGTTGTGTACCATTATTAGGACAGAGGAGTGCAAGAATCAAACTTGGACCATTGGAAACGGAAACCAATGAATACTGGAAACCTCTGTTTCCAAGGCTTGAGGCAGATGATTCAGAAGGATAGATAAAATATCAAATAAGGAAGCAGATATCAACATAAGTATAAAATAAGAAAATTAGGAATACTATCTAGACAAAAAAAGCAGACCCAGGGTCATAATAGATAGTATGAATAAAATCGAAGGAAAGATCCCAAAAGGTGGACCAAGGACGAATTTACAGTGCAAGTAAAGAAGTTGACACACATGAACTATTAGGAGATAAGAGAGCATTAGAAAGGATAGCGGTAGAGGACTACAGTCAACCAGTATTCAGGTTAAAATACTGATGATGAATAAAATAGTAGAAAAATTCATTAACATTCAAAGAAGGGGTTGTACTAATCCACCCACATGAGCAAAGACATAACATAGTATCACACAATTTCAATCACTCAGCTCTCCTTATGTCACTCTACACACTGACAACTACTGATAAGCCTATGTAATTCTTGAGCACCACCGCCTGTTGGTAGGAAATAACCAGAGGCACAAATTTTAAGATTAAATATTAAGTTAATCATTCTGGCGATCTATATTTTATCAGGTTAGGAATATACCACAGAAGTTGAGAAACAGAAATTTTTTCCCAAACTATCATAACAACCCTTGGGAACCACCACTTATTGGGGCACAGTATCAAGTGAATTATTCATCATCAAGGAGGTTGCAAAATAATTCTATCATTTTCTTCATATAGTTCACACAGGCAGCATTTCTTTCAATGTTCTTCAAGTAAAGGGTCCACACTTTGACAGCTTATCAATATACCCCTTTCCTCTAGTCAATTCAAGTTTTCATCCATTCATTTTTATTCTTTTACTCATGTACTAGCTTTCCATCTAAATTATAGCTCAACGAGACTGCTGATCAAGCTGTTAATAAGCTTAATAATAGGTAGCTTCTCCATATGCTCATTACCATAATGACAAAGTCACTCAAAAAGAGCAGATTATGTGGATGCTCAGAATAATTTTAAACAGAATCAATATTAAGAACTATGACTGTGGAGCCATCTTGCTAAGTCCTATGATAAAGAATGAGCTACAAAAGGCTACAATTCCCACCTGAGAATTATGAATGGCCAGTCTCAGCAAGTGGATAATATATGACCTTTGTCTTAAAATATGGATGATGAATAATTTATGATTTCCATTTATACAAACCTGATGGAATCATATATCACTCACAAAATTGATTGCCCTTTAAGTTTGCAATATGCAGGTAATATCGTCTATCTTATGACTTGGTATACGAGAACTCAAGTTTCCAAAGAAGATTATATAAGTGATTCTTTATTTAGCCCCATAGATGAATTTATGGGTTTTCAGATTAGCAATTAAAATGCACCTAACCACAATGTTCCCTAGTTATATCTGTAGAGATTAATAGCTATCAAATTAGTACAATTAAATAGCATGAAAATTTATGAAAAATAGAGAAACATGTTGTCAAACACGTGTATAAACAGGCTTAAAGAACGCAAAACTTAAGGCGTAACAAAGACTGCCTAATATGCCAGTAAATACAGTATGTTGTTCATCTTTTTTAAAAACATATTAACACATTCCATTTTCACAATAAAACAATGTGATGCTAAAGATACATATGCAAGAAAGTTAACCTGTATTCACATTCATTCCTACAATTGTATTAGAGGCAGAGTGAGTGAAATAATTCCTGGAATTTCAACAGTGATACATTCGTTTTGTCTTTTTTTCTGCAGATGTCAGCCATCAACACAAACACAAGGCCACTAGTAAAGGGGATGGAATATTCCTGTCTTGATTTAAATAAAGAATACTTGAATAAAAGTAAAGCTTGTCAACTATATTCCAAAGTGCACGGGTGATTTGAAAACTTTCCAACCTCAACATGACGATAGGAGCACCCTTCAATAAAAGTTGGGAAATACATTTGCCCATGTGCACTCAACAAGGTAGTCACCAATATTTCATACATTTTGGACACATGGTTGTTTGAAAATTGTTTGAATGAGTCCTTATGAGGGTTTTTGTAAAAATGGAAAAAACTGAGTATCAAGCTGTCATTAAAAATTTGTTTTTGAAGGGCAATACACCTACTAAAATCAAAGATGAGTTGGGCTCTGTGTAGGAGGACTCTGCAGCATCATTTATGACCGTGAAATGGCAGCTGAATTTGAACATGGCCAAAACAGCTTGGTTGATGATGACCATTCAGGACAGCCAAAAACTGCAACAACTACTGATAACATCAAAATATTTCACCAACTGGTACTGAATGACTGTTGAATTAAGGTTGGAGAGATAGCAGAGGCTATGGACATATTAAATGAACAAGTTTGTCATACAATAACAAAAGATTTGGACTGCATAAGCTATCAATGCATTGGGTGCTGTGTTTTCCCACTTTGGAGCAAAAACACATTCAATGAACAGTTCCACTCTGTTAGAGCGGTTTAAGAAGCAAAGCGAGTCAGATTTTGGCATTGATTCACCACTATAGATGAATTGTGGATCCACTACTGTACTCTAGATATGAAAGAAGAGTCAAAAGAGTGGACTGCAAATGGTAAACCTACCCTGAAAAAGGCAAAGACAGTAAAAAAGCAAGTATCCCAAAACACAGTCGTCATCAGCTGGAAATGTGATGGTGACTGTATTTTGAGATAACCACGGAATTGTGTTCATAGATTATCTTCAAAAAGGTAAAACAATAATAGTTTCGTATTATGAATTATTATTTGACAAACTGAAGACAGAATGTGCTAAAAAACTACTGCATTTGTAGATGTAGAAAGAGCTTTCCCATCAGGATAATGCACTTACTCACACTTCTGTGGTCACCATGGCTAAAAATCATGAATTGCACTTAAAATCGGTTGACCACTAACCTTATCCACAAGATCTGGCTCCCAGCCACTTTTCCCTGTTTCCTAGCCTTAAAGTTTTACTTGGATGACAAAGATTTTCATCGGATGAGGAGGTTGTCGCATAAGTAAACATCTATGTTGCAGAGAAAGACATGAACTACTATTTGGAATGGTTAAATAAGTTAAGAGCATCACTGAAAGAAGTGTATCAACTTAAAAGGAGACTATGTTGAAAAATAAACATGAATTTAAAAGAAAAATGTCTTCCTTACTTGTTAGGTTGGAAATTTTTTATACTACCCACGTAATGTAACCTTTGATTTCCCATATACTTGTACTAATTTGTTAACCAACCTATTTTTTCACCTGGAGAATGTTTCCCAGGACCTAACTCTTGTGTTTGATGAGGATACCTGCACAATACTTGTTCATTTCATTAAAACAGCATTCCTTTGTCAAAATTTATTAAGATAGAGTCAAATAAACCTTCAAATGGGAAATACTCAATTTTTTGTAGAATGAATTTGTCATGTTGAATTTTAGGATCAAGAGGTGGGAATAAATTTTAACCATGTCCTTTCATGTTTGAAGAGGCCAGTATTAAGAATTTAATAAATGGACATGATGATCATTAAAAGTTTAGTAAAAGAGATTTTTAAGCATATTTAGTCAATTTCTAATGACCTAAGACACTATTATGATTGGTCTATTCTGCGCAACTAATGAACTACTCTTTTTCTGAGATTATCCATTTAGTTTCGATACCCAATGGATAAACCTGTACTAAACTTAAATTGTGTATGAATGTGTATCTTAGACATTACTCAGCATGTAGACAGTTACACTATTTGCCTGCACATAGAGAAGGATAGTATTGGGTGTATATTCATTGCTACCCTACAACTTTCATGAGATAAATGAAATTCATTAACAAACAAATGTGCATTTAATGCCAACGTATTAATACACAGACCTATTGAAATCTCACTTTTATTGAAATTCCCCCACAACATCAACTGCATGAGCGGGGGCAATTTTGTAATTGATTACGCCAACACCACTGTGGCAGAAGGTCAAATTCTGTCACCATAATACGTCCTTCTGATTCTGTAACTCAAGACAGTAGCTCCTAGGTATAATTTGAGGTTACTAAATAGCACCCAGCATAAACTAGTATAAGGTATACATTATATTTTAAATGTACCCCTATTTAAATAATTCTATCCGCCACATTTATGTGTAAGGGAGTTTCCCAGACCTAGGAAAATCTAAAAATGGCAGAAAAAGTGGGTAGATGATGCATTCAAAGTTGAGGGGATGTTAAAGATCATGATACAAAGAAGGATAGAAGGTACTCAAATAGAGGAAGGTAGAGAATAAGCTTTTTAGACAGAAATATGGCACATAAAAATTTAGAAGATCTGGAGAAAGAAATAATGTATGGCAAACAAGAGGAAGGCCTTGAGATACATTATATGAGATATATGTTATAGAAAATCTAAAATCTACCTTCAATAAGTAGAATAATTCAAACTGAAATGCAGCAGGTAGATCATAGTGACCAAAATTTGAGAACCAGTCACTAGTAGAAATTAAATTTAGAAAGTACTTACTTTCTGCAAGGAATTACTTCAGAGTATTTCTACATTTCATACACACATATCAAACCCAGTAGACATGACTTCTTTTGCAAAGAAAATCCAATTCACTTAACAGCAATAAGAAGAAACCTCTCCAGGAAACCACCTCCATTTCTTTGGTCAACAAAATTAACTGGATTACAACATTCTCAATGTTTCCTAGATTATCTGAATAATAATTACAATAACAATTCACTTTATCAATGCAAATGCAATTTGAAGGACATACTATCTTGGAATGCTCTTCAGTGCACTATATTGCACCATCACTATATTGATTTTCAGACTGCAGTTTTTTACTAGTTAAACTTGCCACAATGAAACACATTTGGAAGTGCAATATAGTGCTTTACAAGATTTTACTGGTATGTGTGACAATTTCCAGAACAGTAGATATAATATTTTTAAGCTATTGGAGTCAAAGGCTGATGAATGTCACTAATCACAACAGCAAAGCAAATAAATACTCTGTACAGCTGCACAGGCAAAAAACACATCCATCATCACTCATGGTCTACAAAAAAATCATGCTTACATTCACTGACATATCAAATATTGCCTAAATAAGCAATTTCAGCTTACTGAAAGTATCTCTTTGCTGTTGTGTAAATACTCAGCAATGCAAAATTGATGGTAAACTAGCAAAAAACAGCCCTCTTTATGATGAAAGAAATTATTTCCTACTAATTCGTATTCATCTTGGATTAAATTTGAGTGTGATTTCAAATAAAGTTAGCCAATTGATGTTAAGATAGTAAGAACTTGTCGCACGGAAGTAAACTGATTGAAAATATATATTCACCTATGGCACTCCCTGCAATTATAGACTATCATGTACAGGCTGTATAAACTCTATGGACTAGGATTAATATGATTCAAATGCTCGGGTTAAGATGAGGAATCATTCAATTTTGCAGCTAACTCTACAATCATTTACATAATACAATGGATCATTTTTAACAGTGGAAAAAAGCATGAAATTCATTAAAAAAAAAGTTACTTGGATTAAATCAGTATTGACTAAATGTCAGATGAGCTTGAATTATACTTCAGAATTTTACTGTGTCTGCCTTCTTGTAATGAGGTTAACAAAACTATAAAAGAAATATGTGTACATTTTCAGCAAAAAGTGATAAATCAAAGAAATAGAAAAAGTTTTTGTCTTTAAATAGAAATATTGTTGAATGGAACCAGTTACCAGAAGAGTTATTTGAGCCCTTCCCATCAACTGTTTGGAGTTTTAAGAATAGGTATAAGGTAGCCACTGGACAAAGGATTGGGTGATAAACTTTCCAATGACTGTGTGTAAAAATGGTTTGTTAGTGATGTGGATGGTGAAAAATTAGGCTGTGAAAGTGTGCCATGTTTGTTGGTGAGTGATTTCAGATGGGGTATGAAGTTGGACAGTGCATGATATTGGATGGTACATTGTTTAGAAGGTGTGATGCTGAGCCATGTTTGATGGCATTGGCATCATATTTGCTTGAATAGATTAGTGTATAGCAGCTTAGGTTTAATTTTTTATTGATGTTCATGCTATTGTTTCAAGTTTGATTGTGATGCTAGAGATTTCTGTGCCACCTGACACTGTCCTTCAGCACAAGTATTTTTGATAATAATAATTAATCATTTCCATTACTGAAAGATACATGAGTATTTATTATAAACATGACAACAGGAGCATAAAGTGATAGTAACCCAGTTTATTTTGTTAACTGTAGTGAACAGTAAAACTTATGAATGGAGCAGACAGAGATGTTCAATTAGAGGTGTAATTCTGAAGAGCACAAGCATTTTCCTAGTTTTATTCTTTGTACTAACTAGCAACAGTAAATTATGCTTGGGGCTGCTATTCTGATTTGTAGAATCTGAGGGACATAATATGATACCAAAATTGAGTCCACTGTTATGGTTGCGCAGGAGAAATCAGTTACAGAGTTACATCCCAAAATGATTCACACCACAATTATTCACACATTCAACATATGTATAATAATTCTGTGATGCCTACGGAACACAATAAAAGAAAATATTTATGCACAAAACAGTATACAGATAAATAATTCATGAGCCATCCTAAATAAAATTTTAGTGAATTACAATTAGCCATACATTAAAACAAGATTTTAATTTTAAGTATGTTAAAATGATTCAATATGCACATGTAAAATTGTGTTCCTTCCTTGTGGAAAGGTAGTAAATAATATATAATAAATTTCATAAATGGGTTCTAAATAATGAATTTATACAAGATGTAAGTGGCAGGTATCAAATGAATATAAAAGATATTTCAAGTTTGTATGATATGCATTTTCCCCCTAATTTTGATGTCCAATTTCCTCAATATACAAAGGCTGTTCAATACAGGGTAATCATAACATTTTCAGTAGCCAAATTTCAAGAAACTGTAACAGTAACTTTAACCCGCTATGTGTGCATTACATTATTTGGCTCAAAGACATAATTTTGTTATAACAAAATTATACAAGCTATATATATTTATAATCTATCTATATTTATAAGTTATCCAGCCTAACACACAATATATATGAGGCATATTTCAATGATTTGATTCCGGTATTGCATCAGCAGCAGCCTTTGCAAGTTGAAACACATTCAGTTTGCCTATGCCGACATTAGAGGTAACCCAAGACATACACTGCAATGAAATTTTACTCTTAGCTCCACAAATTATCAGCCAAGACCTATGTAATTCTACAGGCGAATTATGGAGAGTACGCTCTTTCCTATAGCACAACTAAAAGATTTGACATGTTTAAAGAGGGGAGACTTTCAAAGGAAGGTCAACCTTGAGCTCTAGTCACTGCTCTGAATGAAGTAAACATTAACACCACTGCTGACTTTGTGAGGAAAGATCAACAAATATTAAGAGTACAATCACAAATCCTGGATATTTCATTGCATGTCACCCACATATTGGTAAAAGACAAAATGCACATGAGACTAGTTTGTCACAGCCAGTTTTGAGACTGCTCATGTCCAAACAAGAGCCTACTCATATCCAGGATTTTTTCCAAATGAAGTTTATGCTATGGGGAGATGATGAGTTTCTTTCCAAGGTTATGACTGCAGAATAAACTTCATAATTTTGACCTTGGTTCAAATAACAAAACTTTGTGAGGACATCTCCAGCATAGCCAATACCAAAAAAAGTCAAAGTGGTGGCTTCTTCTGGGAAAGTAACACTCAGGTTATTTTTTGTATTCAGAAAATGGTGGTTCAGCATACAATATCAGCACACACAACTGTAAATGAAGTATTCTATTGTGATACAACAAAAATTCTCCAAGGTCATATGAATCACAGAGGATGCTGAACCATTAAAACACACAGCCATACATTGCAAAGGTTGTTACATGATAATCTATTTGGAATGTGCTCCTCATACTTCTAACTACGGAACTAGCTACATTTAAAATTTTCCTATTTTCCAAACTTAAGAAATACCTTCGTGGAAACCATGCTTATCACCAGAAGCAGGCATAGGTGAAATGGTTATGTTCAAACTTGCAACCGCTGCTGCAGATGCAATATGGGAATCAAATCAATGAAATTTCTACCATATATACATTACACTATGAGCCAACAATATGACAAAATTTTGGACAATCAATTGTATGAATAAAAATTCATGATCTCTTTATTGAAAAGCCCTTGTAATATTTATAATTAGTATGATTTAATAAATAGTACAAAATAGCATAAATAATCAACATACCAACCCAGCATTATACAAATATGATTACTTCAGGTTAACCAATTTTTAAGGAAGATTATCAGGTTAAAATTTAAATGTTTTTGTAAAAATATATAGTATTAACTCCAAGAAAAAGGCCAGGAAGGTTGACAATCATGCATAAAAAATAGAATTCCTTTAGTTAAAAACAAGAACTTACTGATAGACACCAATTTATTATTTTACAATACCTGAACAGTGGTACTTTGGTCAGAAAATGGGCTGTTGAAGAAAGTGTTGATAATGTTCATGACACAGTGTGTGACATAATTTTCCAGGGCCAGATCAGCATGCTTGCGGTCATGAGTTGCATTTGCAACAACACCCATATCAACTAAAAAGCTTTTCTCAAACAAACTCCACATGTGATTGGATGTATATATTTCCTTCATTTCAACCTCTGTATCAATGTAGCAGTGATTAAGGAAGTTTATATAAGCCTCCTTGACCTGATATAAAATTGTAGAAGTAGTTATTAAATTATGCTTTATTCTATAAGAAAGTAATATCCAAAAAACAGTCATCCACCATATGAATTTCATATTATCCACTTGAACTTACTTCAGGAATACAGTCCTGATGAGATACCATTGCTACAATATCATCTAAGGGCAATAAACTGTGGCATTTTATCTCTGTATAAACATTTTTGCCCATGGTACAGCAGGCCAAAAGTTTCACTAATTCCACATGATATCTGGAACAAATATTTTCTTTAGACAATGAATTGAAAATTCTGGATCATAATTAATATTAATATATTATTTTTACCTCAAAGCACTGCTTTCATCCATTCTATGCCTCTCTGATCTCATCATTTCAACAAAATGATTAAAGGAAGCTTTATCATTATAAAAAACAAGAACATCCTCCCCAGCATTAACCAGCTGAAAAAGCAGGCAAATATGGAAAGAAGTATGTTAATTTCCATTAATGCACATTTCAACTCATTAATGTAAGAAATCATGGTATTTAAAATGCAAAGTAAACAATTTCTTTCTTTCCACCATTAAGCTGAGATCACCCTATTTTGAATAAAAATAAATGATTTATTACCTCTTGCATAACCATATCTTGGCACTTCCTTATAAACTGATTTTCTGCCTTCACTATTGTCTGCAGGAACTTCAAATACTGGACATGTCGACCGTGGGTTTCAATGCAATGCACAAAATGCTGAATGACTTTTTCATTTACTTCATTACAAAGAGTAGAATTGTCTTGAAAAATACTACAGACTGTTTGAGCTTCCCTGATCTATAACAGAATCCAAAAACATATTAGAAAAATGTATATTAAACTCTTTTTTTTTTTCAAAAATTTAAAGGATGCATAAATTATACATACCCCAGGATTGAGAAATAAATCCAACTGCTTATGAAGAAGAGCCTGATTTTGTTGATTACCAAGACAAAAATTCTGAAGAAATTCATGTGCTAAACGCATTAGTTCATTCATTCGAACATCTTCTTTTTTATCATAAGGTATTTGTAAAAGATCAAGCACAACCGTATGAACACCAACATTTCTCAGAAGTCTTTGCTCATGCTTCCGAGGTTTTACAGTTCCTCCAGCTCCAGGTTGAGTACACAATTTATTCATTCTAATTAAAATCTATAAAGGAAAATAAAAACAACTAAGTTAATTAATTGATCTAAGTTAATAATAAAACTAAGTGTCATGATACTTCTGAGCAATGAAAATCACATAAAAAGTTAAGAAAAAATTGTAATTCATAATAAATGTGATAATTGTTCACCAATGACATCCAAAAAATTCATTCCCAAATTTTCTCTCTAGTACAATACTAATTTTATATTGTAAAATACGAAATTTAGGATTAATCTGTGCATGCCTCTACCAACCTATGAAAAAGAATCTGTGTGGCTATGTTCCTCAGGCCCTTAAAAATGTACATATCAAATGTGTTCCCCACTTTTTTACATGGGCCCCAGTAACAATGTGAACAGCTTGAAACTTTGACTAATGTCCAAATAGTAGGCTTCTTATAAATCCTTATAACAGTGGCTGTTCTCAAAATACATGTTAAATACATGTTAATCACATTTAAATGCATATTGTGTAAAATATTAAGAAAAATACAGAAAAACAGATCAAAAAATTAAAGGAATTACAAATTTTAATTAGGTGGAACAACTTAAGACTCTCTTTCAGACCCACAACTGAATAATTTCCTACTTTAACAAATAAAGATAATGATTATATACATAGTTCTCTGATCTACAGCTTTCTAAATATTTGAAAGGCAAAGCTACAGTCAAGCATTGATATAAACCCCAGCTATGGTTTTCCTTCTACAAAGTCAATAACAGTCATAGTCTTTTCATGCTGAGTTCTGCGACTTTTAATAAAGAAGTATTACATCATGTTATTTTTCTGTTCAGTCACATTTCCAGCAAGAAAATTTCATTGTTTATTATTTGCACTATATAATCAAATGTGCAAATTAATCAATCAGTGAAATCACTGACATGCTCAAATGCATTTGGCAAATCTTGATGCATCTCTCATTTTAAAGTTAAATCACTTGGTAGGTTATTAGTTACCAAAACAATTTCTTTTTGCTTCTTTAATTAAATTAAATTAAGTAAAAAGTAAACAATTTTGGATTAACTTCTTGAATACACTGATAAAATAATTTGGCATCGATTTGTGCCAGTAATAAATACTGCTTTTGTCAAAACTTAAAAGCTTCCATTGTAACAGTGAGTGAAGTTTCCAAAATGTCATGATGCAATTGTGAGTTGATAACATGTTGTAAAGAGGTAAGGAGAACTTCTCTTTAGGACAAAGTGCAGCCCAAAAATAGATTTCCTAACTACTCATGAATATGGAAGAGGAAGGGAGTAGGGTAGAAATCAGGAGGGGATTAGAGGAGAGGAAATGCCACCTCATTTGATAATAGGATAACCCATCCATCAGATAATAGGACATTAGGTAATCAGCTGCTCTAATTTACAGGACAAATTTTAAATGAAGCCAAGTCATAGAAGATGACTCCGTTAAAAGTTACTGTCATGGTATGCCTTACAGTTCTTTGAATTTATGTATGTCTTCTTACCAACTGAATCTTTTTATACTCCTCTGCTTGCTCTGTATGAAGTGGAGGGCCAATATCTAAATCAATGGCTGAACCTTGCTTATCTGTGGAGCCTAAAGTTGGTGGGCTTTTCTTGGGTGGGTCATTTCTCTCACGGCCATCATCATCACCATCATCTTTGCTTTTCTTTTTCTTTCCATGTTCCTCAGAACTTTTTGACTTATAAACCCATAGTTCAGACTTCTCCACTGATTGCCGCAGAACATCCAAATCTGCTTTGATTTGTTTGTAAGATTCAACATCACTGTCAGACACAAGCAGTTGCACCTATTGGATTGAATAATTGAATAGTAAGTATAACTAGAAACATTTTCATTTAACGATAAATTTAAAATACAGACAATATAATTTTATACAATTCAATACCTGTTTGAAAGCTTGGAGAACTTCCTGACGCTGGCTAAAATGGCGAAATAATAAATGCAGAGCTCCAGATACAAGAGGAGGGTAGTCATGCATTGTGAGGTGAAGCAGAACACGTAAGAATGTCCTCCCCCCTTGCCCATCTAAATCCAAAGCAGCACACTCCTCACTGCAAAAGCATTATGTATAAATTTATATCAGTTATTCATCATATTTATGACTTCATTATACCAGTTTATAGAACTTAAATACCAGTTTGTAATCAAATGGCATTAGAGTACAGTTTTTTATTGTGAACTGTTATTGTAAGATAAACTATGAGTACTTCAGTGCTTCCATTTTTTTCATTTATTCTGTCACTGACATTGGAAAATTTCTTAAGAAAATGGCTGAAAAGATAATTGAAAATACAGCTGTATCCATATGGTAATGCATAATTGTGCAATCTCCCTGGGGAATGGGTAACATGATTTTTATTAAACAGTAAAACAAACAGTGAAATGGAAACATCAATAAGTTAGGTCCCTGACATTCACCTCCACAATATAGCTGCAAATCACACACACAGAAAATGAAACCTTCATGACAATAAATGACTGTGTACATATTTAATTCTCTTGAAACAAAAATGACTACAAAATTACTACAAGCAACAAAATACCACGAAAATAGCATAGAAAAAATACATTGAGTGGTTCTTTTCACATCTGATCACTATTTTTAAATTTTTAAACCATATTTTGCTCTTTTTAGTAATGAATCTCTTTTTTAAATAATGCATCTAAATGATTTAGCTTTAGAAAAATACACAAATGAAAATGGTAATTATTTTTATGTTATAGAGCCATGATTATGTTGCATGAACTATTTATAATAAATAAATTGTGGAGTGAAAGCCTTTTGCAAAAATGTGACTTTTTTGCAAAAAAACTTTTTTAAAATAATCTTCTGAGCATTAAAATAATAAAACTGGTGGAATCTATGAGCATTTAAAGAAGGACAAATATTACCTATACAGTGCGGCCCTTGCATTTACAAACTAACAATTGTACTATTTCAGAGAATAATAAACATTCATTATGACGGTATAAAATACGTGTTGAGTTTCACAGTCTTTCAACATTCCATTTAATGTCTTTCTTCCTTCCCCTGTGGAAACCATTATTTCCCAGAAAGACCTGGCACTCGAAAAAAATCACATAGTTTGGGTGAAGCTGAGGATGTCCAAACATATTTCCCGGAACAGAACCCAGGGTCCCCAGCCATATATATAGCTGTACATAGAGTGATTATGATTATGGATAGAGAGAAGTGGCAAGGAGAAATAAAGAGAGGCTGAAGTGGGGATTAGGATCAACATTTATTTGTGAATGCAATTTTGAATGAGTAATATGCTACTGCACTGCCTATCCTCTTTACCAGTATATTTTCCACCCTCTGTTCAGCCAGCAGCCACACCTAAGTGAAGGACCCAAGGGTAGCTGATAGAAAGAAATAACAGCAGAAGCAGCAGCTCATTTGCCCCACTCTTCTCTCCACCTACACTTCTCTCCGTGCAGTCATATGATTCAATTCGCTCATTTAGTGGAATTTTTGTTTAACTAGTATGGGGATGTGTTTAACTCAGACACCATGAACATCTTCATAGGGCACATATAAAGTGAAGTGAATTTATAATATGTGCACTCATTGTAAAGCAAGGACTCAGTATATACAATCACATTGAAATGAAAACATCTGCACCATGAATAGCTCAAAACATTTTGAACGTGTCTATTAATATAACATCAACTGAATATACAGAAGCTACAAAACATTAGTTTACCAAACCTAAGGGTTATCTTTACAATGGCCATGAGAGGAAATAAAAAATATTACAAGTAACTTATCACAAGCCTGGGAAAATCCATGCTCTTTGAAGATTAATGGCTAGCAAAGCTAGCAATGACCCAGCTAATGGAGGAGAAGAAGACAGGGGACATTTCGCTAAGCAGAGCAGAAGCAAGTGGAAGGGGGAAGAATATACTTGGAATACTTGCTTCTATTCTATGAGTTGGTCACCCAAGTCTTACTGCTGCTTTTGCAGGACTAAATCCACCGCAAAAAATTATTACATGAATCCCTTAAATGTAACCATTTAGTCCTCTCAAGCTGATTGCTGTGGTTTATGAGTTGGTTCATGACAACTGAGTGTAACTCATAATCCAAAAATGGTCATTTAAGCGGCCTATCCCAAAAGAATTATCCTCTGTTACAATTGGAAACACTAAACGATAAAATTTTCTTAATTTATATAAACACTAGAATTAGAGAAGCTTGTGGAATACAGTGGAACCTTGCTCAGAGAGCACCATGCATAGCGAGCAGTTCGCATAATGAGCAAAATATTTTTCACAAAAGTCACTTGCTTAAGGAGAAATGTAAATGGGGGATTCCCAGAATGACTGCATTCCTGCTGCTTCGTTTGTGTTTAGAACTCATTTCACTAGCATCTTAGTGTCGCTAATGATTACATATTTTCCAAATTTGTGTTCCGACACATTGTGATTTTTTTTTGTGCAAAGTTTAATAACCTGGCAAAAATGCCCCTGAAGAAAATCTCGCAAGAAGACACCATGAGAGAAAAAACATAGCCATAGAAATGAAATATAAAATCATTGAAGAGCAAGAATGAGGTATGAGTATGGCTGATCTAGCACACACTGAAATCTGAATTGGACAGAGCCATGAAAGACTTGAAAACATTAACGCACCATGATTCGCTCAGTACTCAAGAAACAATGAATAACTAAGTACAATGAATAACTAAGTACAAAGAACACTAAGCCTGATATCTCACCCATTAAAAATACTTACTCAGATGATTGACTGAAGAATAGAGGGAAAATTAACAAAACAAAAAAACAAAACTCTTAGCTTGAGGGCACTGGCCAAAAAAATGACAGTTGTAAACAAGCTATACATGTGGAATTTATGAATTTGAAGAAGGCTATCGTAACATCAAATGAAGCAAGATGAAGAACTTTGAATGGACTACAACGACATTAGAATAATTCATCACCTATGCAAGAATCAGGTAATGACCATGAAAATGAAAAAAGGAAGGAAAATAGAAGCAAAAATAAATATGCATCCTAAACCTGATGATGTTATGCTATAACGAAACCTGGGGTGTGAAAATAAAAAGTTTATGTGGAAAAGCAAAGTAGTTTGATCTATAAAAATGTCAAAGAAAGAGTTAGACAAGAATGCAACATCTCCCCAGCACTATCTAGATGAGTCAATAAAAGAAGCATAAGAATTGGAGTCAAGGTAAACGATGCAGAAATTAACATGCTCCAATTCGCAGATGCATTGAATTAGTAGCAGGAACTCAAAGAGGATCCAGAAGCAAATGAGCATCAGCAAGAAGAATACCATAAATCTTGTCGGTAAAAGAGAGAAACTGAAGACAGAACTCAAAATTCAAGGAGTGAAACTTAAGTAAGTGGATTCCTTCATCTACCTGGGCAGAAATATAACTTTGGAGAGAAGAAGTTCAACCAACACTAAGCAAAGAATAGCTCAAGCTAAGAAGGCACTCATA
Organism: Hetaerina titia; assembly: GCA_037158775.1. Lineage (NCBI taxonomy): Eukaryota > Metazoa > Arthropoda > Insecta > Odonata > Calopterygidae > Hetaerina > Hetaerina titia. The sequence goes on from CM073779.1 coordinate 75,360,147, forward strand.
AAGAAGAGGCAACTAGAGTGGTCACAGAACCTACGGTTGCACACCAGGAACCACTTAGTCAAAAAGTTCATATGGAGTATGGCACTCAGCAGATCAGAAATCAGGAAAATTCAGCTGTTCAAAGAAATACCATTCTCAATATTTATTTCTTTTCCATTCTCAATACCATACTCAACATTTAGGATAGGGGAGGTAGCACCTCCTTTCCCTGTACTACCATTAGTTGAGTGAAGAGTGAATTGCCATACAGTTCTAATAACCAGAAAATAGTTTACATTTTAGATGAGTTTGTCCAAAGGTATCAATCATGATCTTAAATCAGGACCCAGTGGTCAGAAGCCAAATGCTGTACTCACTGGACTACCAACCACCTCATGAATGTCAGCCTAATGGAAAAATTGTTGCACAGAATACATTACAATACAGTAAAGAAATATGCACCCAAAGTTTCTAGGGTTATCTTTTACTATTATGCATATTTATCATCACATTTTCAAATTTTGGACATTTGCTAATCATCCAACTTGATTACTAATATGTTAAAAAATTGAACAGGTCTAAAACTTAAACACACCCTTTTAAGAAAAAGAACTAATTATGATTTTATGAACATTTATTAAACCAAGAAAATTTTCACGAAGTACAATACTAACCTGCTTCCGAAAATTCCCTCAGCTTGGGTCCCTATGCTTTCTAGGTCAATTCCTTTTTGTCCAATGGTCTGTGCATCCACTGAAGCCTTCTCTGTTTCATCAAATTCACGTTTGAATATGGACAGGAGGCAGCTGATTCTATAATCTAACCTCACATCCAGGATAAACTAAATACAAAATAATTAATAACAATCATCACCAAAAAGAATACAAAATATAGACCATTCAATGTTTGCGAAAGTTTACACACAAACCTCATATGAAATAACACACTATTTGTCAAATGTTTTAAACACTTGAGTCAACTGCAAGTGCATAATAAAAGATATTTCATTTTCTGTTAATACATGACCTATCAATGAAGTAAAAATTATTCAAAAATGCATCACTCCAATTTAGACCCAAGAAACAATCATGATCCAGGCTTACTAATTGTCATTAACACTTAATACCCATAGCTGCAACTCTTATGATTATATATGGAAATATTATATCAAATATCAATAATTAAAGATTAAGAATCTAGCCAGACATAAGGAGACAGTTGCAAGTAAGGAGGTGGAGCAAGTATATTTTATTCTAATGTGTGAATATTCTATATACTAATGAGGAACACAGAGCTCTAAAGATGAGTCATGTTGGGCATGTGTAATCACAGTAATGAGTAATTTGGAATTTACTATTTTTGTTTCTCCAACATAAAACACCAAGTACCGCTAAAGACTTAAGTGTGTACATATGATCTTGTGTGCTTCATGTTCACCCAAACAAAATGTAAATGAGACTATACGAGGCAGTGAGTAAAACTATAAGAATCGCTTAAGGACCAATTATCAGTTGGCTAAAAGAAAATATTGAAGAAGAATGCTTGCAGATATATAGCTATGCAGCACAAAAGACTTATTAGTGGAAATTTGAATGCCAGTTTATATAGATTCTTAAAGCCTGGTAGACATGGAGTAACTCATATTCACTGCCTATCTCAAAACTAAAATTTCAACATTGGAAAAGAAATCGACATTTCAGGAAAATGTCAGTAATTTCAAAGTAAAAATATGAAAAAATGTTTTAACTTATTAAAAATTGCAATTATCATACAAGTTTCATATTTCATTATTTTTCAGGGATAAAATTAGCAGTGCTGTCATCATTGCCTTTTAATCCTAGTTTTACAATACAAGTTTTAATCCTAGAGTCACAAAAATATTTTCAGCTTTCAAAAAAACCTTTTTTGAGTTTTCTGAAGCACAATAACAAGAAATCTACTGCTATCATTCAACTACATATACTCCACCACCGGTAAGAGGCATCAGTTTTACCAAAAGGCACAAAGAAAGAACACACTTCACTCCACCTAAAGCACAGTCGCAGGCAAGAATGGAATTCTCAAACCTGGATGAATTTCTGTCATGTGCAAGGTCACAGAAAATCACACAATATGTAGCCTTACATTCATATTATATTCACCTTGATAAAATATTTCAAGGGCAAAATATAGTCCTACAAATGGATGCAGAGATTAGGATATGATACTAAAAGTTAGCGAAACCCAATGAGCTCAATCAGATGAAATCTGCAACAATGATCAGAGAGTGATATACCGAAAACCATTTAATAGCAGAATTTGGCATCATCCAGAGCAATTCAGGGAAAATAGTAAACTAATAGCGGCAGTATAATTAAAGGAATCAGATGGTGGAAATACATAGTGATACTAAAGGATTAAGTGCTTACATCCAGCCATACAGAAGAGGAAATGAAAGATGCAGAGAGAACTCTCATCAGGACAATTCTCCACAGCATGTTTTCGACATCAGCACATCAATTTATTCAGATCCCATTCCCAACCCACGATAATATTCATGGCTAACATTTTTGCACCAACTCGTTTACATATTTTATGCAAAACCAAATAAAAACTTGTCCTTGTGTAAAGTAACCAGCCCTGACAAGAAATTGATAAAAAATGAAAAAAGATATTTCTAGTATAAAAGGATAAAACTCATTTCAAATCAAGCTTTATGAAAGTAATGAGTGGTAAGCATGGCTGTTACACAGTAAGTATAATAATACAATACTATAAACTGGAAATGATCATGAATATATGAATTTATGTTGAGGCTTATTACTTTTGAAAATATTGGTGGTCTTCCTATCTATATAGCATGAGTATAAGTATTTTATGTTAATATAAGTAAGGCAAGTGTTGAAATATCAAGCAACAGAAATATGTAAGTTACGGTAAATTTTTGCTGAAGTTTAACATTTTCTGAGAAGTGAATTAAAAGTCTACATGAAACATGTATACAATGACAGTTGTACAGTAGCTCTTTCAGTCATCATATTTTTTAAATTTTATTGCCGTTTTAATTTTTAATACAAATATGGGACTCTTAGGAAGTTTTGTTGCCACTAAAACATTCATTCAATGCCATATGTAAATGAAAAAAAAACTGAACAAAGCAATTTTTTTAATTAATTGGCCAACAATGTTTATGTTAAGCCAAAAACCATACCAGTAAAAATGTATCCTCTATTTAATAATCATTGAATTTGTCAAGCATTTTTATATTCATATACATGATTAGAATGGAATGAAGTTTTATGCAAATTTAGGTTGTTTTCATACAATCAAACCTCTTATCATATTGTCATATCCGCGGCAGAGTATCAAAGATCCCATCAGACTTTTTAGGTCAAAGTATCACTTTGCCAAGATGCATTTCCAATAACACACTAAACTTGCTATTCACTGGTATACTTCTAAAAATCTAATTTCGCAAACCTAAATAAAAATCCAATTCAAAGATTTTTCCCCTGGAAAATTATTCACGAAAGCCATAGTTTTCTTCTTACTGCTTATAATTTATTAATGTTTCACATTGCATCCATTTAATACATAAACTTTTAGTGTGCTAAATATGATCTCATCCACATGAAGAAGAGCGGTATGCGTTCAGTTCTCATTATTATTCATGTACAAAAACATAAGCCAATGAAAAGTTTTGCAAAACATACAGATATTTTAAAGTTTTACATGCTCACATTTCATACAATAGTCTCATCCCATTCTCACCTCTGCATCTTACATCATGCCACTTATGCCCCAGATACACAGCTACGTCATCTCACAGATCATAATGTAAAAAGCTGTTCATATCATAAATGAACAAAAGGTTTCCTTTGAATAGAAATAAAGTAAATGTATCTACATATTTGATTCCATTATTCCAAGTTTGTTACTGATGTAGAGAGACTTTCAACCAGAGTTCTGCCCTCCCAACTCAACCCTCCTACCTGACCCTTGACATTGGCGTAACTGCCCACAGAATGAGCTCGGTATTGTTCAGCCTGGCCCAGCCAATATGCTGGCATTCAAGCTCATGGATGTTTGATTTTGCATCCTATGCCAGCCCACCAGAGACTGTACATGCATTCTATGAGGGCCATTCGGGGGTCTACAGCTGCAAATAAGTGAGCCACATGTGGACCACTGTGAGCTATGACATGGGAGTGCTATATTGATACTGCCAGCTGCCATGATGGCCATCCACACCCCTGTGTTCTCCTTGACATGCCACTGACATCCTCTCTCCCCCCCCCCCCTTAAAAAAACACACGCAAACACTTTCTACTCCAAACATTGGAGACTAAGAGATGATCATGCAATAGGTAATACACAAAAAAAAACTGTTACGGACCTTCCAATGCCTACCTTCATTGGCTGAACAACTATGAGGAGGTAAGGCACAGAATAGGTTGCATGTTTTAAATAAAGTGAATACTTTATAAGTTTAGTTTTGAAGTTAAGTAATAGACCAAGAGACAACAATAACCACCACTAATATGTTAAGACTATATACACTGGCTTAATATAGTCTAAAAAACATCATTTCTAGAATAAATCAGCTGACTGGGCTTACACTTTCGCAAGAGATAAGTGTATCAATTTTTATGCAATGCAAATGTAAAATTGTTTTGATAAAGTGGGTGAAGACTTTCTCTTGTATAGCAACTTCAATTAATTTTCGGTTCACAATAATTATCTACTCAAAATTTATTGTGGTACTCAAAATAGACCACCAATATGAGATACTCCTTGTTTTATTAAATGCTTTATGATTTATGAAAGTTGATTGAAATTAACAGGGAGAACAAAGATAGCAACAATATTTTGTAGGTTTCACTGTATTATGGTAGTTATATTCAAAGGATGTTTTAAAACTGTATGACGATTGCATGTTCTGTGTGAGGTGACTTGCAGGGTACAAATGATAAATTGAATAAAAAATTTTCTCAATTAAAACAATGACTTAAACTGTGGATATAATGATGAGCCTTTCTATAATTTAACAATGTGATCCACGCTTAGATGGATCAGCAGTGGGCATCTAATTAAGTTGAGAATAGAAAGGTGAGGGAAAAAAATTATTTAAATATTTAAAATGTCCTGAAAACCAAATAGAGTGAATAGGAGGCAAAGTTTATAAGAATAGTTTTCCAAGCCTGAACCCCAAATCTGAATACAATATTTTTAAAAATGCATTATTATTATGTCTAGAAAGAAGATGAAATGTGAATTCAACAATCTCCGTTCAGATGAAAAAATGCAGGATAATGTCCACCGAAAGATATTGGATGAAGATAACTAAAGAATTGAGAAAAATTATTTCAATGATTCTGTTTTGAGTTTTGATATTCCCACATATGACAGAGCTGTAATAATATGAATTCAATGTTTTATTTTGACATTTGTCTCTCTAACCTTTGGTCATTGTTAAAAAGTATTAAAGTTTAGCTCTAGATGGTATCATTTATGAAAATATCATGCAATGGCAGGATATGTGTAATCAAAATGTTGCCAAGCAATGTTTCTACTTTTTGCATTACTGTATTACATTCTCTACATTTTCCAAGATGATACTATAAACTCCAACCAATAACAAATCATGTTCTTGGAATCAAACTGGCATTTAGAGTCACAAAGACTAACAGCATAAAATTATTAACATTATTACAATATGTCAATTTATTCAAAAAATGTCACGGAAAGTCATACAAATTTACAATTAATTTTTATTATTAGTTTTTCAGCTGCTATCCTTATATCAATTATATAAATACTGACTGTACTGGCAAAAATATCATTAAAATTATAAAAATTAGCCAAGTAATTATGAAATTCCCATAGATAATAACAAGAACTCGATATACAGTGGAACCTCACTTAACAAGCACCTTGTATAAAATGTAATTTGCATAACAAGCAAAATTATTCATCCCTAAATGAATCGCTTAACAAAGGAGAGGAGAATTCCCTGAATAATTGCACTCCTGCTACCTCAGTTTGTGTTCAGAAGTTGTTCCGCTAACATCTTAGTGTCACTAGTAATTACACATTTTTCTAAACCTGTATTTAGACTTATTATTTGCGATTATTAGGTGCAAAGTTTCATAATATTTTGTACATAGATTAAAAAATAACCCCGAAGAAAATTCTATAAAAAGAGAGTCAAAAAAGAATAGACATAACAATAGAAATGTAAAGTAAAATCATTGAAAATCAGGAACAAGGTGTAAGTGTGGCTGATCTAGTATGCCCATCAATTATTGGTCAACATCAATAATTTGCATTTTCGACAAGAACAAGATTAAGGAGATAGATGCTTCAAAGAGTGCGACAAGAATACCTATGCAATGGGCATATATTCTCATCAATGTTGAAAGTTTGCTTCTGATATGGATATAGGAAAAGCAATTACAATGCAACACTATTAATGAGAATATCATTTTTGAGAAGGGGAAAGAGATTTACACCGACCTCGTTTAGAAGATGTCAGGATCATCAACAGCTAAAGACGTTTAGAAGGGGAGCTGTGCGTGGTTTGAGAAGTTTACAAGAAGAACCAGCATCCATGGCATTGTGAGGCAGGGTGAAGCAGCATAGTACTTCTTCGGTGTCTTCAAGAAATTTATATATTCAGACGTTACCGGTCAGAAAAAGTTTTTCATTGTGATTAGACAGATCTCTTCTGGAAGAAGGTGCTGAAGCAAATCTATATTTTTACACTTAACAATAGAAGAGTATGCATAGCCTAGCCACAAGTTAATGAAAGGCCATTTCACGCTGCTAAAATGCACAAATGCAAGCGGCAAATTGGAAATGAAACCCCTACTTAGTTACCATTCAGAAAGTTTACGAGCCTTCAAGAAGTAGTATGCCCAAAACAGCCAGCTAAATGTAATGTGGAGATCACCGGAAACTATTGCATCTTACCATGCGTACGAGGCATCGCCATAATAAGGCAGTGGCACTGCACATTAGAAACTTACTTAATGATAATTATGAGTTGCATTTTTACAAAATTTTGAAGCATTGGCAAAAACAAATATCTCTGAACAGCTTTCTAGTAAAAGAATTAGGTACATACCATAAATAATGAACTATATATTTCGATTGGTTTTTTTCTTTTACAAATCGATTTCGCATTCGGGTTGCTTCATTTCATGATAGCAGAAAAGGTGAACATGACATGATCATAAACAATGAATAATTTTTTGAAAAAAGCCTTTTAAATAATTTATTTTTTCAGCATTGAACATTTTATCATATTTTACATTAATTTACATGCAAAATGTTGTATCACTTAACAAGTGTTTCACTTTGCGAGAAATATCCCAGAACTAATTATGCTCATTGCACGAGGTTCCACCATATCAAGTGATATTTAGGGATAGTGGATGCAATATTCTGAGATCCCATGATATCACTAGTAAAATTTGTCAGTGTTTCATGAATGCAAAATTTTACCTCATTGGTCCTAATCTCATTGAGTTTTTTGGCCCCAACACAATTGGGAAATGGATTCTTAAGATTCATCTTTGGTATTTGCATGATTAAATTCTGCTAAATATTCAGGGGCAGATGTTCATACAAGTGCCCACGAATAGGGAATATACATGCAATGGTGCACGACTGGTCATTTTCCAGGAAAAAAACGACAAAACAATGTAACACCACTTTCAGCATGCACTCACACAAAGCTTTAATAAGAGAGTAGAGTTGATCTGTGCTGTTTGAATGGCGACAGCAGAAAAATTCATGTGCAGGTGACATGCTCCCTCTAATTCCAAGTAATTGCTTGTAGCTTTCCCATGGATGTGTGGTTGCATACCAGAAAATGGCGGGGAAATAGACTAGAACATTAATTTTCTGCTTTGCAAAACAATACTTTGTGCACATGGTATAACTGGAAATGAAACATGTTGGCTGAACAAATCAAAGGAAAATGTGCAGAAACAATTAAGAACTTTATCAAAGCCCTCAGAGAATGAAATGAGGAAGAAACAATTCCACATGACTTTTTTCAGGGTAAAATAATTACCAATTTTCAATTAATTATTATACAATAAAAATTAAAATGAGTAGGAAAGTATAAAACAATTCAAAGATGAAGATCATTATGGATTCAGAAACAACCATGAAATTAAATGAAAAATTTTTCCTTGTGCATGATTCTTGGAAGACTGCTTTACCAAACAGGGAAATCTTGTCACATTAATTAACAACTAAAAAAACCTTTTGATAATTTAGAGTGGAAACTTCTCTTCCATCCATGCAATGAGGAATTTGAGCTTGATTTAAAAGGCAGACATATGAGACTGAGTTCATGTGAACCATAGTCCAAAGAAATTACATAAATTGATGGAAAGGGCAAAACTTAGAAGAGAATTGAAATGTGAATGCCCCAATGTTGTTCATAAAAGAAGCTATCACAGACAACATGGTAGTGATTAAATAAATCATAGTAAATGGGAATAAAGCATATCACAATAAGTTCAAACATGATATCAAAATCATTACACATAGTAATAGACACAAAAAGGTATTTAGACTAAAATAAGACTCTATAAATGGAAGCTTAAAGTCAATACAAAAAGTCTGAAGCCACAGGGGAAAATAAGAGAATTCTGTGTGTCATCTCCTGAGTAATTAAATAAATTTTTAATGGGTAGAAATTAATTAGTCCTGTTCAGGAAATAAGATGTATTGAAGGAAATAAATGAGTCTCAAGATATGAGACTAGTTTGAGTGAAATAGATAAAAAGAAAAAATAAAATATGTGCACAATAAAAGATGACAATTACATTTCCATATTATTGGAATGTAAGTTCTTGGGACAAAGGGAAGAGGACAAAGAAGACTTAGATAGATCTAATGAAGATAAGGCCTTTTATTATGGGCGGTGGCTCATATGAATAGATGAACATTCTGGCTTAGGACAGAGATTGATGGTTATAGTTATAAGAAAAAGCATTTAGAATTTTAAGATTGTAAATATACTTCACCAGCACTATTAAGAGTCCCCAACAGAAACTAATGACATAACAAATGTTGTAAATACTTCTCAAGGCCATGCACCTTAAAATTTTAACCAAGTAACTTTAAATATGTCAATGAATTGATATTCCATACTTTTACACATTTATGTAAAATGGCAAAGAAAGTGATGATAGCAGTTGAAAATAGTTCTATAAATGAATAATGCACACAGATTTCGTGATCGTCTAACTTATGAATTTGGAACAGCTCAACTACAGCCTAGCCATGCCCATTGATGATCAGGCATTTTGGAATCATGACTCTATCTCATCTACAGTTGTGAGCAATCAGCATCTTGAGTCTGCATATTTCAGCACTTACCAGCAGAAAGCAGAGAATTCATGCTTCTTTTTAGCAAATGTATCGATGAAGAAATACTTAAAGTAATCTCTGTTAAGGTAAATGAAATCTTCAAAAATCTTAGAACTAATATGAGCATACAAACATACAAAACTGTATATTTATATTTTTTAACTTAACAGAAGAGCCATTTAAAAAAATAATATGGTGAATTTAAAGCCTGATCAGAGTTGGATTAAAAACTTCATACTTCTTATCTAAATTATATAATTACCTGAAGAATTTCAATTATTTTCAGCTTGGTGTCCATCACTAGGGGGTATTCTTTCTTCAGGTGAGATGGCTTCTTTTGCACTGCTGGAGATATGACAGATCTTCCGAGTCCTGCAGCTCCAAGGGTTAAGCTGGTCATAACAGCACCCATATCCCCAATGGAGCGCAAAACTCCCCCTTCTGCTACAGTTTACACATGTAAAGACACCACATCATGCAAGCAGGCAAGCAACATCTAGTTCATGCAAATCAATGCAGCATTAAAAGGGAGTAACACATTCAGTGCCATAGCATATTAAGGAGTGAGACAAATATTTTGGAAGCTCAGACACTATATATTTATTGCAAATCATTGATTTTAAATGATTGTGCATGGGAAAAGCAACATTACGTAAATAAAATAATAAAACAAAAAATACAGTTATTGACAGAAGCCTAGAACTTAAGGCTTCCAATGCTGTTTAATAAATCCTTGCCCTATCTGCTTTAATGTGCCTTAAGGTATTGACTCAATAAATAATAGTATTAGTAAATATGGTATGATGCACTGCAAGGGAAGAAATGATTCATCACAACATCACATTCTATGAACTGCTTCCATGAAAGTTAACACACTTCCATGCAGGAAAACATAAGAATTGCTCAGCATCAAATGAGGCTATTCACACACTACCACATTACTATTTAACATGAAGTGGTTAATTGTACCTAATATTTTTACATAAAGGGAAGGAAGAACTAATATCATAAATATAATTTCTTCCCACAAATGGTATTCAATTACCAACATTGTATTTATTAGAACCAAAAAAGAAGATTATTTCATAATTTAACCCATTCTTTCATTTTGTGAAACACCATTGACTTACATTTAATGACTATAATATTAGAACTTATCACATGAATTTTAGCTTAGATATATGGATAACATAGTCAATTCTCTTTTACCTGTGGTAATAATTTGTTCAGAAATGGCCCGTAATTAAAAGTATTAAGTTATATAAGAATCAAATAAACAAATATTGATGCCAAACATGTTTATATATATATATATATATATATATATATATATATATATATATATATATATAAATTTGTAAATATATATATATATATATATATATGCATGTGTGCTTACGTGGGTGGTCTGAAAAGTTTCCGACTTGGAAAATTTCAGAAAAAATGTCTTGTATCTTAGTTAGGTCAGAAACTTTTCAGACCACCCTTGTATATATGTATGTATGTATATATACACATGTATATACATATATATATATATATATATATATATATATATATATATATATATATATATATATATATATATATATATACACACACATGCATACTAATATACATATATATACATATAAATAATGAAAATACCAGCACTGACAGTCAATGGAAAGAAAAATATAATCCCCAAAGCTGCAGATGAGCACCTTATGAGCAAGGTGGAAACATCTAAGAAACCATGGATCAAATAAGAGGTCTCATTGACGAAAGAAGAAAATACAAGAATCCAAGAAATGAGAGTGTAAAAGATCTCGATAAACAGTTGCAGAACCAGATCATACGAGAGTGCAAGACGGCAAAGGAAGAATGGATAGAAAGCTACTGCGAGGAAATGTATAAGAACATGAAAAAGGGAAACAGCGAGATGGCTTATAAACTAGTGAAGAGCCAATTTGGGGAAAGGAAAATGAAATCACAAAAAATCCCAGCCAGTAATGGAAAAATATTAATAGATGATGACAACATTCGGAATAGATGGAAAGAATACATTGAAGTACTCTTTCAAGTTCCCAAACTACTAGAAGATGGCTTAATTAAAGATGAAAGCATGATAGGTAAAGACGATTGGGGTCCACAGATATTTAGAAGCGAATTTGAGAGAGCCGTGGCGGACTTGAGAAACAACAAGGCACCAGAAGTTGACAAAATAAACGGAGAAATAACTAAGGCACTCGGGGTCAAAGTGAAGGATGCCCTCCATGGAATATTCAAAGATAGTTATGATAGCAGAAAGATACCAGAAGACTTGGAGAAAAATATTACAATTGCAATACCGAAGAAACCAAGAACAGATAAATGCGAAAAACACAGAACATTGAGCCTGGTGACTCAAGCATCAAAAATCCTTCCTCGGATAAATAGCCTAAGAATAGGAGGAAGGATAGAAGGATACCTCTCAGAAAACCAATTTGAATTCAGGAAAAACTGAGGACCAAGAGAGGCAACTCTCAGCTTGAGAGTTATGTACTGGAGTACAATCAAGTACTGGAGGAATATAATATGAACATCAGCAAGAAGAAAACTAGAATCCTTGTGTGTGAAAGAGAGAAGCTGAATGCAGATATTTAGGGGTGAAACTAGAGCAAGTGGAATCCTTCATCTACCTGGGCAGCAGCAAAACATGGGATGGAAGAAGTTCGACCGACATCAAGCGAAGAATAGCCCAAGCTAAGAACGCATTCATAAAGAAGAGGCTATTGCTATGCTCAAAGAACCTAAGGCTGGAAACTAGGAAACAATTTGTCAAGACTTTTGTGTGGAGCATGGCGCTCTATGGTTCTGAGACTTGGAACACTGGAAATGTGGACCAGCAAAGAATTGAACCATTTGAAACATGGTGCTGGAGGAGAATGCTGAAGATTAAATGGGCAGACAAAGTAAGGAATGAGGAAGTATATAGTAGAGCAGAAGAGGATAGGACCAAATGGAGAACTCTACTGCAAAGAAGAAATAGATGGATTGAACACACATTGAGGCACAATGGATTGATTTGAAGGGAGTTGATGACAGGGACGTTGAGTAAGGATGTTAAGAAAATGCTCATAAAAACTTTGATATGGAACATAGTTATGTACATTGCGGAAACACGGTCACTGAAGCAGGATGATAGAAGTAGATTGAAAGCTTCTGAAATGTGGGCATGGAGAAGGAGAGAGAAGGTGAACTGAACAGAAAGGAAAACAAATGATATATATTTTGCACACACACATACACAAATGCATTATATCCGTATATGTATATTTATTTATTGAATATTGATTTGAGTTAAATTACATTACCCAATAATTCTCTAATTCTTCTAAATTAGGTCATTCATTATGATATTGATTAAAGAAAATGGAATAAGAGCAGTTTTAAAGAGTGCTAGGCAACAGAGAGAAATATGTAGATACATTCAAAGAACTGCAGGAGATGCCATGACATTAACTTTAAATGTGTCATCCACTGAGTTGAATTAAATTGATGCATTTTTATCAGATGAGGTAAGATGCCAAGGAAGGAAGATTGAAAACCTATTTTATTTACAAAATAATTAATATCATGAACTGATCACCTGTTTTAAATGTTTTTTAGTCAACCACTAAAAAAAATTGGGCAAATAAACAATGCAATAGGATGAAATCCAAAACTGAACAATAATATGTATAGGTCACTGCAGTGTAAATCACACGAATGTAAACAATATGGGTGCCAATGCAATAAATACATAATTGTTTAAAAACATTTAATGTGAGAAATATGTTGAAAGGAGCACTCAATTCTGATTCTATGGAAAGTTCAATAAAAAAGCACAATTGTCACATTAGTCATCAGTATTTAATTAAGTCGCAAGCTTCTTTACAAAGTGAATCATAAAGCACATTCTCAAAATGTGAAATCAAAAAGAAATGAGAAGCAACATCTAACTTCTTATAAATGACTGTAAATAGTTAATTATTTTCTAACATCATATTGTTGACAGAATTACCACAATGTAAAGAGTATTTGAAATTAAATGAACAATGAATGAACTGGCTTTCTGACCTTAAAATTGTAGGGCAAGTAACACAAATGTTCAAAGTTCTCTACAAATAACCTAATAAAATTTGGTTTAGCATATTGAAATTATTTCCCATTTAATATATAACATGTTTTCCCATTCAAATGAGATGCCTTACATAAATATCTACGACATATGAAATATTTTGAGGCTAATTATTTCACTTATTCTTTCAAAAGTAGACAACCGTACTTCTAAAATAAAAATACTTGAAATAACTGAAAGTGAAGATATTATAATAAAAATGAAAACGTATGAATAAAGAACCTTAATTGATTAACATTAAGTTACTCATGGAAAAAATTAGTTTTATACAACAAAAAGGGTGGAAAATACTATGCACTTTGAACATTTAAACACAAAACTACAATACACTTTCATAAAACTACCAAAAAATATTTGCAAAAGGTCATTCATTAATTTCAGAAATCAAATTCAATATTACAAGGACCATCAAAAAAATGAGCTACATGATGCTATTCATTCTAGACATGGCTTCCATATGGAAGCAAGCAGTCATAATGAATTAATAACATTCGCCAGGTACATGCAAAATTGTATAAAATATGGACAAATACCCATGAATTCATTCATCTCTGTAAGGAATCTAATCTTCTGCTGCAAATAGTTAATGATCTTTCCAACTTTACATTGCTTTTAAGGATTTTACTGAACAAAGAAAATTGCAAAAGGAGAAGATTGACATGAATTTTATCATATTAACTAGTGATTGGTCAGTTTGATACTTCTGTTCCTAGTTCCCAGGTTCTTGAGAATATAATCAGAACTGGGGTCCAAACAAAACATGTTCATTCTGATAACAACAACACTAAGGTTGCTTTAACACATTAAAATCTTGAAAAAATCATAATATTAACTCAAAAGAGTATCAAAGACCCATCCATCAAGATACATTTTTAGATCAAAGTATTATGCCAAGTTGCCTTTTGTACACAGAGTACTTACTTACTTATTAATACTTACTTCAAAGTGAATTCAAAATTTAAGCAACCTGAATTAGTTTAATTAAAGTCTACTGGAAATTAGGCATCGTACTCACAAATATAATTATGTGATAAATTTCTAATATTTCTTAGCAACACTTTGCAATAAAAGTTGCTTTAATATTCTAACAATTTGAGAGTCTGTGTTAACAAATATATTATTTAATGAGGAGCGTTAATGATTTGTACCTGACTTCAAAATACAGTGCCTACAGATATATGATCAACTTCATCATTGCAAAATAAGCTTACTACTTAGATATTTCTAAAGCCATTCCCCTTCATGATCCCTAAATTTTTTCCCTTCATATCACAACTTTACTTTTCCCTATTTCACATTTTATGCCTATAGCCAACCAATTCTGGGACTGAAAAAGTAATTAATGTACTCTTTTAGATCAATCAAATGAAGACTATGTTAAACAAATCACTTGAAACTTGGTGATTTTTATGAGTTTTTAGTCATAACACTCAATCTATCGAAAAAAAACCATAGGTGTAGAATTACAAGTATGTTAGGTCATATTCCAATTACATTTAGAAACATCAGTAACAGAAAATAACAATTGTTTTCCAAAATATATTTTAATTTATATTTAAGCAAATGTAGTGATGATCTCAAGGTATGCCAAAAAAGTCAAAGTAATTTCATTGAATCTTGAAAAAAATTGTACATAAAAATGGTACCTCTCACATTTTGTCAGTTTGGGCAGGATATACCATAGTAACCTTCGCACTGTGCACATCTTTCCTTTTCACACATCTTGCATTTTATTCCAAAAATCACAAAGAAAACTGTATTATGAGATTTATTTTGGTCGGGAATATTGTACACAGCCCTTGTATTCACTGAAAATTTGCAGACATTGCAGGGAAATTGGCTGATTGAGGCATATTGTAATGCTATGGAGATGGATCGTGCCTCCTGGTCATTGACCACCCAGACAATTATGATAATGCTTGTTAAACTTTGCAAAAATATAATGGCTCAATAAATATTGATCAAATATCCGTTAATTCTCAAAATTTATCATGTAAAGATTTAATTGTGCCATCTTAGATAAATGAGTAATGTACACATGGTACAAGTTTCACTACTTTAACTCCAGTATTATATCAGCAGAAAATGTTGCAAGTTGAAACATTCAGTTTACTTGCATCAATGATAGACGTGGCATTCAATCAGCAATGCACTACATTAAAATTAACCATTGCCTGAACAACTTGTCAGCCAAGACTTATGTAATGCCACAGGAGGCCTATGGAGAGTGTATTCTTTCCTTTAGGATAGTTATAAGATAATTTTACTTGTTTAACGAGGGGAGACAATTTCAAAGGAAGGTGACCCCATAACTTGAGTCACTGCTTTTATTTAAGTAAACATTGACACCCTGCTTCCATTGTCAGAAAATATCATTGAATAACATTAGGCGCACTATCAAAAATACTAAAAGTTTCTTTGAGACCCACCCACTCACTAATGGGAAAATTGGACATGAGGCATGTTAGTGCGAGGTGGGATATAACTGCTCATACCAAACAACAGTGTTCACAGTTGAAGCTGATGTTACAGAATGATTAGAGTTTCTCTCAAAATTTATCACAACAATTGAAAAACTTAGCTACATTATTTTGATGATCCTGAAAGTAAATAGAAAAGATCTGTTCAAAAATCCCTGGTATCATCAACATCAAAAAAGGGGTGGCTCCTACTGGGAAAATTGTGTATTTTCAGATAACTTTTTGTTATTTGGGGAATGGCATATGAACATGTTGTACCAGCACACACTACTGTAAATGAAACATATAATGGGAATGTAATGAAACTTCTCCAAGGTCATATCAGTCACAATAAGCCACATCTCAAAGTAACAAGTTGGACACTGCACTACAATAATGAATTCCTGCACATTGCAAAACTAGTTGCTGAATATGTATTGTAAAAATCAATACGAAGTGTGTTCCTCATCCTTCATGTAGTTTGGACCTAGCTTTATGGAACTTTTTTCTCTACCCAAATATGATCATGCAACTTTGTGGAAAATGTTTTTCACCATCGGCAGAAATAGTGATGACTGCTCAGGTGATTTTGAATGGGGCCCACCAAAAAATGATTTCGAGGATGTCTTCTAAGACTGGAAAAGGGTGGAACATTGCATTTGATGGTAATTACTTTGAGATCAACCATCTACATTAGGAGGCTAAATATTGGTAAATTTAAAAAAAAAGTAATAATTCTTTATTGAGCAGTCCTCATCAGGATGAGGACTTCTTCACTTCAATCTTCAATACTTATACTAGGATATACTTCAATCAGGATGCATCTACAAATGGTGTCTGTACTAATTTCATGTTCAATGTATACTTCCTCTCCTGCAAAATATATCACAGATGATAGATAGAGGAATCTTTGAGAGTTAATAAGTTTTTCCAAGTGTTTGCATGGTTTTTTTGTTGCTGTCAGTGCATTCTTTCAGAGTTTCACATTACATGTTTACATAAACAATTTACCGATAGCCAATTGTCCATATCATCTTTAGAACCTTATACCAGAGAATGAGTGTGCTTTTGTTTTATCAGCTAAATTTCATTCCTTTACAATAACAAAGAATTAAAATGAACAAATTATAACACTTTTTCAATAGATTTTAATTTATTCCATGGCTGGTTTTGATGTACTAAATCATCTTCAGATCCTACCTGAAGATGATGCAGGATATCAAAATCAGTCATATAGTAAATCAATACCTATAGGAAAAGTTTTACTATTTGTTCATTATTATGTTCCAATTCCACCATATAATGCCTGAAGCTATGCAACTGACAACAAGGAAGAATGGAAAACTCATGCATTCCAGGTCAAAATTAGAACCTTAGGGTGAAAATACATTACAAAAATGAGGAAAATTAAACTATTATAAAACTCTTAAAGCCACTCAATTCTAAAGACAATCTTTGCTAATAAATTCCTAGTAGAATCAAATTGCTGGTGATTTTGCTTTCCAAAACGACACATATCCACCACTCAAGCCTGAGTTTCCCATCACAAATAGCAGGGTAAACAATGTACATTGGAAACTCACTTCACAAGCACCTCACATTGTGAGTAATTCACATAATGAGCAAAAATATTTTTAAAACAATGACTTACTTAACAATCTGCATGTATGCATTTTTGCATAACGAGTGATGAGGAGAAGGATATTTTCAGTGTGATTGAATGCCTGCTGCTTTAGTTTATGTTTAGCCCTCATTCCACCAGCATGTTGGTGTCACTAGTGGTCAAACATTTTTCCAAACTTGTGTGTACACATATTAATTGTGATTTTTTGGGCAAAGTTTAATAATGTTTTGTGCATAGTTTTAAAATGACCAGGAAGAAAAATCCACAAGAAAACACAATGAGAGAATTAAAATAGCAATAAATGAAAACCACAATCATGAAAAAGCAAGAAAAAGGTGCGAGCTTAGCTGGTTTAGCATGCACATACAATCAGTCAACATGAACAAATTGCAATACTCTCGAGAAAAAGGACAATATTAAGGAGATAGATGCCACAAAGATAGTGACTAGAATATCTATGCAAATGTTATGTATTCTCAATGATGTTGAAAGGTTGCTTTTCATATGGATAAATTAAGAACAATTGCAAATTGATGCTATTAACGAGGGCATCATTTGTGAGAAGGCAAAAGTGATTTATGCTGGCCTAATTGAGAAGACACCAGGATCATCAGTGTCCAATAAAGAAATATTTAAGGGAAGTGATGGGAGGTTTGAGAAGTTTAGGAGAACCAGCATCCAAAGCAGTAAGAGGCATAGTGAAGCGGTGAGCTCCAACTCAAAAGCAGCAGAGAACTTCAGATTTAAGAAGCAAGTCGAGTCTGAGGGTTACCTGCCAGAACAGGTTTTTAATTGAGATGATGCAGGTCTCTTCTGGGGAAAAATGCTAAAGTAAACCTACAAAATACCAAAGGAGAATGCATTGCCCAGCCATAAGCCAATGAAAGACGGTCTCACGATGCTATATTTTGCCTATGTTAGCAGGGATTTGAATATTAAACCCCTGCTTGTTTACCATTCAGAAACTTCACAAGCCTTCAAGAAGTGTGAAGTCCAAGCAGGCAAAATGTAATGTGAAAGTCATGGGAAATCATGAGAAATTATTGCATTATACATTGAGAAGTATCATCCTAATAGAGGAGTGGCTATGCGTGCTACAAATTTATTTAATGAAAATACAGTGTTGCATTTTCACAAAATTGTGAAGCATCAATAAAAAGTTTCTTGATAGCTTTCTAGTAAAAAGAATTAAGAATGTATCATATAAACTAATTATTTTGATTCAATTTGGTTTTTACAAATTGAATTGTAATTCCAGGTTGGTTCATTCAGTGACAGAAGAAAATATAAAAATTATTCACCATCCTAACCAATTTTTATCTAATTTTATTTGAATATACATATGTAGCACATAATTTATTTTTTTCATGGAACCCGTAATTGTGTTTTACATTACTCACTTTAACATTTGATTCCCTTAATGAATGTTCTGCATTATGAGAAAGATTTTTGAAAGAATTATGTTTGTTATGTGAGGTTCCCTATATGGTGTTCTCCATCCAACAGGTCAGGTGAATATGAACTCTAGCTTAATAATTTATGAAATAATTCTTAATACTAACCCAAAACCTAATAGTCCCATCCTACAATCTGATTTCTTATAATCATTTAGTGGGATTTCCACTGTAATCATATTTCTACCCAAGTTTCTACTGTATTATCATGAATTGATATGGCAATGGGAATGACAATCTAACATTGACAGCTCAGTGACTTGATAAATTTAAACTTCATCGACTGTAGCCAAAGACATAAAATACTCCCCACTGTAGCGAAGGGGGAAATAAAAATAGGGAGTGCCACTTCTGCATAGATATCATTCCAAAAAATGTACGCTAGGTAATCCAGGAGAAAAATAAAACAATGAAAAAGAAGACTGTCAAGGTTAAGATAAAAAAAAAGAGACTAATTGATTGACCTGAAAAAATAGACAAACTAAGAGTGAGAAGACTGACTCACTCCAAAACCTGGGAATTAGAGGTGGTATCGGATGAGATCGAGAAGTCAAAGATTCAGTGAGTGCTAAAAAAACAGCTATATGAGATGGTAATAAACAGCTACAGGCAAATAAGTCTGGAAGATAGCACATGTTCCTTGCAAAGAGAAAAAGAACTGATGCAAAAATAATTTACAGGCAGTTAGCAAAGAACACCAGAAACCGAGAAAATACAAAGCCATTTTGAAGGAAATAAGAAACTTTTTTGGAAATGGGTAAAAAGGGTAAGACAAGGTGAGGGCAGAGGAATGAATAAAATAGAGGATAACAGTGGTGATATTCAATTACATAACATTACAGACTATTGCAGAGAGTAGTTCGAGGATTTTCGTAAGATTTGCACAAGGTATGAAACAGCCAAAGGCATTCAAATGATTAAATTAATGCAGGGTGATATAAGTGAAAAAGTTGTTGATGTTATTGAGAATTCTGAGTATACATTATTGAGTACTAAGAAAAAAACCATAGAATATATTTAATATTGTAAATTTAGTGAAATATTGAAGTATGTGCGAAATTACTCATAACTTCTAGGAGCATTGTTTAAATTATGTTTTCCAAATTTAGCTGTATCATATGACAGGAAGATTACAATGAATATAATTGTATGCATAGGGAAGGGAGATAAAATGGAACACATGAATTATAGAGCAATGAATCTTTTGAGTATACT
This sequence comes from Hetaerina titia, assembly GCA_037158775.1. Lineage (NCBI taxonomy): Eukaryota > Metazoa > Arthropoda > Insecta > Odonata > Calopterygidae > Hetaerina > Hetaerina titia. The sequence goes on from CM073779.1 coordinate 75,380,388, forward strand.
AGAGTAACTGATGATTGAAAGAGTACGGAAATTAACACTAAACCAAATCTAGGGAATACAAAGTAGTGATATGCCGGTAGGAGATGTACATGGTCTGGGCAATAAATGCACGAACTGGTGCAATCTGGCAGCCATGACGCAGACTATAACCCCACCCACTAGTGGCGCTAGTTGCACGAGACCCAATCTGTGCTTGGAAGATCATCAAATTGTGCAAATGGTGCCAGTTAGGTTAGCTTCTGTTGTCCTTGTTTTTACTGATTGTTGAAAATGGAAATTGAAGAAATCACGGAGCAACAAATCAACATCAAGTTTTTTAAAGCAAAGTTATCAAGAAATTACTACAATGTTGACAGCTGTTTATGGTGTTAATGTTCTGAAGAAAACATCTATTTTCAAGTGGATTATGCATTTTAAAGATAGTGTTTTAAAAATCAAGGATCAAAAATCAAAGTCATGATCCTGGTTTTCCTTGATGTCGAAGGTGTTGTTCATAATGAATCTCTTCCTGAAAGACAAACAGTAAATGCTGAGTTCTACCATACAGTTCTCAAGCATTTGAGAAATACCATTGTATGAGACCAAATTAGACTCAAGACAATGGATGTATCCTTCACCATGACAATGCACCTGCACATTCAGCATTGATTGTTCACCAGTTTCTGGCATAAAATTCAATCACCATCCTTGATCATCCTCCTTATACAATATATCTCACCCCCTGCGACTTTTTCCTATTCCCAAAATGCAAAAAGTGGTGAGGGGCCATCACTGGGAAGATGTGGATGCAACAAAGCAAGAATTGACAAGAAAACTAAAAAGCCTAACTGCCGAGGACTTCCAAGGATGCTTTAAACAGTGAAAAAGAAGACGGAATAAGTGCATAGCAATGAATGGAGAGTACTTTGAAGGGGACAAAGTACTCTCTAATGTAGACTAAATTTTGCAAAATAAAGTTTTTATGGTCTCAGTTCGCATATATATATTGGACAGACCTCATACAAATCACCTGTTAATGCTTCAGTAATTACTGGAGGATTGAATTAATATGGCAAAGAAGTAAGTATATTATCATTTGCTGATATGGAGAAAGCATATTATTAAAGTAAAGAGATGAATACCATGGAAGATTTTTTCGGGAATACGAAGTAAATACATAGTTATTGAATCATATAAAACTAATGCTTGAAAACAGCAAACTAAATATTTTAATGAAATGGACTGTAAGTGAATACTTTGAAAAAAGGTTGCATGATGTAATCATGTCTGTTCAACACATTATTGATAAATTTGCGTGAGTTGATGCATGGATTATGCTGGTTTAATGAGTCAAAATGTAAATATAGGATGAGCTAAATCAACGGCTGAGAGCCCAAACATCTAAAAAAAAGCCTTGGATGACTTAAATAATGCAACAGAAAGAATGATTAATGAATATAAAATAATGAGAATGTGTTATAAGGAGAATGGGAATAATGATGTTAAAGTGAGTTTCAATGGTGAGATGATTAAACAAGAGGATGTTTTAGTACATGCTGGCAGAATGTTAGCAAGAAATGGTAGAAGAAGAGATGATATTATCAAAACAGTGTACACATGCCAGCAGAAGGGTTGTTGGTAGTGTGTGGAGTATACACAAATTGAATTTTTCCCTAAGCCAGAAAAGAATGACAGTGCATAAAGGGTAACCTTCCGTAAATTTTGTATGAAAGTGACACTGTTGACAAAATGTAATAAAATTGTCAATAGAACTGAAAAAGTGACAAAATTGTGAAAAAGGTCGAACAATTATGGTGGTAAGGAATACGTGGGAAATTAAAGAATTAAATTGGGAATAAACAGTTAGAGACAAGTATGAGAGGAGTGCAGTAGCCTGGTTTGGTCATATTTGAGAAAATGATAGATTTTAATCAAAAACCAGATACCATACTTCCCATTCCATAAGGCACACTTTTTATTCTCCAAAATATGCTCTAAAATTATCCTGCACCTTATGGGCTGAGGATAGACAGTTATAATAACTTTAGCCAATACGACGCAAGCCAATTTGCTGGGAAAATACTTAATGGCAACTATTTTTTCCCACCTCAGGCATAGAAAATGGTAGTGTTTATTACAAATGTCAATAATAGCACTGTTTTGAGCCAGTAGTAGGTAATTAAGTTTGAAATTTCTTGAAAATACTTCTTAAAAAAAATTAATTTATACAATTTACCATATTTATTTATTTCTCAAATGTGGTGCTGCTGCAAAACTTACTATATGCTCATTGGGCTAATGGGGATGATACCCCTCTGCTAATACACTGTACCTCTCCCAATAAACTCTTAGTTTGCAGCCACTAAACCTTTAGTAGTGTCAGAAAGACTTATAAAATGGCTGCCTTTAATACAAATTTTGATAATATCAAATTTTGTATTGAATTTTAGTATATCAGATAAATGAATCAGAAATTTAGTGTTGAGTAAGAAGTTAAAATTAGAATAACATCATGGGATCTAAAGAGGTTGAGAATGTCATACAGTATTGTATTGAAACTGAAGTCATGAATTCTGCTTCAAAATACAGAAACATGGGATCAGAAAGGTATTTTGGCTGTCCAACAGAGATGATATGAGAGTGTGGGAAGCTAAAGATGGATTCAATAAAAGCAGATTTGAATTTAAAAACTTCAAGTGAATTTAATCATAAATGGCCAAAGCTTGAGTTCATGCGGAGAGCTTGATAATACATAACAGAAAGATCTGAATTACTGTTTCAATAAAATGATTTTCATTAAAGCAAGAAAACTAATGATAGGTATGTCTATTGCGGACTTTTATGGGAAGACCTCCACCAGTTTAATAGATAAAAAAGGTTACAAGGCACCAACTCATGACATCACACTCATTGGATGAGACCATGCTGAACCAGTTTATGGTGAATAAAGCAATAAATAGATAAATTAAATGGCCATTGATATCTTTTGTTTGTGATTGGCTGAAAGAGTCCTGGCAGAAAGTTAATAGTGAGACTATCATAATATTTTTTTATGTAGAAATAGCAATGTGCTAGATGGAGGTGAAGATGACATTGAGTATGAGGAAATTGACCACCCTAGTGAAAATAACTGTGAAAATGATTTAGCAGCAGCGATGAATTTCCAGGATTCTACGATGAATCAACTTTGATCTGTTAATTTTTTAATATAAAAAAATCCATTTTTCCGACATAAATGTTAACATACAAAACTGATTATTTGTGGCCTAATCCAAGTATTTTTCAAAAATTCTAATCTGAAAAATCACAGTGCATCTTATGTGCCAGTTTGTTTTATGGCCCAGGAAATACAGTATACAAGAGTTGAGTAAAGGATTGAAGGGAAGGATTGACTGAAAAAGTCTAGGTGAATGTAGCTGAAGGGATTCTCAAGACAATAAATATAAGCAAGGAACAGGTATGAAACAATATATGAAGATAATGAAGACAATTAATTTTCAAGAATAAAGCAGTTTGGTAGAAATTAAATAAAGGGAATAAATACCTGAAATGACTTAAGCTTTTTTTTTACTTTGCCTACCCTGTAAGGAAACAGAGTAAAGGGTGTTTATGTAAGTATATGGGATTTCCAGAAAATAATCAGTCATTTTGTCATTCATTCTCAAGCAAGAAATGCAAGGCCTTTGAATAAAAAATGCTCATATTACAGAAAATTTAAGTAATGAATGTCACTCTTGGGGTAATCATTGATCAAATCAGATTAATTTTATGAAATGTTGAACTAAAACTAAAACATATTCCTTTCTTACAAAATTTGCTGAAATAAGCATGACACTTCCTACTAATGCCTATCAATTGTACAACTGAAAGAATTTTTAGCACTCTGAGGAGGGTTAAGACTTGGTTAATATCAACAACATATGTATGTACAAGGAAACATCTACTGTTTTGTCTAGTGTTCACAAGAAAAAGTTTATGCAAAATGGGAATGAAAAAGTACAAAATAAATTTGTAAAGAGAAGAAGAAAAAACCAATTTCTCACTTTGAATCTAAATATATAAGCAATTTTTCTCAATGCATCATGAATTCATATTTAAAATTCTCTGATAAAAACAATACTTATTTTTCCCTCTAGCATTTGGCCCATGTCCAAAAATTAGTCTGCACTTCAATTTTCCCCAACTACTACTTCTTCCATAATCTCATTTATTTGCAACAGTAGTAAATATTGCATCCTTCCGCAAGAGATGGTGAACTTTGGGACATCAATAGCAGTAATTCATGCAAGATGCAAACATTATAAGGATATGCAGGGCCTTGCATGCATTTTCATTCACCAGTTCATTCAACTAGGAGAGAGACGCAAAGCACTTCAGAAAGCTTTTTTAAAGTGTTTCCGACTACAATTTCTGTAGTAGTGACAAACTAAATGAGACATAAAACAAATTAACAAGATTACTCCACAGGGTTCCTAGAGTAATAATTCTATTCAAAAGAAATTTCAAATAATGCATATGTTTTTTGCTAAAACTTGGTTTTAACAAGCAGCTGAAAACAATCTTCTAATGAAATTCAGTACCTATTATTCTACAGTCAAAAGAAGTTTGATTATTGTGAAGGAAAAAAGACCATTATTGGTGTTAATTATCACCTTGGTGCTAGAGAAAAATGATATCCCTGAAAATGATTGTTATCTACATCTATATATTACCCTGCAAGCCACCATAAGGGTGTTTGGCAGATTTGACGCCACCAGCCAGAGTGATTTCATCATGCACAAGCATGAGGAAGGAGAAAGTTTATTTTTGGGTAGTTTGGAAGATTATAATTACTCTACCACTATGAAAACATGTGTACTGTGAGGGGATAAGGGTTGGTCATCTTGGTTCAGACAGCATGGTGGCCTGGTAGGTGGAAGGTTAGACTACTGATAAGAGGGCCCAGGTCCAAATTCAGTCAATGCCTCTGGACACCTTCAGCTACAAGCTGCATTATTTTTCAGGAGCAAGAACTTTATAGGATATCACATGTGGCACCAGAAAAGGAACTAGTCCTATAATGGCATGTACAGGTAAAAAGCACCCTGATATATGAATGCCATATGACTTATTAAAAGTTAAACTCTAACCTCACCTTTCAAACCAAACTTCTCATTGATGCATGTAGTTTTGATTTTTGATAGGCAAAACCTTGTTCTCTTAACTTCTCCTTATAATGCAACATATCAATGCAAAGTGTGACTCCCATTATTACTTCTTTGCAAGCATTAAACTCATATCATATTTGTCCAGCACACATTAAATTACATTTACACATCTTTTTGCTTCCAGAGGCTCCCATACCAGAATTTACAAAAGACATTTTACTTTTTCCTCTCAGTGGCAATAGTCATTATGGAAATGAACCACTTTCATCTGTATTTTACTCAAAAAAAGATACTTCTGTGAAAGCTCTAAAATGCTCAACACATAATCAAGGCGAGTTCTAACTATATGAAATAACACCACCGTAACTTTTTCATTTAAATACTTCCACACCAAATGTTGGATGCTGTCAAGTTTCTCTACTGCAGGTCTGGAAATGATCTTAATGTGTTATCCTAATGTTAAGTTCAATATTAGACTTCTAAATATTTTGCTTGACCTAATATACTAATATTTTTCTAGGCCACCTAGTTTGTACGTTCAATGGATTTATTTACCCATTAAAGAATTACTGTGCATTTTTGCAGACTTAGCAGAAAACTCCACCCCTGATGGCCCACAGTAATATTATTGAGATCGCAACAAAGAGCCTCTTTATTCTAATTTCTTCCTATTATTTAGGCAAATAACTTCATCAATTCCAAATAATTTTATATCAGTGGTTATTTTTTAATGAATGTTATTGATGTTGATGAGGAAAACGAAAAGATCAATGATGCTCCCTTGAGGATACAGTCTCCTTTCCAAAAACTAAATTGATTCAGTCCATTATTACTGTTTTTTACGACTGAAAGGGAAAAATCCAGAATCCAAGTTATTACTTTGTGACAAATTCTACATAAGCTCAGTCTTCATGCCAGCTAATTGTGTGACACTTGAATGAAGGCTTTCTTGAAGCCCAGGCATATCAGATGTATGCTTTCTATTGTTTTAAGCTCAACTTTGTGGAAGTGCATGTTCAATATTTATTTTATTAAGAACACAATGTATACATCCACTGTTCTTTTGAACAGTGGATGCATACATTGTGTTCTTAATAAAATAGATATCAGATGCACTTTATTTTTTTATTGTAAAGATTTTAGGATGTCACATCACACGTATCAAAGATAAAAAGATAATGATTTATCTTAACCCTTTGAGGGTCAATTCCACTGTGAGCAATGCTGACAAATTTTCCCAAAATTTCCACCATTGCTCTAGGTGACTGTTTTTCAATGGCTATATAAATGTAAATAACAATTTAGTAACTCATATCATTGTTTTCTCCTCTTTTTAAGTCCTTCATTATATATGATTTAACGTACACGATTTTCAGCAAATTAATATAATTATGTTTTCACATGCAAAATTAATGAATTCTACACTTCTCAGTAAAAAGCCAGGCAATTTTTACACCAAATTTAGCAATTACACATGGCACTCAAAGTGTTAAAATGGAAGCTTAGTCGGTCTTTCGGCTCCCTTTTGGATTGTCTTCATTTTTGTTCATCAATTGCCAGTGTCTTTGCCATAACCCTCCCATTTTAACTTCATTTAATTATATAATAAATGCTTTTAAATTTCAATATTGCTCTTCCAATATTAAAATATTTGATAACATTACAAAATGGTTCAATTCCTCATGGTTGCAAAATCACTAACTATGAATTTACACCTAGTACATGGCATTTAGTCTAATCCAATTTAATGATTACATTATGTGGTAACTATTTACATTTACAATAGCTATGATAAAAAAGTAACGGTAAAGTTTTCTATCACTCTACCAACCTGCCAAAATTATCAATTTTTTTGACAATGCAGTTAATACTTTGTTTAAAACCCATTATTTTCATTGTGCATCCCTTCTTATAAGAATGTTACAAAAGATACAGACAGACACTGTTAAAGATTCAATTATGTTTTCAGGAGTTATAGAAAATTGTTAGAAATTTACGTACAGTATTTTAATGAAGTATTCTTCAATTCATGATTTTGTATTTTTACCATTTTCTACATTTTAATGAGAATTAAATTTTAATTTATTTTCAAATCATTTACATTTTTCTATGTCTTTGATTAACAGGAAGCTTCCATGCATTCATTAACATAAACATTGAACAGTACCAGTAAAAACCTCACAATGCATATCTTTAATTCTCTTGCACATATAACTAACTGTAAATGCAGTCATTTTAAGTGAATTTTGACATCTCCAGTATAGCTTGTCATCGAATACAATGGAAAATCAGCATTGGCACTAGCAAAGGAATTTTAACGACAGAGGTAGAACTTTTCTTAACCTGATGTGCTACTATGCGGGCTAAAATCAGTAAGAAATGTATGATCCAAATTCATACAATGAGCTTTGACAACTATTTATTCTGGGTGAAATGAAGACCTTCAAATGTGTACAAATTCAACACTTTATTTCTTGTCAAAGAAATTTTCTTGCATTCCATAACTCAAAACTGAACATTATTTAAACTGAGTGTAGACATTTTCCTACTAAGGTACCTCAGTTTGTTTATTGAGGTATGTGTTCATAATCATATGCCTAATAATTGTGCAACAATATAAATAGCAATGTTCACTATTGCCCCTTGCATGCATATTATGTATTGCTTCAATATCTTAAAACTGGATAAGAGCACCCTTGAAATCCCAATAATTTTAGCTAAAAATTAATTTATTTATACAAGTTGGTGCAAAAACGCCTCCATAAGTCTTTCAGAACATGAAAACAATTGGTAAAGGTTAGGTAAAGTTAAAATGTAAGTAACAGACGCCGTGGACTTTAAGGTAAGTACTTATTTATTTTAATTGATTTATAAATGAGAAAGCAATGTTACAAGTCTTTTTAAAAACTATAATAATTGACTTCAAGTTTGATTTTATAGGCGAGGCCACTCTAGGTCAGCTCTACAGAATGTGAAAATCACAGATACAGAATAGGATCTAGTTCCTTCTCCTCTGCCACCTTTCAGTTTCCCATGACATTCTAGTAAAGAGAATATCACACCACTTGGATTTTATCTGGGAGCTGTCCATTGGCATCACCTACAGTTGGAGCATGGCATCCTTCATTCAGCAGTACAATGCTCTACCCACCGGAACATCACATCACATTCACCACATCTGACACACATCAAATTTAATTGGTTTAAAGTAATCTCTCAAGTCCAATTTCTGACAACATCGTCCAATAATTATTGGAATAATTAATGCTACAATTCAAGTGACACACTAGAAATCCTTTGATATTTAAAGCCATGCAATACTTTTTATGCTCGTATATAGGCAACCCTCAATCTTTCTACACACACATACTCTTGAAAAGTGAAGTGTACATATATTGTAGGAAATCTTAAGAGAAAGAAAGAGAAAATGGAAACCATGAATGTTGGACCCAAGGCCCTAGGGTGAAGGAGAAATATGAGAGCTACAATTCATGACCAGGAATTTCCAACTTTTTATAATAAGTAGGTAATGGAAAAAGTTTTCCATCTAGAAGTCATAAAGGAGAGCATAACTACTCACCCACACACTGAGTAATCACAACAGAGGTGAAAAATAGGGAATTACCTACAGTTAAGTCTTCAGGTCTGTGAACAAGAAAAATGTGAAAAAAAATGTTGGTTTTTGCTAAATGGTTCTATCAATGTTTAATATATTACACCTTGTTTCTTTGTTCTACCTTTCAACTGAGATTGAACATTCCTCTCTTACTCACTTTAATTATTTTTGACGTGAAACGGGCCTCAAAGAAATTCCACATTTTGAGATTTTCCTATTGTATCATAACTATTTGTCATAACAGAGCTCTTTTCAGCAGAGCATGTCTTACACATTGATCCTCCAGGTTCTATAATTTAGTGTGCCCTCATTTTATCTTAGATGCCAGATGAAGCAAGGAAATATACAAAATTATACACATTATTCCATTCTGACCACAAAAGAAAAGCAAGAATTTGACATCTTGTGCACCACAATTAACTTTTTCCTCAAAGCACTCAGCTTTGATACAACTGAATATCTTACATATAAATGACTTCAAATTGTATTCTAATTTTCCAAATTAAAGTCATAAACTTTAAGTTTTTTTTTAATGAATGCGGAATTTCAATGAGGATTAAACCCTCCATTCAGAACTCAGGAAAATATCTTGATTCCAAGAAGAATATTCTAGATGAGGAGAATTTTATATAGATAGCTCTTTTCCATACAAAGCAAACAAATTAATCAGATATAACTATGACGTTTAATACAAAACATGTCAATGCTCTATAATTCAAAAGCTTCTGTATCAGTCAAAATTATTGTTATTCAATCTAATCATTAGTATGCACAAGTTAAAACTCACAAAATATCCATAATCATTCCTCAAAGTGTGAGTCATAATAATGCACAATTACATTTTTTGGCTATTGTTTATATGAATAACTGCAAGACTTGAACTCCTTAACCTATCACTGCCTTTCATTAGTTGCTCAATTCAAATATTAAACCAACTCTATAAACTTATTTCTGAATAGTCGTTTAAGGCGGTGATCCTTACTTCCGACAATAGTTTTTAATGATAAGGTGGAAGGTTGTCTTGAGTACATTGAAGCCATAGGAATTACTGTAATCATGGTTGCCTATTTACTCTGAATAAGTCACATATGAGCTAAAAATCAAATCCATAAAGATTGAGGGTTACCTATGAAGCCATGGATATAACATTCTGCAATTCCAAAGGCATTGTTATATATTTCTAACTATTCATTTTCCAAGACAATGTCAATTTATAAGAGGCTGAAATTAAACTACTGACACTATGTACAAGACATTAACTCCAATGACACCATTTAACATTTCTGGCCAGACATCTCTTAAATTATATTGATTTAGAGTTATGTCATTCAAAATCAGAAAAAGGACATCCAGAGGGCTTAATGGGCTTGAAAATATCCCTAATACATTCCAAACAGGCAATTAAGTTAAATTTCAAAATGCTATAATTAAGTGAATAATTCTACTGATCCATTCCTTCCAATTGATGCACTTCCTTTAAAAATAAGGTCATTTGTGATAAAAAAAAAAGATATATTACCTTCATTTTCATCATTTTCAATTGGGGCAGCTTAAGAGAATGATGCAAAGAGCGAATTACTACGAATTTGCCATTCCAGCATTGACGAATAGCATAGGCACATATTTAATTTGATAAACATATATATTCTAAATCTTATATTTCGCTATTGCAAATTAACACTAATCATGCAAACCAATCTGCATGTGAGAGTAATTATATGATTGTTCAATGAAATCTGTGAAGCTCTTGTTTAAAAGTAAATATCTTATTAGGAATGTAGGTTAATATACAATGTGTGCATCAATTATGCAGAAAAATCTTAATTATATGCGTTCCTTGACGTTTGACATTTGACATAAAACAATTTACATTCCAATTATTTCAACTAACAAATAAATAGCATAATAAAAGTTTTCCTTGTAAATCTTCACATTTTATTGCAAATGAATATATTGCAAATATATGAATATATATATTGCATATGAATGAATATTATGCACACATGGCTATGCTGAGAATGGCCAAGAATATAACTAACCTAGAATTTCAAATGGCATAATAACATGCATTAACGGAACTGGATAGATTATGACAGTTTTCCATCTACTCTATCTCCTTCAAATTCAACAGAAAAGACTATGAGATAAAAAAGTTTATAGCTCAAAAATTGAAGCTAAAAAATAAAACACTTAAATATAATATTTTAAGCACAAGAAAAATATATATTTTTCTTGAGCTGAGTTAGAACAAGTTAGGGCATAATAAGAAAATAAATATGCCATAATGAAACTTAGCTCTCTTAGAACTAATTAAGAGAGTAAAATCATTTTCAGGGATAAACAATTTCAATCTTGAAATTCCTCCTTATTTCATATAATAGCAGACTTGCAAGCAATTGATGCAACCACATATTTTTACCATATATCTCATCCCGTTTAAAATGAATGTGAAATTGGGGATTTACACTTTATGCAGGTGAAATTATATTTACAAGCTTTACAACATTACACCTCTATAGAAATTACATAATGCCAACATTCATATTTATATAAGACTATGATATAAAATATACAATGCAGGGCAGAATTTCAGCCTTATTACCTCAGTCAGCTTTGTAATATGCAGGAAGTGGTTTACAAATCCTTATTTACAAACAATGATATAATGGCACATTTACAATAACGTACTAGAGGAAAAAAATAGGCGAAAAAAGTCAAACTAGGGAATACTTAAATCCATAAATACCACAAATGTTCCTAATCTAACGTAATGTCATGGAAGACCATTTCTCTAGAACTTAAAACATTGGAGCATACAAAGGCATCACATCATGAAATGTGTTGCGGGAAAGGGTTACAGACAGGAGAAGGTAGAAACAGCCACAAGGATTATAGCTGTATAAGAAGATACATAAAGAGAGAATTAATTCAATCATATGCTTAAATTAGCAATAGTTCTGCATTCCTGATTTTTAATATTGAAAATGAAAAATGAATGTCTGTTTTATTTAATTTTTTTTATGTTCCTCCAACTATTATATTAGAAACATTACAAAACTTTCCTGGTTTTCATTCCCAAAAACCATAAATTTCACAATCGATACTTTAATGAACTTCTTCATTATTTTATGACCCCTCCAGGACTATTTGGTACTATGTTCCCCTATTTTTTCCAGGCTTTTCAAGTTTTCCAAGCTTGTAGCAAACTTTGGAATCTCAAAACAAAAATTTTATTTTTGAATGCAGAAAACCAATATTTGCCAATCTGGTGCAAAGGCCTGACTGAAAAATAATACTTAAGTTTCACAAATTATGATCACAAAAACTTCATAGTGTAGATATTCTTGTAACTTTCCTAGTGATTTGTTTTGACATAACATGAAAAGTATATGCTGGATTTTGGAAAAAGACCAGGTTTTCCTTGAAGATCAAATCAATTATAAATTATACAAAGCATTTGGCACGGCAGAATGAAAGAAGTGAAAAATTGTAGAAAATAAAATTGAAATAGAGGCAGAGGGGACTTATTCAAAGATTTTATCAACCTAAGACTGCACAAGTAAAATTAGAAGAGAATGCATCAGGAGAGGCTACAATAGGCAGTGGAGTAAGAACTGCCATTATCACATGAGCTTATTAATGTATATTTTCATCTTGTGGATTCCATTAAGGCAGTGAACATAATTAAATGGAGCACAATTAATGAAGGAGTTGCAAAAAATAGGAGTAGACTGCAGATATAGGCAAATTATCCAAATCCCATACATCTCTACAATGGTAGATAGGTTGGAACAAGAGAAATCAGAGAGTGGAAAATTTTTAGTTCAAACCCATGAAAAGTGAATTTGGAACCAAAATAACTCCCTAGAAATAACATACAACCCAAAAAACTTCATAGGTCGCTCACCACCCCCACAAAGCCTATCTAGTATGATTTTTACATATTTTAAGAGTATATAACTTTAGAACCATAGCATAACATATGACCCAAGAAGAAGATATGTAGAACTATGGGTCAGTTTCAATAAGAAAACTAATTTAAATGATCACAAAATACATAGTGGTCACTAAAATATTGCACAATTTACATAAATATTGTGAATTGCAATTATTTTCTATAGTAGATAGTGGATTTTATCAGGTTATTTCACACATAACCATGCTCCTATAAAATGAAGAGTAAATAAAAAGCACTGTTCGGCTGTTTGGACTTGACAAAGAAACAGTTGATTAATTACAATGTAGGAATAGATAAGTATGATGTCACAGAAATGAAAGGCTCACAAGGAAGACCAAGGAACAAGCACCAGGAAACTAGGAGGTTATGAATATACCCTGAATTGTTGAAATAATGAATATATGAATGGGTAGTGAATGCTAAAAACAGCTAGTCTTAACTGGTAATTAATTAACTCCAAGAGTATATTCCACTCAGTTCAATACTTCACTCAAACACTTCAAGGTATCCATGCACTAATAAAATCCAATAGTATCCAAGCAAGACTTGGCATCAGGGTCATCCAGATCCTCTAAAGAGGAACTGAAGTGTTTAGGGCGATCAGCTTCCGTGTGGCTAGTGTAACAACCGTAACTTCCAACCCCCCTGAGCCTGAATTCTAGTGCTGGCAGGATTTTTTGGTGGTATTCTGATACTTGGGGTGCCATGTGAAGAGCACTTCAAGTTAAGTATGCCAGCCATCAGATGGGACATTTAAATATTGAATCCCTTGGTACCATATGTTAAGATTAGGCTAATACAGATGTCGTCTTTCTACCACCCTTCCCCAACCCTAAAAATCACCCATCAAATGACTCACCTATTTCAAATGATGAAAGCGACCTCGGCTATCCATTGCCTCCCCCAAATAACAACCATTGAAGTGCCCAAATAATGATATTCATAGAAATTGTTGAGGCATTATAAGGAAGGAGAAAATTCCTAGATGCTACCAACCAACAAATACATTCCAGATTATGAGATACTGAGCATAAACTAAATGGTGCCCAATCCACCCTGAAACTACAGAACAGAAGATTTCTTAATTTGTTGGGTGCCACTAGTAACACATATATCTATAAAATCTGTGGTCTCACCACAAGTTATCTAATGTACATACTTGTCCATCAGTTTAATTCATGAACAGGATAGGTAAAGAAGATTCTGAATACATATTAACAAATCTCAGGATGTACCAAAATTAATGTGTGGTTTTCGCAGGAAGAAAGGCATTAAGGTATTGGTGAAAACAAAATGGTATCAAAATGTTGAGAAAGAAATAACAGTACATCTGGTATTCTTCCATCTCACTCTATCCTGTTCAATATATTTGGGGTACTTTCTAGGACCACATATTTAGTTTTTATACCCAATATACAGTTGTAACAAGTGTTTTATGGAATTAGTTATCACTTGATTGCCATTTGCAAAACTATAACACATTATGTTAATACATGAATTGAAACCATAAAATGAGCAGAATAGGGAAGTAGACCATATCACCTACTTCAATATCACTCATGGTTTACATTCATTTTAGCCCGCTATCATTTATAAACCATGGATATTTTTATACTTGTAAACCCACACAAAATTGTACACTGAAAATCAAAGTTCAAAATTACGTTACTATCTAATAAGGTCACACAAAAATTTTAAACTTACAGTCAATGTCCCCAGTAGGAATTTTGCCATTGATGAATTCATTCTCAGATACACAATCCAAAATACTCAGGAGGGTCTTGGTTAACCGCAACAAGTCGCTAAAGCTATAGAAGCCAAAGTATATAAGATCTCTAGCTAACTTAACAACCTGCAAAGATAGGTTATAAAAATTCATTATAAATAAAAAAAGAAAAACATAAAAAAAGATACTCAAATCAATTTTAGATAGCAAGAAGAAGATAATACCTCAAAGGTCAATTTATTTTGATCCTGATCTGCAAAACTCCACATCTTTGCAACCACATTACAAAGGTAGTCTTCTACAAATATGATCGTGGAACTAAACCTGATTCTCACAGCTTCCTTGTTTTGGTCTGGAGTCTTGTTGCTGTCATAACTGTGGAAAAGATTCCAAATGAATTTTTTTGGCATTTTGTGTAAAATATAAAGGCTTTAATGGCCTAGTCTCCAAGGTGCTTACTCATGGATTGACATTTTTGGAGGTATTTCAGACCATAACCGAGCATATTTCACAGGTGTCACTGGTTCTTGAGGATCCCTATCAACATGAAGATGAAGCATTAATCTGCAAAATGAAGCCCTCAACTCATATGGAACAGTCTCATCAGCCATGCATCTGCAATCAATTCAGGGTATATTAGATGAATTAGCATGAAAAAGATATGAAATTTAAACATTGCATAAGGTAATTTACTTTAACTTACTTCAAAATCAGCTCAATGTCTAAATGAGGTGATAAATTATTCAGTGCTAAATACTGCCTATTCAGGCACATATTGGAAAACAAATCTAATTGATGTCTATAATAGTCCAATACTGCCTGATCTTCTCTAGTCCCTACTTTGGCACCTCTTGACAACTCTCCAAGGGACATGGATTTCTGAAGCATTAGAAGAAATATACATTTACAATTATAGCAATACATTTATTCATATGCAAAATTGTGCCAGATTTCAGAAAACAAGAAATAGGAAGCACGAAGTGTGATAGGTCAGGAGAGAGGGATGCTGGAATATCCAAAGAAGGCAAGCAAATTGAATACAAACACGAATTTTGATTAGAGATGGACTGATGAGAATTTGATAGAAGAGAAAATGTTAGCCAAGGGAGGTGGGGGATAAAGATTGGTATGTAAAATGGAATTTAGGTACTTTGCAGAATTGAAGAATGCTTCATTGTAGTGTTGGGTGTCAGGTTCTTTATTGTTAGAT
The DNA here is from genome assembly GCA_037158775.1 of Hetaerina titia. Taxonomy (NCBI): domain Eukaryota; kingdom Metazoa; phylum Arthropoda; class Insecta; order Odonata; family Calopterygidae; genus Hetaerina; species Hetaerina titia. Next base: position 75,396,024 of record CM073779.1, read on the forward strand.
GAGGCTTGGAAATGTAAAGGTGTCAAGTTTGCACCTATAATAAACCTACCTTAATTGATAAACTACTTTTTTGAAATTAGATTTTATTATTTTCATCAGTCAATAATTACCTTTCAACAGCATATTTCATCCTGGTTGACATTCCAGAAGGTGTTTTTCACCTAATGACACAAAATACTTGCACTCATGCTAATTTAATCACAGTCACCAGTATTTTCAAAACAAACATCACTATAAATGCATGTTGAGGTCATGTTATGAAAAACAAGAAATGGCATTTTTATGTTCGTAGCTATTCCTTTTTAACTACATGTAACAACTGTTTTTTTGCAACTCTTTACTTAAATAAAATATCATTTGCAGTAATTTTGATCTTCTTATAAAAGAAAGTATCTTTTTTGAAGGTCTTCATTTACTTTACTATGGAAATGCCTGCTTAATCAAGGACAAATTTAAATTTTTGTCTTGAACCAAATGTACAAAAGAGGTAACTAAAGCATGTAAATAAATAATTATTGGAATAGATTGGGACCAGGATTCAATGGAATTGATGAGCTAGCTAAGACAACATGATACCACGTGCCATTCTAATGAGAGCTTTCTCTACTCTTATCTATTATAATTTTGAGTATAAAATGATATTTTCCATTTTCCAAATTTTCAGAGCTAAACACAGTAAAATATTACATAAAAATGCTGAAAATGTATTAAAAAACCTAATTTTATCCTATACATAATAATGAGCTCGTTTAATTGCAAACTAATAATTCTTCATAATTCAAACCCTATATATTAGATCAATTTTTGTGTAAAATGATTAATGTAATGGAAAACTGCGGGGTGCACATTTGAATATGAATGAAAATTAGTAGATTTTGTAAAAGTATACATTCATTTTTCAAAAGTTATACCTCTCTATTGTTCCAAAGTAAAAGGATTTCCTCTTCTTCAACAATAGTCAAAAGAGACTCCATTTCTCCACCTCCATCATCCAACTCCATTCCATCCTCTACTTCCATTTGTGTCTTCATCATCCTAGAATTTAATATTATTAACACAATTAGTATTTAAAACATACATGACAAAGTTTGATTGACACAAGAAGGAATTGGATTGATAAGTATTCATAACTTGATAGTTTTCAATGTGAAACTGAAATATATATTTTCATCATTCTGAATTCATGATTACCTCAGCATTAATAAGGTTTAATTCTAAGGCATTTTTAAATTCTCTGAATTATAATTTTTAGATATAATAATATCATAATATGTTTTTAATGAATTATTCCCCACTATCCCCGTGCATAGCCGTTATCAACTAGACCTAAAATCATATGCCCTGAGAGTCAGTGCTATCAAGAGAAATTTCCATCTTATGATGGTAGAGCTCTGAAAATGGTCTAGAGCCTAATTACATCTCAAGAATTCCGAGAGCACATTAAAAATAAATTATTACCTGGTTTCAATCAGAATGTCAGAATTTTTCACACTCAGCACACTTTTGCATATCAATTCCTGAGTCACAGCAATGGCCTTCTTATTTGAAATGCACAAATCAGACAAGTAGTCCAAAAAACGAGACTCCCAATTATGCATGTTTTTTCTAACAAGGCCAACAAATGTTTCTATTTCAGCAGCAGTTATATGTTTTTCCAGCAGTTTCCTGTTGTTATGTAACAGTGCTGTAATTGTGTCCTCAGCCAAAATATCATACCCTATTTGCTTTTGCATGAATCCAAAGTGTTTAGCTATGTATTCCTAAATATAAATTAAAGAGAGTTATTTAAAAGATATTTCTCATCATAACAAAATATCATTGGTTACTAAAAAATGCACAAAAAAAATGCTAAAAATAATATATGCACACACACACACACATCCATCCTACCTGATTTTTACGATAATCTTGCTGACTCAGCCTTAATATTCGATAACATAGGCGAAACATGTATTTATATTGGGCATGTCTTGGATCATTCAATTCCTCTATTCTTAAAAATGGTCCTTCCCCTTCAGCTGATTCCAAAAATGGTGCTTGAAGTATTTTAAACAACTGCTTCAAGATATACTGCTCTCGAAGTAATTTCTGCCTATCACGATTGGGATTGGCAACACTAAGTTCCAAAGCTTCAGATTTATTCTGTTCATTTTCTTGTCCAGCAATGAAGTAAACTATATCTTGCAGTAAACTGGTCACAGCTCTGAGAGTTTTAAATGGAAATAAATCATCAATTTACTTGTAGCAAATGTTCAATAATATTTCAAGGACATATACAGTATTACACTCAGATACTTGGAAAAATTAAGATTATTCAAATAAAATGCACCCTTGGACACAGAATTAGGGCATGCAACATGCTGGTGATTTTAATTTACCTCCTTTCATTATGTGAAATGGTCCCCTTCTCTAATTTAGTGGACACAGAAGCAAGCACTTTGCAGGCATCATTTGCAAAGTCCAAATCTCTTACTTCAGTGGGCGAAACAGAAATAAGGGCAAAAGCTTCTTTGTCTTCTTTTATGGTTGCACAACCAACCTTGAATACAGAAACACAGGATAATGATTTTCATTGACAAGAAATTGCATAGCATAAGTTGTCATTCACCTCTAAGTATACCTAATTCATGGCAATCCAACAAAATGAAGTCCCAAGAGACTATATTTTGTTCGATTGTCAATGTCCTTCAACCCCCATGTACATGGGACTGTTGACAGACATGTACGCGAGGGCTGTCCAAAAGTAACTTATATTTTGAAATAAAATATGAACCTAGTGACAAAACAAAGTTTTATTTAATGCATTTGAAATTATTCCCTCTCTTAAACTCTTTTTCTAAAGGCTCACATTCTTAAACTATTTTTCTACATAGTTGCCATTCAAATGGAGACATTTATCATAATGATAAATAAGCTTTTCAATTCCATCTCTGAAGAAATCTGCCACCTTACATTTTAACCACTTTTTTACATCAGCATGATATTCTGCATAATTGCCAAAGTGCTGCATTACAAGCCACGTCTAGCGAGAGATCCTCATTTGTAAATCAGCAATTTTCATGAGTTTTTTAATCAGGATAGTGCAGTGGCTAACGTACTGACTTCCCACCCAGGGTGCAAATAACACAACTTGGGTGAAACTGAGAGTGTTGAGAGACATTAATCAGAATTGAACCAGAGCTTGTCCAGTCATCAGCCCAGTGCACTACCCAATGGACTACCACACCCCCTTAAACTTGGGTCAATTATAATGCAACAATTTCAGAGAGTAAAAATCATTCGCCTTGACCGGGATTCGAACCCGGATCCCTCGATATCCGGCCGAGTGCTTTAACCACTTAAGCTACCGAGACGTCCTCTTACACTCTGAAATTTTCGGTCAAGGCGAATGATTTTTACTCTCTGAAATTGTTGCATTATAATGCACACATAGCGGGTGACTCCGTTAAAGTTACTGTTACAGTTTCTTGAAATTTGTCTTGGGTCAATTAGTTTGGATCATTTCATTTCAACATATTTTATCTCAAACAAAATGCTCACCTTTGACATGACTGGTTTTTCATCATCCTTATCAATGGGAATAGATGTGCTGTGGACCCAAGTGTTCGTACACAGATGATGGAGTCTCACATAAGATGACTGTGGCACCAATGAATCTCCTCGCGTCAAAGTTGTAGGATCCAGTTCAAAAAGAGAGGCTATCTCATTGGAATGAGGAACAGAGACTAAATGATAAACAGGTCCACCATGAGGATCTGAGAAATGAAATTGAAATAATTAACATTATTAAAGTCTATCTCATCTCACACACAACAGTATAATTTTTGAAAAATCTTGCACCATTAAAGAAGGATAGATCAAAGATAATTGTACCTTATCTTTATCAAGATCTACACCAATTTAGATTCATTATTTTCAATTAACATAATCCACAGGGAACACATTCAATCACATTGATGCATTGGAATGGAAGGACTCATTATACATAGTTAATGCTAAATATAAAAAGAGTAGAAGTTTGCCTAAGCCCTAATTGATTTTTCCATGATAAAATTAGATCTGGGAAGTTTATGTAAAACAGTCTATGGGATTGGAAAGAGACGGTAGGCAAAGGAAGAGATATTCGATGCTTTCAGGCTTAACTTTGTGGAAATCCACTATCACTGAAGTAAAGAAAAAGTATCATTTCACCAAATTTTTTAATATAAGATATTTTCATAAAAGATACAATATTTTTTTACCTCAGTGATAAAGGAAGAGATGGTGATGAGGTGGGGGATTATGGTTTAGTTATGAGGAATGACCAAGGTGAGAAAGTAATTGAGTTCTGTAGAAGACACCGGCTAATCAAAATCAACACTTTGTTTTAACACCACTTTAGACATAGGTATACATGGAAAATGCCTGGTGACTAAGATAGGCATCAGTCAGGTTATATTATAATTAGGCAAAACTTTACGATCAATGCGATAAATTTGCAGATTTCCAGGAGCGAATATTGACTCTGATCACAATTTGGTAGTTATGAAGTGTAGAGCCAATTCAATAAGACAAGGCAGGGGAGGCGGGTTAGGAAATGGAATGTAGAAGCATTACCTGGATGTACAAAGGAGGAGTATCACCAGACTGCAGAGAAAATCATGAGTGAAGGAAAGGAGCAGAGAAAATCAAGGAAAAATGGAAATTATCAAAAAAGGACTATCAAAAGCCTTAAAAGAAACTATAGAATCTGTTAATAGCAAAAGGAGGGTGAAACTATCGACTATGGATGAGATGATGAGAGAATGAAATGGAAGAATGTAAATACAGAGTTAGAAAGAAGGAAGTACAAAGCTTTAAATAATAAATTGTGATGGGTAACCATTAGAGCTTAAGAAGCATAGTGGAAGAGGTTAGGCGAGGATATGGAAAGTTTACAAAGGAAGGGTGAAATTGGTGCGCTATACAAGGAGGTTAAAACACTATCAGGAAGTAAGGAAGGAAAATCTGTGTTAATAATTAGAGATAAGTCAGAGAAAATACTAGTTGAAGCAAAAAAGATTTAAGAGAGATGGAAGGAATATACTATGGTATGGTATGGTAAAGAACTTACACCAGCAAGGCTAGATATAGAAAGAGAATATGACATGGATGAAAAGGTATCTTAGGCCCAGGCTTCTTGACAGAGAGATAGAAAGTGCATTACAAGAAGTCATAGAAAGTGCATTTAATAAAATGAAATCAAATAAGGCCATGGGGTAGATAAAATTCCCACAGAACTGCTTAAAAATTTAGGAAAATATTGGAGAAAAAGTTTTTATGGGCTAATTCGTAGCATTTATGAGATTAGAATTTGGCCGGAAGACTTTGTGAGATCAGTGTTACTTCCTATTCCATAGAGGTAAATACTACTTTATATGAGGACTACAGAACCATAAGTTTGATATTGCAAGCATCTACAGTGGTTCTCAGGAACGCCAACAAAAGCATGGAGAGTAAGGCAAATGATTACTTAGGGGATTATCAGTTTGGGTTTCCCCACGCAGTAAGGGGAGAGGCACGCATTATGCCATTGAAGTAATGAGATCACTAATCGAGAGGAATATAGAATACAATCAGGACATATTTGCTTGTTTTGTAGATTTTGAAAAGGTGCTTGATGTTGAATTGGAAAAAAATAATGAGTATATTGCAGAAAATAGGAATAGACTGGAGGAACAGGAGGCTAATATGCAACCTGTACATGTCTCAGACTGCTCAGGTGTGAGTAAGGGATGGAAAGTCTGGATGGGCAGTGTTAGGAAGGAGTAAGGTATGATTATCCATTATCACCTTGCTACTGATCATAAATGTGGAGGAAATGGTTAAAGAAGCATGGGATGGACTGGAGATTGGAATGAAAGTCAATGGGAATCCATAAAATCAGTTAGATTTTCTGATGATCAAGCTTTAGTTTGTCAGTCATCCAAGGGATTCCTAGCACTGCTGAGTGCATTGGAAATTCAGTGCGATGGGCATGGGATGAGAATAAATATAAATAAAATAAAGGTAATGTGGTTTCCCAGAGAGAGAAAGGCTAAACTTAACATTAAAAAAGGAGAGAAAAAACTAGAGCAGGGGGAACAGTTTACGTATCTTGGAAGTTTTGTAGACTGAAATGGTAAAAGTGGTAGGTACATAAGGAGAAGAATTGCATTAGGCAAAGAAGCTTTCACATCGAGGAGAGATTTGATGGCAGGGACATTGATTAAGGATGTTAAGAAAAACCTCATTAAAACTTTGATAAGTAGCATGGTTATGTATGGTGAGGAAACATGGTCATTGAAGCAGGATGATAAGCATGAATTTGGAGGCTTCCCTGGAAACCACTCCATTAATACCTTGGAAACATTCAATTCATTGCCTCTTTATCTCCAAAGAGATGTTCTCTTGAGATTGCTCCCTTTGGACATAAAAATGCATTCAAATGAACATTTCCAAGGCCCTGATGGAATAGTTTCAGTAAAGCAAATTACATTTTTTTTGCATTAATTGTAGGCGAAACTTAGATCCACCACTACATTCCTGAGACATGAGAACAGTCACATCATGGAACATCAGTCATCATCATCAAAGACAGATCCATCAACTAGAAAGGTGATGGCAACTTCTTTTTATGGCTATATATATAATCCAATAATAATGCAATTCTTTCTGCTCACTTATGACACCTTTTCATTAATGTGCAGATTTCTCACTAACTTGTTTATTTTTAATATTAGGTACTGTGTAGGGTATTGAATACCTGACACATTCAAGTGGCAATCTAAGTATTTTATGGAATAATCTCTATTTTTTAATCTTTCATTTGAATATTTCTGCACTAATCAATTGTGCCTAGTTTCTTTGACATAACTCTAGAGATATATGCTTTCCATTATATTACTCCATTTCTCCAATATGCTTTCCCCATACAAATTTCCCTTTTCCCTATCAGTTCCAATGACAGTGTGAGTCCCAAGCACTTCACCTGGTCCACTATTATTTTGCCTACCCCCAAGTCCATAGGTACAAGGATGTAGTGTTTCTATTCCAATAAATTCCTTACGGCAAATATTTTCAGATTTAAGTCAAGGTCCCAATTTCTGACCCCAAGCACTAATACCAATTATTAAAGGTCACCAGAAAAAGCCTCACAGTCCAATGTATTGCTAACATCTTGGTAGATGAATGTCATCAGCAAATAACAGCAGCACATCATCAAAACTGCTGGTGAATTAACCAATTTATGTCATAGAAGCATATGATTTCTCAAAATATGGTTCATGAAATCTTTACATTGGGACTTTGTAGGTGTGGATGTTAGGGAAGAAATAGTTCCAGTAAACATTAACTACCAAGCTAATTCAACTAGATAGAAATTTTAAATATACGTAATGCCATTCTACTTCTATCACAAATGGCCATTTCATGCTGGCATAAAGTCATACAACCATCTTCCTCAAAAAATTCAAATCATTTCATCCGAATAATTTTTATATCAATAAAAATTACCTATTAAAAACATTTTTATGAAATAAAGAATTTTTTAATCCACCATGATTTGATTTTTCAATTTATTTCTAAATATTTTACTTAATTATAAGGTCTTAAACTACTCTTACAGTCACAGAATAAAATTAAGCTGATTGATTTGCCATAATTATAGTGAAGGCCTAAATCCAAGTCCTCAAATTTCTGCTCAGAATTTTTACTGCTTGGTAGTGAAAATACAAACCTCTCAGTTTTAATCTCATCTGATCTGGTGTTTCATCTTCATCAACCTCTGCTGCTAAGTATTGCCCAGTAGCCAAATGCTTGAACCTGAACAAGGAATTCCAATGCCCAGCTCCACCTCTACAGGGATCATGCTGCACAACCTATAATATTAAAAATATTCATTTATTTCATCATTAAATATGATCTAAACTATACACTTTTTTCTTTTTATCAAGCTCTATAATTGATGTAATTTAATACTTAAACTGTGAAAAGAATGTATTTTGAACAAAGTACTTGTTCAGTTATATCAGATATTAAAATTATAAAGCTGAAAAAACAACCATAATATATTCCTAAAGCCTTCTGAGAAGGAATTATAGAGTGAATGCCCAACTATTTAATCTGTAATGTTGAAATTGTGGTTGATTGTGTAGATACCATAGTACACAAAGTGCACAACTTGATTGAATAAACCTTGGAAATTATTAACAGTTTAGCATATCCACTTTCTTATTTGTTTCATCATAATGCAAAAGAAATAACAGACTTTTCCACATTTGGAAACAAGCTAAAAGATAAACTAAAGGCTAAGAAAGATAAACATATTTATTAAACAGCATAAGATGTAATGAACGAAAGATTCCATCAATCGTTTCCAATATGATATGCGCACATGCTCAGGAATCGAGAAGATTACATCATAAGAATTCAAAGAAGCAGCTCCTAATACCAAAATATCCCTTTAAATCAACTCAACAAATTCTTTTCAGAAGGTAAAGTTTCTGATGACTTGAAGACTAATAATTCTCAGCATAGGGTAAACCATAATGACAATAGTGTGCTCTTTGCATAAAGGAAATGACTGAGTTCTGAAATTTTTCTTATAGCAGATCATACTATGATAGAGTGTATCCACTTGGTGAGCTAAATTGCCAAAATTAAAGTTCTGAGATCATTGGAACAACAATATACCTCTTTCCTTACCTCCCCTTCCTCCTTTCTTACACCCACCAACTTTCCCGAGACAAATCATTCTCAAGGACAGCTGACTATTCAGACTAAGACAACCAGACCCACTGATCTGACTCAACTTTATTTTCATACTCCCAACTTGTCTGGAGGGAATCAAAGAAATTTGTTTTTATCCATATTGATTGGTGGTCAAAGTAAAAGTAGTTGCTTAGATTTTCAGTATGTTTGTGCCATTGAAAATAGCTTCCGATTCCTAACTTATTGGGTAAATTTGATTTCTATACATTATTAGGCATGTTATTACTATTAAAAACTTCAAAAACCTTGTGGTCACTTCAAAGACAACTTTTAAATGGCCATTCCTTAAGTATCCTTAGTCCAAAAGTGTTTTTTCTTCATAAGTAACTCCATTTGTAGATCAACAAATTATTTTATGGAAAGCACAATTTGAGCTTCTTACAGCCTCTTTTTAGACTGACTATATTAAATGATATTTCCTCATGCCATAATGGATTTTTTTCACCACTGTAAAAGTAAAAAAGGATGGACATGAACCACTTTAAGCTAACCAGTGTGATTAAGTGTATATTTGTAAGTTCCTGAATACGGTTCCTGGCAATAGGCCTAATTTCCTTGTAAACCTATTCAGGTAATACCCCACTGTGTAAATGTGAAGGTCTGAATAATTTGAATGTGTGTCTGATCACTGGCAAGGGAATAACTTTCCCCATACATCGCCACACCAATCTCAATATTCCCTATAAAAAGAGACGTTTCAGGCATGATATGGTGGAATATCATGATTAATTAAAATTGTCAATTTTCCAAGTGGAAAATGACCAATTTTAATTACTCAATATTTCCCTTCTTTTTTACATTTACAGGAGTAAAAAAACCCTTTATGGCTTAAGGAAATATTATTCTAAACAGTCAGTCTAAATTATTTTATAACATCAATACGTGTCATATAACAACAATACATCATAATGTGCTCAAAAAAAAGAAAGAGCTCTTTTTAAGACAAAGTAATGACATTTTCATGCTGCTTAAAACATTTTTCTTAATATTAACCAAAAAGTAAATTGGTTGCAAAAATTGAAATTTATTTTTAAAACTTATGCATGATAGAATATTAAGTAGCATTCCTAAGGACAGAATTGTTCAACGACATGTGATCTTATCCCAGCTACCTTTGTTTTCGCAGTGTTGAAATACTAAAGCTAATGGTTTCTTAGCCCTAAAAGTTATTCTAGAAGCTGTTGCCATTTGAGACACAGGCAACCTAGAAAATTCTATACACTACATTTTTATGTAGGTAGCACAAGTAATAGTAATAATAATGAGTGAAAGCATAAAGGCACATTTGTAACACAAAGTTAACTTTCTATAGCCTCAATAGTAATCACCCAAACCTGACAAAGGATTAGAGGATTGTCGGCTGATTCTTTTTCAATAATATTGTAATGGGCCCTCGTATGGTGCACAATACATCATCAGCTTTTGAGACTGCAGCCCCTCAGAGAGGTTAATTTTTTTAAGACAGTAGAGCTTGCATCTAAGGAGTATGTTAGATGCTTCATGGTTTCCCATTGCCACCTTGATTACAATTAGACAGAGCCATTCCATTTCTTCAAAACCACATTTTATGGCACTCCTGTATGAGAAAAATAATCAATGCCATTGCTTCATCATTATCTCACTCCATATCAGTAAAATTCCATAGCTACATGATATCCTAGGCCAGGTATTGGTTTTTAAAGTCACATATATGTGACGAAAAGAATTTTGTCATGAGAACTCTGTTCTTTCAAAAACAGTTTTGCTGTTACTTTTCCACCACCCCTCAAAAAAATGTATACATACAACCATAAACATTGCATGCAATGATTATCAGTTCAGCTTGAGTTCAAGGCAGTGGTCAAATTTCTGGGAAAGTCTCTATATTTACATAATTAGAATTCAAAGAAATGAGCATTCAAATCAATAAACACCAAATTGAATAAAATTATGAACTTCTAAAATGCTGAGAGTTGACATCAAACAATGCTACAGTTCTGACGACATCGCCCTGTCAAGCTCTTTACCCTCCCCGTTGATGGTAACCTACTGACCGAAATAACATTATAGGAGCCTTCCAACTTCTTTTTTTTTTGCTATAGCAATTAAACTAACTGATAGAGTGAATTGGGAAAAACTAATGCATATATTGCAGAAAATAGGAATGGATTGGATGGACAGGAGACTGATTCGCAACCAGTATATGTCTCCGACTGCTCAGCTGCAAGTGAGGAACTGAGAATCCAGATGGGCAGTGTTAGGAAGAGGTGTAAGGCAGGGTTGCCCATTGTCACCGGTGCTGTTCAACGTATATGTGGAGGAAATGATTAAAGAGGCATGGAAAGAACTGGAGGTAGGAATGAAAGTCAGAGGGGAATTTGTAAAATCGGTTAGGTCTGCTGATGATTAAGCATTAATTGCTCAGTCAGCCAAGGGGTTGCAAACATTGCTGAGTTAATTTGAAATTCAGTGCAATGAATATGGGATGAGAATCAATATTAATAAAACAAAGGTTACGTGATTTTCCAGAAATAAAAAGGCTAAGCTAAATATTAAAATAGGAGGGGTAAAAATAGAGCAGGTAGAACAGTTTACGTATCTCGGAAGTGTTTTGGACCAACACGGTCAAAGTGGTAGGAATGTAAGGAGAAGAAGTGCCCTGGACGTTGAGTAGGGAGGTAAAGAAAAGACTCGTAAAAACTTTGATATGGAGTGTAGCTATGTATGGCGTGGAAATGTGGTCGCTGAGGCAGGAGGATAGATGTAGATTGGAGGCTTTTGAAATGTGGGTTTGGAGAAGAATGGAGAAGGTGAAATGGACCGAAAGGAAAACAAATGAGGAAATACTAGGTATGGTGGGTGAGGTGAGGGGTTTGTTGGGAGATATCCTATGGAGGCAGGAAAAATGGATGAAAGGCGTATTGAGCAGCAGAGGGATGTTAAAGAAGGTAATAGAGGGGAGAATGTTAGGCAAACGAGGAAAGGGCAGGAACAGGTACGGAATGTTAGACGGAATGAAGGGAGGAAAGAAGTACACAAGAGACGAAGAGAGACCTGATGTAGAGTAGGTTTGTTTAGAATTACAAAATATTTATTTGATAACCGCCATCCAAAAACCTACCTTAAGCAGTAGATTACCTAATAATAATTAAATTAACTTTGCATTCATACCCAATTGCTCATCCATGTTCTTTCTTAGATGAGAGGTGATTATATCATTACAAATTGCAACAACAACTATATAATTACTCCCTGGAAAGGCTTCCATGATGTGCAGATATTGAAAAACAAGTCCCAGAAATATGAACCAATGTGGAATAAATCCTGGTACACTTATATCTCCAACCATTTACATAATTTTGGGCAGATACAGAAAATGACTAGAAATAAATTATGTTTATTTGATGGCCAAAGTGAAACTAGAAAATTCTCCAGAAGCCTCCAATGGAAATTTAAAATTAGTAATTCCTTCCAAACTTCATCTCCTTGCTAGGCAAAACACTTGTTTAGTGAAACAACTTTTCACATTTAAGTCATGTAAAATACAATAATGCATTCCATGCCAAAAAAATAAATTAGGTACAAAATTTATTCAAAGAAAATTTTATACGTGGTTTGTATAAACTTTATCAGGAAAAGTTTTGGAAATATAGATTTCAGATATTGCTACAATTCCTAAAAATTCTTCAAAGTACATCCCTAGAGCATCAGCACACTTTTACCAGCGGCTTTTCCACAACCCAAAAGGTTCCCTGGTAGGCATATTCCGGAAGGTCCTTAAGGGGTACTTGTGAAAGCTCCTATGATGGCACTTTGGATCCCATGGTGGTGTCCACCTTTGAGGGAGGATTTCACTTTTGAGAATAAGAAATAGTCTGCTGGTGCCAAGTATGGACTGTAAGGAACTTGGGAAATCGTTACAATGCCAGTGCAGAAGGTATCCGCAAGCAGACACTTGACTCTGCTTTTGGTCATCCGTCAAGACCTTTGAAATGAGTTTAGTGCAGATCTTTTGCATCACTAAATTTTCAGTGATAATGGTGTGTACTGTCATTTTATCAAGGCCAATACAATCTGCAATCATGCATTCAATTATGTGATGGACTGAATTCAGCACTTCTCACAAACATCAGGAAAAAATTGTTACCAATACTTTATATATAAACCTTGAATACATTGAGGATCATGTTCATGTTTTGTTCAATTTCAGAATGCGAACTCAATTTGTAGATGCAAAAAAGAATTGAAATAAATAATTCATCATTTATGTTATGTACCCAATTCCTTTTCACTAGAAACAGTTCAGAGACATTTGTTTGTGCCACCACTTAAAAATGAAACTCAGATTTATCATTAAATAAATTTTGGGTGCACATCCCCGCTGACTGGGTAATGTCTCATACGAATGGTGCAATAGTGTCCCATGACTTCCGTATCATATTTAATCTACTGTTTTGGAGTTAACACGTATTGAAGGCTCATGAAGTTTCTGAACAGTAAAAAAGGAGGGGTTTAATTATCAATTTGCCACTTGCATTTGTGCAACATACAGGTAGCAGCATGAGATGGGCTTTAATTGGATTGTAGTCAGGCAATGCATTCTCTGCTACTATTACATGCAGAAATGTAGTTTCAGTATCTTTATACAGAATAGACTCATCTCGTCACAATTAAAAACCTGTTTGGGGATGTAACCCTCGGAATCAATGAGCTTCTTGAAGTTACAGATGACGTTCTCTGCTGCCTATGAGCTTGCTGCTTCACCATTTTTAACACTGCCGCAGATGCTGGTTCTTCTTGTAAACTTCTCCCAGCATGCACGGGTCCCCTTAAATACTTCTTCAGCCATTGATATTCCTCACATCTTATTAACAAGGTCTGCGAAAATCACTTTCCGCTACCCACAAATGATATGCTCGTTAATAGTGTTGTATTGCAATTGCTTTTCCTTTATCCATATGAGAATCAAACTGCAAACATCATTGATAGCATATAACCATTGCAGAAAAAATCTTGTCACCCTCTTTAAAACATCTATCTCCTTCAATTTGTCCTTGTTCTAGAAGAAAATGCAAATTGCTGACACTGATTGAGCATTAATATGCCGTACTCTGTCAGCCTCCCTCACAACTTGTTCCGGATTTTCAATGATTTTACTTTATATTTCACCAGTTATTTTTATTCTCTTATGGGTTTCTTCTAATGGATTTTTATTTGGGAACATTTTTAACATGATGCACAAAATATTATTAAACTTTGCAAAAAAAATTACAAATCATATGTTTAAATTTCTAAAATTCTGAAAACATTTGAAACTAAAAACATTTTAGAATAACATCATCTACTCTGCATTCTGGTTGATAATTTAACCATCACAACTTATGCAGGTAGAGGTGTAACTTTGCATATGCACTTCATCAGGATTGAGAGCTAGTTTGGGCATTGAAAAGTTCTCTAGATCTATCCCAAAAATAGCACATGACAGGTATTATAAAAATTAGTTCATTATAGGTAAACTTTACTTCACTACACCTTTTCATTGTTTAAAAAATATGTGATGCTTGAAAAATTCATATCTCCAAAATATCACCAAGCAAAACATTTACAGGTCAGGTAACACCTTAATTGTGATGGTTGATCGTGCATAACCTTAAATTAAAGTGGAACCTCATAATGCGAGCATAATCTGTTCCGTGATCTTTATCATTCAGCATAACACTTGTTTAGTGAAACAATTTTTTCATATAAATGAAAGTGAAATATGATAATGTGTTCCATGATAAAAAAAAATTATTACCAAAAAGGTCATTCGCTAAGCGAGTTATTTTCGGGACCAATATTTTTGCTCATCATGTGAATTCTTCACTGTGTGAGGTTCCACTGTATCAGAAAGTTAAACTGCCCACCAATGAATCCAATGTCTAACCATTTCCATTACCGTAGTAACAGACATGACTCTAGAATCACATACCAACAAATAAGGAATGAAATTCCCCAAGCCGATGTAACAATGTTACCACATATTTATTCTTAGAGGAATCGTTTTACTATATTCGTCCATTTAATACAACAGCAGCAGTTTAGTTAATGTACTTAAGTATTTAATGGCTTCTGAAAATACTTCTTACCTCAATCTCCCATAGAGCTTTACTGCTAGTAGCAGAGGTGGCTGATGTCCGACCTGTTGTTCTCAGAAACACATGCTGCTTCTTCTTGTATTCATCCATTGTCAAGAACTTTTCTTGTTCTGCATGAAATAAACGAACTACATCTCCTCCCTTGAGTATTTCCTCTTGATTTTCTCTATGCTCCATGAAGAGCGTTACCTTCCATGATGTACCTGAGTTAACTACATTCACCTGAAATCAACAAAAGGATTTTACTCTGGGGAAATACATTAACTACAACCCAATGTGTGAACTACTAAATATTAAGAAATCATTTTTCAAAATAGTCTTAATCCGATTCAATTTTCAATTACATATATTGTTAACTGGAAAGAATGTGATATTCCACAATGAATTCTAAGTTTCATAAACTTCTATTTTGAACTCAAAATTTTCAAAACACTCAAACTTAGCCAATTGAAATTTTGCAAACAAAACATCAGCTTAAGTGCAGTCAATGGGTATCATATACAGATACTTAGCTATTTTCAACTTACTCCAGCAGGCTACAACTTTTTTCTGCTGAAATGTTGAAATGTAGGAGAGATCATGCATGACAACTATTGCACCATCAAAGTAATTAGGCAATGTCATCTTACAATTGATACTCTCCTGAATACATTGACTGCAATATTTTATCAGATGATATTTGCATCTCTTTATGAGAACTTAAAAATTACAAAGTATGCAGGTTAATTACCAAATGGTATATTTTCACATTTGATGCAATGCAATGGAGTTAACATTCATGCTGGCCAGAAGTAATTTACTAGTAATTTTTCACTGATTTACTCCCAAAGCAGCAAGAAAGAATTATAAATATTTGAGCAAAACTAAAACTGAAACATAATGTATTTTCTATGAAATCCAAGCATTTCAGAAATACTTTGCTACGACAGTGATGTGGTAGACCAGTGCCTAGAGTATTTGGCTAAAAGCTGGACAGTCTAAGGTCAAATCTAGGTGGAATAGGACACACTCACCTTTATTTGATTTTTCAAATACCAGATCTTCCTAGGGAAGCAGGACATCTGAAGGAACTAGTCTCCATTGTTACCACGTATAAGTGAATGTGTTGCTTTGACATGTGATAGGACTTTGTATGAGGTGATCTTTACCCTCACCTATCCAAAATACCTTTCATTTGATTGTGGTCATTTTTTGTATAAAATTAACAATCAGGTGTGACTTCATAGAAGCTTTTGAAATCCATAGTGGAAAAAAATTGAAATATTTTGGAATATCCCATATTTTTTTTGACCCAAGTAATTATATTTTTCACAACAGAGTGGTATATTAATGTACGAAGCATAGTGAACACAAACACTTCATATATGCTACAGTGTAGTGAAGCTAGTCATGCGGTTACTCAATATCATTGAAAAAATAAATTTCCTTTTTCCTATGTCACATTTCAGTTTTCAAGGAATATTATTACATATCTCCAGCTACATGAACTGTGATCCCATGCAATCATGTAGTTATCAAACAAAGTCATACCTCTTTACAGCCAGCATTATCAGGTAACTCATAATTTGCAGCCACATGAAGAACCTGCTGACCTGCATTAACTGGATTTAGAATCACTTTATCTCCAACCACCACATTATCCCCAGTTGACCGAAGCTTATAGAATGGTAAAATATAAAACCATGAGCCTTCATTTCCATTGGCATCCAAATATACTCTCATGGCATTTTTCTCTAACAATGCAGGAAGCCTCTTGTTCACAGTTAAGTACTTGTTCGATTTTAAGTGAAGAAGCTGCAAGAAAAAAATATATACAAAAATAATGTAAGTGAAATTTTAACAACATAAGCTATAATTTATGAGTGGTATCAGTGATATCAATTGATGTATTTATAGCTCCTGATCTTAAATGAGTTACCAAAATACAAAGCCATAAGCAAACTTTGGAATACTCCCATTACAATGACGAGGATTGGCAATAGCCTTACCTGAAAATTGCCACAAAAATTAATTACTTTATCATCAAACATAAAAAATCATATAATACAATAATCTCACCAAAGATGAGAGCAAAAAAATGAGATGTCCAAATTACAAAATTGGCTTCGATGAATAAATAAACAATAAGAAGGAATATTTAAATATTTATAATTCGTGCAGGATGAAAAATGAACAAAATGATTTCCCAAACATGATGGGTTGGTATGACGTGAACTCTACCACATCCAGGTACATGATTGTGGTTTGTTGGTTTTCATGATTAGTCATTAGAGAGAAAATGGTATACAGCAAAACAAAAGGTGATTTCACCACGACTCTTCCCATAGGAGACTTATTCACACACTAATTTTAATAAATTATTTAAAGACATAAAGTTTTGAAATATTAATAAAGAAATCATATTGAAACATTGGAAAAACTAAGTGCATTACTTTCCAGTCATAACAAGAATATTCTCTGAAGATAACACAAAGAGAATTTTCAATTAGACAATATGTATCTACATATGTATCCCCATGTGTCAGTGCATAGTGCATTATCTTCTATTCATGGGATGTTGGTAATAATATGCTGGCTCTCAAGACACTTCCTTTAGAAGGGATATTAGCCTCATTAGAAGAGTGACAGAGGACCTGAGACATCACTACGTCTTGAATTTTGCCAGTGGCATACTGGTTAAAAGGTGCCAAAACTGAATGGTAGAGTGCCATAACTGCTGGCAGGGAATGCTGCAGATGGCATGGTTAGATGAGTAACCTTGTATAACCTACTGCTCATAACTCATCAATGTCAAACTAATGTCTCATATGGCCCAAGCTATTCATGATGGGCAGTGATGGTTGCATATAATAGGCCCTTTAATAGATGAACATGACAATGTAACATGGATTAATGGAACTGGGATGTGAGAGTTACATATGGAAAGAAATTGAGTTGGTGAATGAAATGATTGCAAGATGAATGGTGGTGTAAATTGTCAATTATATCTCGTATATCTACACTGCATTATTTTAATAGATATTATATAATGAATAGGAAAGTGTATCAGCAGATATATCTGTAACAATTTTTTTAAATTCATCCTTCCCCAGTTATTATTTTCCTGGCTAAGAGATTGGTTTAGCTTTCTGAGGAAAATTTACATGCAAGTAAATGGCCAAATGCTGTCATTTCCAAACTATTGAATTGATCTTTACCATTTTTTCAGGGGTGTAATTTTGCAACCTTGGAATGAGCTCTGACCAACTGTTTGATGACTTCATGTCAACATTATGTGTAAGAATGTTTGTGGTATACTCAATGTCAGGAAAAATTTTAACTAGTGCTTATGGATTACACTTGGACAAATTGTTACGGTAGACATAAAAAAAAAACAGAAAGAAACATTCCTTCTTTTTATTGATTCCTGGGCTGGGCAAACAAATCACTCTAGGATGAATGTTTCATTGACAATTCTGGTCAGCTTATGTGCATGATTAAAGTTATCCCACCACAATGCAAGCTCTTCTGCCGACTATGCATGTTTATTTCTATTGATAAGTGAAAATATTTATTTCATGAATTCAAAATGAATCTTACTTCTGCTGGAGAAATGTGATTTAAGCAGTCATATTGACATGATTAAAATACATGCACTAAAACAAAAACAGTTGCCTGCACAAGTGGTTAAACCAATGTTAAAGTCTTGAGTTATTGACAGATTATCTCAAATGTAAAACAAGTTGCACTTCCAAAAGAGTATTGAAAATAAAATGCAATTTTGGGGATTAGAACCTCACTAGGTGCTATTGGAGTAACAAAAGTTGTTTCAAATGTTTTTATAATGACTCCCATCTGAAAACATTTGAATTAGTAAGATAACAATGGAGGAGGTTAAACAATGTAGCATACTAAAATAATAATTTATACATAAACATTTCATTAAATGAGAATATTTTAAATATGCCCATCTTGGCAACATGAATATTGTTTCTTTTCCAACACTTGCAGCTGGGTTTCACCATTTCAATATGACAATACTGAAAATTCGCAATGGTCAGTGCAAAAGAGAGGGCTTTGCAATTTTTGGAAAACTACTGTTAGTTGAATTTAAGGTTGCCCTGGGAAAGGGGTACATTTTCCTCTAAAGCCGGTAAATTTTAATCAACTAGTTAAAATATAAAGACTGAATTATAGCAATTTGTATCAGTGTGATATATAAGTTAAGTAATTTTCATTTCAGGTGAAGACATAGTGAACTGTTTGAGTTAAAAGGTACTCCCTCATGACATTGAAAATAGAGGATCAACCTCTACAGTTGAAAATCATTACATTCGTACAAAAATGCCTTATGTACCAATAAAATTAAAATTTGTAATGCATCAAAAAATGAAAGATAATAACATGGAACAAATATCGATAAAAAAGTTCCATCAAATACCCTCAAACTTCTGACCTATCATTTAGTAGGCCAAGATGCTAACCAACAGGCTAATTCAGTATTGAATATAGGGACTGATTGATATGAGGTTATTTTAATGGTAAATTATGTAAGGCCTTTCTCATTTACACTATTGATGGTATAATCCAAACGTGGGGGGGAATCATGAAAAAGTTTTGAGGCTATCTACCAGACAAATTTTAGCAAATTCTGAGACCAGGTTGATGGACACTCCACTTGAATGATTTTTTTAGAATTTTTAAGAAAGTGGGATCTGAGCATATTCAAATTATTCATAAATAATTTCATGACGACGAGTAAACACTGGCTAATCCGGATTGAGACGGGTCGTGTACTGCGGGTGGCTTATTAAGGGGTCACAACAAACAGCACTGCTGTACTCTTCCAAAAAATAAGTTTATTTTTAAGTTTTCACAAATATGGTTGAAAATAATTAATATTTCAATCAACATTCCAACTTACGATTTGAAATTATGAATACACAATTAGCTACACAAAACATAATTCATTGTTCATTCATTGTTACGACGAGTATTTTACAGACGTGACGGAATTATTTGAAATAGAGGGCTGATTACTTCCATTAGATTTAGCTACTCTCCATTTTCCTTAGTACGTAATGATCATGAAATATTCTGGCAAAAAAATTAAGTAACTTTTGACAATAGCACCTAAGTACAGTGGCCGAAAAATAGAACGTAACTATTGGGAAATAAACAGGTTTCTTGAGGAAACAGATTAGGAGGTTTCTGTTGAGAGTTTGATCCGCTTTATACACTATCCGACCGGAAAAAGAAGACTAAAGTCCATCCCTTTGCTCTTATGCTTGAATTAAATTGCAAAAAAATGGGGTTTGGATAAGGCCGGTCCGGGAAATAATGTTACCGGAAGCTGAAAACCTGATAGCAAGAGGCCTTCCACTGGTGGTACGTGCATAAACGATCACGTGGAGCAGTGCCAATGATATAAAGGACACAGCATAAAAAACTTGCCAAAAACTAGCGTGAACTTTAAGGCAAGTAGTAGTGGTTGGCTACAGCAGTGTAATAGGTATATTATTTCCGATTACGGTGCAAAACAAGTGTTGATATCGACGCCGCTGAGATTTGTGGAACATTAGCAAATTATGATGACTGAATATGATTTACATTAATCAGAAATCTATAACGAAGGTGAAAAGGGAGTCTCCTGAAGATCTATCCCAGAAAATACATAAAATTTACCAAGTTAATCCACGGTTCCCGAATGCAAAATCGGTAAAGAAAGAGTGTCTCTATTTCTGTGTTCTAATGCTGATTGTAGCCACACAAGTTGAAGAGTGTTGCCATGGGTTAGTATCGACAACATCGAACTCCAAGGATTATGGATAGCCTCTCTCAACCTTAGAAGAATCCAACAAATTGATAACTAATCGCGGTTATCACAACGGACTGGCTCTATAATCATTTCATCGATGTTCTGGGAATATTAAAGGAAGAAATTAAAATGCTTTCTTATAATTACCAGCAACAATTGAAATTCCAAAATCATTCATTTTCACTGAAATAGTGCCTCAGAAAACGCAAACAAATGCTCTCGCGGCGGATTTCATCCGTCAACGATTGATTTTTTTCGTAGAAATTTCAATAAAATCTAATGGCATTCAAGCACCATTGGCCAAATTGTGTTGCAATAGCAAAGAATATCCACTGTAATATTCTTAAATACTTTAGTAACATGAACACATTCGTGAGAATATATTTCGACGGCAGATGGCTAAGGTAACATTAGGTATGCCGGCAAATAGCGGCGACCGTGCGTTACGTCAACAACAACAATATAAAAGAAAATTAACGCCATTTTTCTTACGTTAGGTTCTCATTTAGTTAGATAAAAACTTAATCATTTAGTTATCCCAGTAATGGAAATAAATTCGATAATTGATATAATTCAATTGATCAATCATACATTACCATTGTTCCTTAATGATACTCTCGGAATACTAAAGATTTTAGGTGTAGAGAAAATTAGCGATACATTTTATTTAAATTTATCTTATATTTAAATGGAATTTTCTTGGACTTTGGGGATCTAATGGTTCATACGTAGTCATTAGAAGCCGTCGTCGATAAACGGTACACAATATAAGGAGGAGGAAATGCTCCTTACGGTTATGTCAAAACCCCGGATAATACGGATATCTCCTAATCCGAACCACCCTCGGACCCATACGAGTGAGGGTGGTTCGCAGTATTTGCGAGGATCTACCGCTTATCTGTTCCATACTTATCAAATATTCACACACGATAGGATACATGGCAAATTTTACTCATTTAAATTTCAATATACTACTCCCTCCATTTTTCCTTCTCATTGAATTAGTCATCGCTGAAAATGTATAGCATGATTATAGAATATCAGTCAAGAATTACATTGGAACTTGAAATTTGAACTTTAAGAATGGGAAATACATCATAGGACAAAAGACAAAGAGGCCAAAGCTACTGACTGTAGAGGGAGTCAAAGAGAGGGGGGAGGAAAAGAGAGGAGAAGAGAGGGGGGGAAGGAGAAGGAAAGAGGAAGAAAAGAAGGGAAAGGGAGGTAGATATGGGGGAGGGATAATGAGAGAGGGGAAGAATGGGCGGGGAGAAAAGGACGGAAAGGTGGATAGGGGAGTAAGGAAAAGAGGGAGGGAGACGCGGTAGGGGGCTGAAGTGTTATTATAATAATAATACAACGTCTTTATTGGGGCGAGGTTGAGAATGGTTAGTCCCTTTTTCCAGGAGCTTATAGAAGAGAGGAAGAGAGATATGGAAGAAAGAGGGAAAGGTGGAGGAGGGAAAGAGGGAGAGTAGGAGGGAAGGCAGTGAGTGGATGGGTCGGCTATGCGCGAGTAGGGGCGTGGGTGGTCGTTTTTATCCGAGCAAGCTTTGGGTGTTGGGTAACCCTTTGGCTGGAGGGAGAGGGTCTTCTGTGCCAGC
This sequence comes from Hetaerina titia, assembly GCA_037158775.1. NCBI lineage: Eukaryota > Metazoa > Arthropoda > Insecta > Odonata > Calopterygidae > Hetaerina > Hetaerina titia. The sequence continues at coordinate 75,418,310 of CM073779.1, forward strand.
GAACGGGGGTAGGATCTGAATACATTATCATCGGTGACTGTGGAATGAATTAGTTTCCTAGGTCTTAGTTATATGAGAATGAGTCTTTATGCTCTCTTACAACTTTCCCACACAGAGTGAATGCAAATTTTACGTTCCTTCATTTTAAATTGCCCAAGTTAGCACGACGGCATTACTTCTAAAACAAAAGTTTTCCATTCTAAAACTATATGAATTTTTTTACCCCATGGTAAAATAATTGAAAGAATCCGTGATAACCAATCACACCATTTACTGGTCGAGAGTCATGTAATATTTTAGTGGAACAGTTCGTCATCCTGATATTATTTTATTTTTCCTGGCATTACCTACGCTAAAACCAAGAAGGTTTAAGTTCGCCTCGAATTACTAGTACAATTTGAAGCACGCTATGTTGACTTTAGCGAATTATTTGTTTAATCAAAGGGTTCATTACTGCACTCATGGAACCGTCACCGATAAGTTTCGATGCCATATTAGTGCAGAGTATTTGCGAGTGGAGTTCTATGATTCCACTGCGCGGATTAAGTACGATCCTTTTTGCTACCTCTACCCATGCACACCATCGCCGACCATCGTTCCGGGTTCGAAACTCTTCCCGCATTTTCCACCTCTACCTGTAGACATGAAATTCTTCACGACTATTCGCGGTAGATGCTAACCGCTTGGAAGCCTTACCGTCTCTCTGGCCCCTTACGGCATAATATTTTGGCGTACCTTTCGGAAGAGACTCGAGCTCCTTTCACAATCCGCCAATACTTTCATGATTCATTCAAGTTACCAGGGAATATGAACGCCAGTTATCGCGGTCATTTTAAAAAGCGAGGCGATTTTAGAACGGTTCTTAATCGCTACGCACGCCTATTTCCCCCTCCACGTCAGTTTTGAGCCACACCGAGAGAGCGACACAACGAGCAGGATTCCACGTCGTTGCCTGTAACCCACTCTCGTCCCACAACGGATTTAGTGTCATCCGTTCTTCGAGAGTCGTCCCTGCTGAAAGAGTAGAAGCAGTCCCGTATCCGGTTTCGCCGACGTTGTGAGCTCGATACAGCCCCAGCCATCCTTAAAACAACTCCGTCCGAACCATCGCAATCCATCTTCTCCAAAGAAAGGCCCGAATGCCATTTACTTGATGGCACTGTCAGGTTTTGCGCGACACTCGTAACATTTGGTGGGTAAAACTTGAGTTTTCATATTTTTCCGTGGTTGATCCAGGCCCATTCCCTTGCAGTCCGAGTGAGCCAAACCAAAAGGACTAAAAAGGATTTATAAAATGTTACGATTGATTTTTATAGGTGACAACTTTATCTTTTCATCACCTTTGGTCCACCAGATTAGGTATTTATGGTGCTCATGTACCCACGTCCAAAAAATGTGCCAATGTAGATTCCCTCACCAGCCCTATGTGCGAGATATATTTGCTCGGTCTCGTGGTATGCGCCTCAGTTAAAACATTAAATTTGTCCTCCCGTCATGTGGAACCGCGTTTTTCTATTTTCCTTCCCTCGCCCACTTCCCGACCTCCCCTACGTGAACTCAATATTTTTTTAAAAGATTCCACGCTGCTTTCTACGCTCTGCAGAAATTTCACTGTTGCGTTCGCGTGGAATGACCGCTAGAATTCGCTTCGCTTGTCAACCTAGCCTGAGCCTTGTGAGCGTTCGTGAACGGATGTTGGAGAACGCAAAATTAGCGTTTAAAAGAAAATATCATTCGGTTTAGGGTTTAAATTTATTGATTAAACCTTATGTAAGGACGCCATGCCGGCATCAGTTGCACTTTGTACCAAACATTAAACTTTTCCTTAAATAATTTTTAAAACGGAATATTCACGATAAAAGTTGGTGAGTACGTTAACCGATGGTGAGGGAATTAACACTAAATAGGGAAGAATGAAGGGCTGCAGTAAATCAATCTTAGGATTGAAGTACTGATGATGATAACGTTTAACCCCGAGAGAAAATATGCATTTGTACTTGTACATGTTGATCTCTGACTCACCTGTACAACACTTCCATACTGCACAACGGAACCCAGCAATTTCTTGTTCTCAGAATCATTCTGCTTCTTTTCAATCTCAGCTGCGTGCTATTAAGAAAAAAGATATCAATGAGTACAGAGTCATTATTTTATTGCACCAATTGTAAAATATTTTAACTTTTTATGGAGACCTCATACATTTGAGATTACAATGTCATATGTTTGAAGCAGTACATAAGATTTTACACAGACCGTTCTACTCCCATAATGATGCACTTGAGCAACTCTCAAGCTGCAATCATTCAAAGATCAATTATCTTTGACATATTCACATTTGAATCATTTTGCAGTTTAAAACGTTGGAAAAACCATTGATGCGCATCAATCCACACTCAGTTTGCTCACTGCATTTAGGAGAGTTAGAAGCATTTCTCCCCATGTCTATTTCCCAAGAGTACGTTAAGTAGCTTGATAGCTTGATCATTGCGAACTTTACTTGCATCCAAATGTTTCAACTAATTTTAAATGTAACATACTCGGCTGATAAACAACTAATTTTGACTCAGTATCATCATTATTAAAACTTTTCCTCAGCCAAAAACTGCAAAAATAAATTGCACCAAAAAACTGAAAATATTTTGGTACGTGAAATTTCATATGGTCATAATACAAATCCACTTTCATGCTGAACCAACCAATATTTCTGCTGAAACGGTCGAAGAGCCGTACAAATGTCACCAAACTCAACATTTTAACACACTTCTTTTTGTCACAACTGACATGGTGAAAGTATAATACTCGGCAAAATGACCACAAGCCAGGATGCAAATAATTAGCACTTGCTAAAAAACTTTTATAGCTAGCATAATTTATTATGATTATAACTCTACATATAAGTTCATAGCAATCTCAAAAAGACTAACTCAGGTTAAAAAGGCGGTTAAAACTCCAAAAAGGTAAATGCATACACAATTATGTACAAGTGATAATCATGAGTGAAACCCTTATTTCAATTTAATATACGAAATAGTGAAATACAATTTCCATGCTGCACCAACGCGGTTGTCGCCATGGCTTACTGCCTCCTCAGCATCTGCGCATGAACATTTAAAGAGCAAACGAAGTTTTCTACAATTCACACACAGACGCGGAAAAATTTTCGCCAGTTTAGGGGTGTTAATTAATTAAAACCACAGGTATTGCAATTTTCCACTAGATATTTTATTTCGACACTACCGGTTGCGATGTTTTCACATCATCATCAGGTGTCAAATCATTCACGTCATCATCAGGTGATGTGAAAACATCGCAACCGGTAGTGTCGAAATAAAATATCTAGTGGAAAATTGCAATACCTGTGGTTTTAATATGTTACGCTTCCACCACATCACGCCTGAGACCTCATCATTAGTTTAGGGGTGGATTACTTTAGACCATTTTCGGATTTGCTTCCCTCTCACCCCACGCTTTGTAAGGATCCGTAGGATATTATTTTATTTTTATTATTATTCTTTCCCTAATCGAACGTAATTATTGCCATGATCGTTGATATATCAAACACGCACCTCGTTTTAAAAAGAAGTTCATTTAGGTCGACGTGAGCGTTTTTAACTACGTTGCCAACATTTCACTTCAATCACGTGTTAGTTCTAAAACTAGTATATTTCCATGAAAAATGATTCGAGTTTTTAGTGGCCTAAGAGTATAATTACAATAAAGTGAAATGAGTAGGAACATTTCCCAAATATTTGGCTAATTATTATTGATAATCCACGAGTTAAGGTAAGTTTTGGATGGACACAAGCTTCAAATGGTAGATCGACAATTCCCTTGCCTCTCTTAATAAAACACAACCTGACATCCACATTACAATGGGCCCCCCTTTAATTCTGAACATTTCCTTCTTCCCTTCATTCCGCCCAACATATGCCTATCCTATTCTAACCCCTTCCTCGTTTCCCTCGAATTCTCTCCTCTATTAGAGTCTTCTTTAAAGCCTCAATTAATTGGGAATGGAAATTTAATTAAGGAGAAATGCACAATGCGAACTTAAGGGATCAAGGATACTTAAACTGACTGAAATAATGCAATAATAAACCTTTCGTGAGATTATTCCTGAGCCACCCTCAAAGATAATAATGCAATGACGCTTCCCCTCAGAAGCCTTCCGTAAATTAAGGACAGCCCCAATGTCATGATTTCCTGCACAAAATTCTAATGCCGATTTCAACCAGGCTGGAACGGGTTATGACTTTAAACCGAACAGCGGACAACATGTATTTCGCTCTTTTAACATGGATGAATTCCACAAAGTGAATTTCTTCCTCTGATTCTGCCAAATGGATGTATTGAGGGTAGCAGGCAGAGGTTAGAAAAGAAATCGAAACAGACAGAATTGCATGCCGAAAATTTTTACAAATATATTGCAAAGACAGTATGAACCACGATAATATAATGAAGCTCCAGATGGATTAGGCACACCTTGAGTCCTAATGAATGTGTTAAGAAGAAGATAAAAGTGAAAGCGCCATGAGAAGGGAGGCCGAGGGACAAATAAGGAGACCAAGGAAGGATGTTAGACGGAAGACCTACCAGACAGTATGGGGATTTTAACAGCATTAGAAAATAGAGCATGTAGATCTACAGTAAATCAGAGCATATTGCATTTTCATGATCGTATCTTTGAAATAAAATATTGCTGCCGACGAGTAGACTTTCAGTCGATATAAAACTCGAACTGACTGAGGAGGATATCAATCCAAATATACCTCTCCGCTGATTCTGATACAGCCAGGTTCAACTTTCTGATGCCAAGAAAACTGAAGCGGGCTGTGAATAATCTTACCGGTGAGCTCGGCAAGGCGGAAAACTACATTTCTGTGATGCTTGACGATGGACGAACCGCAACACAAGAATCTAAGTCGTATGATTAGACGACAGCTAAATTAATCTCCAAGTGTACGCGGAATGCAAACAATGGAAGTCATTAATAAAGAGAATTGCGGAAAATAAATCCAATTAACTCACACAAAGCAACGAAGCACTAACATAAAATGTTACATTAATTCTCATACATTCAAGGTTATTTTCTCCTTCGGGTGACTTCCGAATCACCATACTATTTCCCATAAAATGAAATGGGCAATAGGAAGACATTGTTTGAGAAAATATTCACTTTCACACGCAAAAAGGCAAACAAAAAACGTGATACGGACTGAAATCGAGAATGTCCGCTTCTCATTGTATTAATTTTTAGTTACATCTCGCACAAAATTTAGTCGAATGTGCCACCAAGCACACGCATCATTCACCTTTATTATTTCGGACATCTCAAATCAACAAAGGAAAACTCGTTTCCAGCACCACTGAATCCCAAGTAACATACTACAAGCTAAGGGGAATACGATTATCACAGAGAATTGCTAACTATTCCCGAAGCTTAACGTCAGCTAAAGTCGACAAATTAATCTAAAAGAAACTAAACTAATAGGTAAAGGAAATATAAAGTGAATAGATTAAGCTTAGTTGCTCAGTCAGCCAAGGGTTTGCAAGCATTGCTGAGTGAATTGGAGGTTCAGTGCGATAAATATGGGATGATAATCAATATTAATAAAACAAAGGTTATGCGATTTTCCAGAAAGAAAAAGGCTAAGCTAAATATTAAAATAGGAGGGGAAAGAATAGAGCAGGTAGAGCAGTTTACATATCTCGGAAGTGTTTTGGACCAATACGGTCAAAGTGGTAGGGACGTAAGGAGAAGAATTACGCTAGGCAAGGAGGCTTTCTCAAGGAGAAGGGAGTTGATGACAGGGACGTTGAGTAGGGATGTTAAGACAAGACTCGTAAAAACTCTGATATGGAGCGTAGCAATGTACGGCGCGGAAACGTGGTCACTGAAGCAGGAGGATAGACGTAGATTGGAGGCTTTTGAAATGTGGGTGTGGAGAAGAATGGAGAAGGTGAAATGGACCGAAAGGAAAACAAATGAGGAAGTACTAGAGATGGTGGGTGAGGAGAGGGGTTTGTTGAGAGAAATCGTATGGAGGCAGGAAAAATGGATGAAAGGCGTATTGAGCGGTAGTGGAATGTTGAAGAAGGTAATAGAGGGGAGAATGTTGGGCAAGCGAGGTAAGGGCAGGAACAGGGTAGGGATGTTGGACGGGATAAAGGGAGGAAAGAAGTACACCGAGATGAAGAGGGACCTGATATAGATTAGTTTGATAGGTGGGGAGTCACAAAATGTTTATTTGATAGTTGTGTCCATCCAAAAGCCTACCTTAAACGGTAGATTACCTAATAATAATAGATTAAGAAATCGTACGGATGTTTGATTATCTCGTAAAACTTAACGGTGAAGCTAATTTGCATACCAATTAAATATTTATACATTTGCACGCTTCTCAGACGCATTAATTTATAAGATCATGCGTAGTCCTCTGCAAACATAATAATTTTATCTTCTGTCCAGCAATGAATGCAATTGGCGGACCCCTATCAAACTTAGTAGAATGACAGAAAACACCAATTCATCAGACTCCTATAATGGGAAAATTTTTCGAGTTGGCCGTATTTATCGAATTCTAGACGAAATTGGGAGATGCCTGAAACTGAAAATGTTTCAGCAAAACCTACAGCATCTACCCCAGTAATAAGTAGATCGATTATTTCCCAATGACGCGGACGGCTGGAGTGGGGCATTTTGTGGCAGGCAAGGTGGTGGGAGGTCTTGGAAAAGCAACGCGACCCGCGTCAGGGGTCTGCAGACCGTTACATTGTGCGGATTGTTGTTAGTACACTGGACACCCTGTTCGAGGGTCACGTCGTGAATTCACGATGTCATATCCATGGAACAACGTTACGTACACGATGAAATGTTGCGTTAAACTCGGGAAATCGGGTTCGGAGACAATGACAATGGTTAAGGATGCTTACGGAGATGAAGTAATGTTCCATGGAATGGTTTTCCGCTGGCACGAGATGTTCCGGGAGAGTAGAGCGGAGGTTGACGACAAAGAACGTCCTAGATGTCCGTCAACGACACAGTGCGACGAATACGTACAAAGTGCGAGCATCATACTCAATTCCGATCGACGCCCGTGTGTCAGAATGTTAGCAGAAGAACGCATTATTCTGAAAACCACAGTACATTCTCACTAATGATTTAACCATTAGAAAGGTGTCAACATATTCTCACTAAAGATTTAGCCATGAGAAAGGTGTGTGCCAAGATGGTCCCTAAGGTGCTGTCAAAAGATCAGAGGACTGGCTGCTCGTGTGACAATCTCGCGTGATCTCATGGACCGCTGTGAAAGTGAACTACAGCCCAGAGACTTCATTTTGTTGCAATTAACATAAGGAAGAGTGAACGGTAACCATTTGGGAACGTTAGATAACGTTAAAGACGCCGTGACGAGGTGCCTCAAAAAGGTTCCAATCGACGCTTTCCAGGAGCGTACCACGACTGGCAGAGTGGTTGGCATCTGATCGAAACGTTGCCTTACTCACTCATCTGCAAGGCTAGCCTTTGAGGGTGTCGGTTTGAGGATGTTTTAAATCTAAATTAGTGGCTACATATAAGGGTCATAGGTGTACATAAAATTTCTCAGCGTATATTACTCACTGTATATTTCAGGCGGCAATAAACCGCAAGAGAATAAACACCCACGTGATAATGATTTAATCTTAAACAGAGTAGAAAAGTGATATATCGCGGAGGAGTCTGTCTAGTATCACACAAAGAGTCTTTGCTTCATCGCTTAAAAATGTGTATGAATGAAATGTTGTTTGAATTTATATTTTTGTTTTTTTTTCTCTGCACCAACGCGCTTTATTTCCATTTGTACTTGTTACGCCTAAAAATACATTTTCCACAAAACGAATATCCTTTTCCACTGTAGAGTTGCATTATAAATTTAGAGATTAAAGGGAATTTTTCATGCACAACTGACGGCGTCTTAAGTCCCTTACCGTTTTGCACTAGCGCAGGCGTTACTCCTCTCTCGCGCTCCGGCCAAGGAACGGCCGAAAGCCGTTATTCTACCTTTCTAAGACCTTTGACCATGATTTATATTGGGAAGGAAAAGTGAGGTTGGTACAACTTGTGCGGATCGCCTATTCCACGCGTGATCCGTAAGTAGACAACTTTTTCCCAATTTGCATGCGAAATTTCTGCCGCAAAATGCAGATCTCAAGTGACCCAGAGGTCGCACATCATCCTGCTAATACCAGGGAGCACTCAGGAATGTTATCGGGTTTTGGTCTCCAGTGTCTCGATAGGCAATCAGTAGGTAGTTGAACATTAAGAATTCGCTTAAGCTGTCAATTCAATACTGTAAAATATAATAGTCGTGCGAAACATATATAGTCACTGTCATAAAAAATGACATTAAAATACAAGCATGTAAAAGTATTTAAAGTAAAAATAATGTATATCGATTAAAAAATGAATAAAAATCAGAAATAAATAATTAAAGTTATCTAACAATAAATGTCTTGCCAATTATAAACAAAAGAATAAAAACAGCTGAATTTGCCGATTTAGAGATCACAAGGTTCAAATTCTCGGAACTATACTTATTCTAAGACGGACACAACACCTCAAAGCCAATACTTTTGTTGGGCGTTAAAGTCAATCTAATGAACTGCGGTCGTAGAAACAATGGACCCGACCCGACCGGCTTTTCCCAACTTATGGGTAGCTACAATCGTCCCGACCCGACACTACTGCATTATTAATATTAGCTGTAGACCTATACTTATGATTTGAGCAACGAATGAGGAATCATTAACAAACGTATAATAATGGCATTTTGTAGAGAATGAAATGGCATATACTATAAAATAATACTTAATCTATATATAAAATAGAGCCGACGAAATTAAGTCACTTGGAACGAGTCAAGTAGAGAGGAGACTTCGGTGTTAATCTTGTGCGACCTATCATGGAGCACAAGGTATCCCAAGATACGTCGGAGGAAGCTATAATTAAAGAATCAGGTAAAACTATTAAAATAAAGTGAGTGTAACGGCGTTATTTCAAAAACTGGGCTGGGAGTCGCCCCAAACACGAAAGGATATTTAAGCATTTGGAAAAGTAAATATTCATTGTTTTCTCGTTGAGGCGTCGTCCTAGTTCTGAGGCTCCATTATTTGCAGAATGATATACGAGATTGATACATCCTCTTTATTATAACACTATTCTGAACACAAAGAAGAAGCCACATCCTGCAAAACAAGATGTATGTATTGTTATAATTAGTATTGTAATTATTTATCCGCATTCTTCCCATTAAGGCAGGCTTTGGATGGAAACAGCCTACACAATTGTACAACGGCATTTACTTGCCTTCACTAACAAAAAAACCACCTGGCATCGGACACTACCGTCAATCACCCTTCAAATCCGCATACTTCTTTCCTCCCTTCATTCCATTCAGCATGCCTAAACAATTCCTTCCCCTTTCTCCCTTGCCTAACACTCTCCCCTCTATTACAGTCTTCAACAATCCATTCCCAAACAAAAGGTTCTGAATCCATCTTTCCTTTCCCCTTTATTCATTTGTTTTTCTTTCTGCTCACTTCGTCTTCTGTATCCTTCTCCAAACTCACATCCAAAAATTCTAGAATCTACGCCTATCACCATGCTTCAATGGCCATGTTTCTGCGCCGTGCAAAGGCACGCTCTATTTTAAAGTTTTAACGCGCCGTTTCTTAACCTCTTTGACCTAGCACAATTCTTCTCCAGATGTCCGTACTACGTTATCCATTTTGGTCCAGAGCACTCCCAAGATAGGTAAACTGCTCCACCTGCTATAGTTCCACCTGAACTATTTTAACTTAGCCTTCCCTTTTCACGGAAACTAGATAACCTTTGTTTTTCTTGAATTCCTTTCCATCACATAGCTATCGCACTGGCTTTTCAATGCGCTAAAATATTTGAAAAATCTTGGCTGACTGTCAAAATAAAGCTTGGGTATCCGCACAATTAAGTGATTTTATCATTTCTCCAATGATTTTCATCCCTACATCAAGTTCTTCCCATTCCACGTTTACCATTTCCTCCACGTACACGTGATAAACTGCAGATGAGGAGACCGTTAGGTAAATTGGTGAGTAATCTGTCAAATTAGGAATTGGAAGGAATTTGGATTGATACAAAGTCGGTGAGCACAAAAGAGAGTGTTTAGCGTGCGATGGGTTATGTCTGGTATAGTAGAGGTATTGTTGTTTAATGATGAGTTTTATACGGAAAGAGACGTGCATTTTTTGATTGGAGCGAGTCGGATGGTATTTTAAGCAATTTAAAATGATATTGAATTAGGTACATAAAAATATCAACCATTATATTTTTTTCAGATGTATCATTTCTAATGATACACTATTTTTGGCCGGAATATGAAATAAAAACTGGACTTATATTCGGATTATGTCAATTCCATATAAGGAATATCGAACTTAATTCTTAACCTTTCAACAGATTCCATAAAACTCTATTCTACTTGCTGGAAAAGGTTAACGTTTTTCTACAACATTTCTAGAAATGAATTCATTTTAATTCTAATTCTAACGTCCATATAATCCGCAATGCAGACAAATACGCAAATTGTCATATTACAGAAATTCTGAACAAGATATATTCCGTATTATGTATAAGTTGTGCATCCGCCAGAGAAATGAAATCTTGCGACGATTTTTTAATCATGAACTTATCCCATATCCAAGAATGTACCAAGCAGATCCGTACGATGATTTTCTTCTTTTTGCCAGCTAAGAAACCTCATCTTATTGCTTAAACGGAAAATGTAGCAAATTTTCTCTATATAAGAACATATAATTTCATTTTTGAAATTGTTGTATAAAAACGTCCTATGGATCCATCATACTTATGCATCTTACGTAAATAATGGTAAAAGGAAAAGCTTACATTACGGAAAAATTGGTTTTCATTTTCAAGAGAATTTGGAAAGGTAATTTTCTTCGCAGGCACCAAGCAGTCAAAACGATGGTCATGGATCGACATCCTATTTCTAAGCATTGAATTTCTCTTTTTTCTGGCCATAACTTCTACCAAAGGTTTCCATAAATACATTCAAATGTTTTTAGTTACTGAAACTGCTAGAGAAAACTTGTAAAAGTAGATGGAGAATTGAAGATTGAAGAAAGATATACCCCGTGAAATTTTCACAGTCTGCAAGTGAAAATGAAAACTTTCTGCATTTTATTGCACTGCATGAGTAAAACAAATGTTGCTGTGTTTATTCTTATCAATCAATTCAATTGACTTTTAACTCATACAGGTGTGCCCTCATTATGGTAGCGTTAAAATGATTTACAGATCAGTGGAAATTGACATTTCGTAGGGCATTAGCTGATTAGGCCTTCTAGCAGCCATAAACCACAATTTTTTTCATATTTAATATATTAACACCGGTAGCTACGCTACTGAGGGTTCACTATCTGACTCCAAGTGACAATACGGAACAAAATAGTAACATGAATTCAGCACCACTTTCTCAATGCCGAGGACCCATTCCGACCGCAGGGATTGATAAGCTACACTACGTCACGAGGTTTGTTATCAAGACTCTACAACTAAGAAAACGCTTGCTTGGGCTTATTTAACGCAGCCATATGCGTCATTTTCCAAATGAGGCTATCGATGGGATATATTATATATAATATAATAATATTTACTCTGCCCCATACTCATGTTTCACAGGAAAAGTAAACGCTTCGCGGAGGATAAAACCCCCTAATCTCCGCGTATCATTCCCTTCATCTCATTAGTCAGACTTGCAATTTTTCAGCTATACTAACATTGCACAAAATAAGTAAGAATAGTTATATTGAGAATACGATTGATTATAATAATTATTAGCATTCGCTTCGAAAGAGTATGAATTTGTCACACATTAGACAACTGCTGGCTACGAACAGTCAATTTCCGGTTTTAAGTTTACCCAGGAGTTAATAGACACCCAAAAGAACATTCAACTGCAGGTATTTTAAGGTATGGAAATCATAAGCATTGACTGAGATCCGGGTTAGAATCCCGGTCGAGGCGAATGATTTTTACACGGTGAAATTCCTGCATTTCGGTGGACATTAGCGGATGACTCCGTTAAATTGAATGCCGCGGTATCTCCCTCCCTCAGTTCTTTGAACACTAATCATCAAGTATAAAATTATTACGCAACAATGACATTAATCACAGGTGACGACAAAAATTAAATAGGTGCAATTTACCAGGCACACAAACAGAAAAATTTAATGCACCCGTATATATGGTGGGTACAGGGGCGGATTGGTCAGTTTTATACGGGAGTGAGAATACTAGAGAGGAGTGGCGTAAATGCTTACACGACACCAATATAGATGTATAAAAAAATATTTCTCAAAGACCTTTTGACATGAGGGACCGTCACAGCGTGGGTACGAGCTACATAAATGTCTACGCTTAAAATGTTCGACTCAATTCCGTACGTGTGAAAAGATAACTTAAATTGCAATTTGATTTTAATACAGTACAGTTTTTAAGAGTTTGGGTCTGCACTCTGGGCAAACGTTACTTCTAACTTTGGTGACCCTATCACTGGTGAACGCTTTACCTAACGCCCAGTGACGTAACTTTCTTGACAGATTTATTGTACTACAGAGGTTTAGACGCAGGAGATAAGAGCCTCGTATTTACCCTTTTTTCTAAAGGTTATTTTTTTTTAATTTGACAACATTCTTACCATCCCGTTATTCTGGGGAAAAATGTAGGGAATGAGGGCCAATGCATGACAATATATGACTAAAAGTCGGAGTTAAAATTTAAAAAATAGAATACGGGAAGAATAGTTAAGTACGTATTTTTTAAATGACTGAACTTGACAAATAAAAGTGCCACAATATTTGCAATAAATATATTAACGCTTGTCTTCGCTTTTTAAGTATTTAAACTCTTCGAAGTGTGTTCTACCCCGGTGAGAATCGGAAACTTCTTAACTTCCCCTAATCCCCGTCGCATTTTCCTGTCAGAATTTTAGTTTTTCAGTCCTTTCTAAAAATATATATATTTTTCGTCTTTGTAGGGACAGACTTGATTGCACATCCAAGTGCTACATTTCTCTAGGGTGTCCGCTAATACTATCAAGAACCCGAATTTTCCAGATTCTCCGGGGAATATTTTCAGTTCTTCAGGGCGTCCTACATTCCCCAATGAGTTTATTTTCCGGCGAAATCGGTCCGTGGCAATAATTATTGACTGTAATTTAAGATATGACAATGCAGCCTCAATGCGATATCGGGCGAGTAATATAATGAGTTTTCCTGAAGTATACCCGAAGAATATCGAGAAAATAAATCATCCTAATCTGAAATTCTCATTCCATCGCAGGTTACCAACAGCGGTTCTTCCCTTACTGGAAGGAAACATTGATTTGCGGAAAAATGAAATCTATATTCTGAAAAAAAATGGCGAGGAGTAGGTCTTGTTTCACGAAAACGGCAAACCTCAAAAAGATCGCCAATATTGGCGACGGCAGTGCCATTTCACCCGCATTAAAAATTTGATTCAAATCTTTCAAAGCTCTGAATATGAGAAAATTTTATTTGAAATGTGATGGTTTTCTAAAAATAACGGATGTGAATGCAATGTGGGCTATGATAGGTTTCACGATCAAGCGTGGACACATTAAGTCTACACCTGATATCTCTCACCCATTCCTCATGTCCAAAGAAACCCTGCCTGCCGCAAATTGCCAGCCAGATGGAACAGCACCACTCGAATCACTGGACGCTGACCGCATTTTACCAAAAGAAAGCTGTCGAGCACATATGTTTTAGGATTCTATGATTTACTTTTATAAACCCCCGAATGTGTTAACATTAATATTAATTAAAATAATGTTAATATTTTATTTTTGTATTAGTGAACTATTCTTTTGTGAAATGTTCTCAACCATTGTGAAAAAACTCTTATCAGAATTGGTACTTTCCACGGGTAAAATCAGCCGTTTCCATTCCACATATTCTTGTACACTTAAGTCTTTTGGGCTCTATAATAGACATACATATTCGAATATTTTTGCATGCCAATAACATATTTGCAAAGAGGGATCGATTAAGAAAGATGGCAAGAAATGAAAAATAAAAAGCCGCGAAGAAAACTGTATGAAGTGGGAATGTCTCCGTATGAACTGTGGGAAGAAACTATGTATCGCAAAGTACCGAAGCGAAGACAGACGAAAGTAAAAAAATCAAGGACTGAGGAAGGATTTAAGCCGAAAACCAAAGAAGAATATATGGGGACTCCGAGTGAACAACTGTCGTAAACGCCTTCACCAGGAAGACGTTCAAGCAGCATACATGAATAAGAGACCGTTTTAATGAACGCTGGTAAAATATAAGTTCCGTTCTGGATAACAAGGTGGAAATACTGTTGGATGATGAAGCGAAAACATGGAACGATTATATAAAGAAACAAATGAAAGAAATAAATGCATACTAGAATACTGGACGAAAATGATACTTTCTACGATTGTGAGAATAGAGACTACATCCGCAAGTCAGAATTTGACGCTACAATACAGGAATTATGGGTGAACAAGGCACCTGTGAATGCTGATATACCGAGGGAATTAATAAACAATATGGATGAATAGATTCCGACACTGCTTTACAAATTAAAATGTAATATGAATGAGCGATAGGAAATAACGGTGGACACTAAGAATAATGTAGTCGTCCCTAGACAAACAAGAAAAAGGCAGAATATTTTGAAACTTAAAAAACAATAAGTTCATTAACTCAGACATCAAAGATCATTTCAAGAAACATCTAGTAAACAATGAAGAAGAAAGTGGATAAGTATTTAGGTGAGAAACAATTTGGATAATGTATCAGAGCAAACAGCATTGATTAGAATTGGCGAAAGCAAAGAAGAATCTAAAATAAAGACAAAAGACTTGGTTGCTTATTAACGTCCTTGATATTGTATGGGCAATCTGATAAGGTAATTAACAAGATCAAGGAAAAGATAAGGACAACAGAGAAGGGGCAAATAGGCTGCGATTTGCGGATGACATGGCTTTACTTGCAGCAAAGAAAGAAGACCTGACAAGGACACTTACCAAGGATTCCTTATGGAGAAGGGGATGAAAAAACACAATTCACGAGAAAACTAGGGAAAGGCACGCTGGAACAAGCAGAAGAGTTTTGCTACTTAAGCAGCAAGATCATGGAAAAAGATGGAATGATGGAAAAAGCAAGGGGATAGTAAATGGAAAATAGGGCTTCTTTCAGAAGAAACAAACACTAACGCGAAATATTGATACAATAGACTAAAGGTTAAAACTCCTCTATGTTGAGCCTACTTAGTAGTAGTTTTAAGGGAGGCGACCGATAGCTAAGGTCATTTACGCCATTACGGATGGATGGGAAAGAGGGAAGGTGGAGAGAAACCCGGCATCGGTATTGGCCTAATCATAACGAAAGGCACCGAGGGGTCCGTAGCTTGACGTCCCATTCGACGAACGACGTGCTTACTCAAAGTGCTCTCCAAAAAGCACCTCAATTAGGGATCGGGCTACCACTGAAAAATATCTGCCGTCTCCAGGATTCGAACCTGAATTGACCTTGATCACATGAATGAGTATCTACTCTCCATCATCATCTTAAACGAGAAAAATTTCTACCGGACGTCAGTTTTTATGTTTTACGAGGAAACACTAACATGGCCGGAAGATAGGAAGAGGTCAGCTAGCTATCGTCTTTTCACACCCCAGATCCTCCCATGAATCTTCGGCTGACTTGGTATTACATAAAAAAAACCATAAACCATACCATGAAAAATAAATAACCAAAAAACACATTTTTCCCACAGTATCAAGCCCAGTGGCATGTGAAATTCACACATCAGGGTAGGGGGGCCAGCTCCTTTCCCTGGGCCGGTTATGGTTTCCCAGGAAGATCTGGTACTCGAAAAATCACATAGCTTGTGTGGAGCTGCAGGTGCTCAGAGGCCAGGGGAATCGAACCCGGGACCCTCCAGTCAGTAGTACACCGCTCTACCCCCCCGAACTACCGCGATCCACTCGGTATTACATATTAGTGTCAACTCAAAAAGAACGTGCATCGGGTTTTATACAGCGAGACTCTTCGAAAAGGTCACTTAATTCACACAAGCAATTACAAACGGGTAGATTCTTCTAGAAAGCAAAACATTTATGTGATTGCATATTTTTTCATTCAATATTGACTATATGGATTGTTATTTTTTTTGTTTTCTCTTCCAATATTATTATGTTAACTTATCTAATACTTAGAAAAAGTATGAATAAAGAATTAGTATGTCGAATAAGACTGCCATATTTTAGAAATTCTAAAAACGCAAAACCCAAAACTTAGGTCATAAAAGATTGCGCCAGTTCAATACTTTTTTTTCACCGTGAGATTCGAGATACATAAACGTATTTGGGGCAACTTTTATAAAAGCATATATTCGTTCCAATTCCGTGAATGTATTTCATATTCGAACATTCACAAAGAATTCATTGAATGTAACACCACATTTTGTCTAAGGATACTCAGCAGAAACAATCAATATATGCAACGGAAATTGGTAACACGTACAATTCTGCTACTGGAAATGTATGACCATGACAGATAAGTGGAATCCGAAGACAATCCTATTCATGGCGATCAGAAAGCTGTTTATCCACTAACCCTGATTTGCGAGTGTATTTCATGGAGACTAATGCCGCTTAAGAAGCTTGGAGCAATACTCATCCAACTAAGAGGGCCAAACCCATAACAGTGACAAGGTCACCAGTGCCTGTGCCGATCATATGACACGCTTGGGCCAATCGGGAAAACTTAGGATGCAGATGTCAATTTTGAAGAAATGGATGTGTTTATTGAAAATATCTGTGTTAATCCCGGAAAAAAGCCCATAGTTATGGTACTGGATAGGCTAATCATTAATTCATTCCATGGGAAAATTGTTTAAAAATAAACCACGTACATTAATTTGGAAATTCAAGTACGTACGTGTATAATGCTCGGATAGAAGCGAACGGTATTGCTCAACAGTTGGGTGTTGACAACGAGTAGGCACATTCAACATTCGATGCCAACAGATATATTATCTATTACTTTATATACAGCCACTCAGTAAAACTTAGTAATTACTCACATATATGTATGTGTATATCCATTATGGACTAAAACCTTGACGTGATGGAAGGGTTTGAGTGTTCCAATGACCCCTCGATCTGTGTTGGCGGGAGCAATGGTAATTGCTCCTGGTAGGGCCACCGATGCCACATAGGTCGAAGGATAGGAGCCGGACGAAGGGAGTCTGCGCAGCATCTGTTCCTCGGTGAGGCGGCTGCAAAGGCCTCTGACCCCAGTGGGGCGGCCATTGAGCGGCGGGTGTCACGTTAAAAACGGTACCGAGGAAGGCAAGGGGGCAACCTCACGGCCCAATTGGCTTTGTGTCGTGCCCGACAGCGGGGGAGGCATTGGTAGATGGAAGGACAGCAGGATTACCGGAGTGATAGTTGCAGAATAAAGAACGGACAGTAACAATTTTCCACGAGATAAGATTTATTATTCGACCGGGTTTCGATGTATTACATCATCTTCAGGTACCAAAATGAAGTCTAGTGCCGTCTTATATACATTTTTACATTCTGAGAGGAGGGGATTGATTTGGCAGGAAAGGAAAGAAGGAGAGGAGGGAAAGGTTGGCCGACCAAACAATGGAATAACTTTGTCTTTCGCAATTGCATTGGTTGGTTGGCCAACCTTTCCCTTCTCCTTTTCTGTCAAATCTACCCCCTCCTCCCGCGATGTAAAAATGTATATAAGAGGGCACTTGACTTCATTTTGGTGCCTGAAGATGATGCAATACATCGAAACCCTGTCGTACTATAAATATAATCTAGTGGAAAATTGCTACGATCCGTTCTTATTATGTTCCATTTCAGGCGTGAAACTACTCAATTTGCTGATAGTTATGGAGTCATATACAGCGGAGGGGACGAGATCCAGCAAGGCGTGGCAATAATGTTGAACCAAAAGTTAGGATACTAGTAAAAGTAAAATCAGAACCGACGAACTTTGGCATTGTTCAGGTAACCAAGCAATCATAAGGAGGAAGAAGTCAATAGTGTATATATGACATGTTCATGGATGTTCCTAGAGGGAAAAGTGTAACTGATAGTGCTGGCGGATTGGAACGAGACGGTAGGAAAAGGTAGATATGGTAGTGAGTTTGGGGACTACGGTTTAAGAACAAGGAATGACCGCGGGGATAAAGCAATTGGGCTCTCCAGGTGACAGGGGTTAATCATCACTAACCCTGGGTTTACACATCACCAAAGGCGTAGGTATACATGGAAAGGTATCAGTTCCACTATATTATGGTTAGGTACCGATTCAGGAGCAGCCTGATAAATTCAGTTTCCTGGAGCGGATGCAAACTCGGATCAACATTTAATAACTATGAAATTTAGCGTTCTATTTAAAAAGATAAAGCAGGGAATGTGGTTTAGCAAATGGAAAGTAGAAGCATTAACTGGATTGAAAAAGAAGGAGTTTCAGCAGGCTGAAGAGAAAATCACAAGTGAAACGGACCTGAGTACTATCGAGGAAACATTGAAATGCATCAAGAAAGGGATATTGAAACCCGAAAAAGAAACTATAGGAACCGTTAATGGGAAAAGGACAAGGGGAACATTGATCACGGATTAGATGATTAGAACGATAGATAAGAGAAGTAAATGGTAGAATATAAATACTGAGTTGGGTCGAAGGAAGTATAAAGAGTAAAATAATTAATTGAGATGGATAACAAATAGAGGGAAATAAGCGTTATCTTCCCCCCTCTGTCTCCTCCTAACATTTCCCATATATCAGTTTTCAACATCTCATTGTTAATGAAAATGCTTTGTATCCATCTTTTCTGCCTCCTTTGGATTTCTCTCAACAATCGCCTCTTCTCACTAACCATGCCTACCATATCCTCGTTCGTTTTACCATCTGTACATTTGCCTTTTCCATTTGTCCATCCTTCTCAACACCTACAGCCCAATCAATGATTATTCGGACTCTCCATCCGTAATTAACACCTCAATAGTCTGAGATATGTTCAGATGGCGGATAAGTCCCTCCTTCAATCGACGAATATGTTCTAAAATACAATTATTAATTCTACCTAATTTACACTGTCGAACTGCTTCTCAAAATTACGAAACAAACCAATTCACCACTTTCTTATTAGTGACCTATGGCGTGCCTCTTCCCTTTCTGAACCCAAACTGGTCGTTCCCTAAGTAATTATTTGCCCTTCTTTCCATCCTCTAATTGATGATCCTAAAAACCACTTGAACTACGTGCGAAATGTTCTTCCATAATCCTCACACTTCCCTCTGTTTGGGATGGGAAATTGACTGATCTGACTAATTCACTGATCTGACGAAATCTTCCGGCCAACTTTCTACCACGAGCCACGAACTATTCCACAAAAACTTTTCTCCCACGTTTTTTTTAAACCCATAAGTAGTTCCAAGGGAACTTACAGTATTCTACGCCCACGGCCTTACTTGAATTCAATGTCCATTATTTCGCAATTATGTACACCGAGAACTTTGCTATTCTTTTCTGCATTATATTTACTTTCTGTCTAAACTTTGGGAAGCATGAAGGGCATTAGGGAATTGAAACTAAATAAGGCAGCGGGGGTAGATATGACTCTCTCGAAACTGCTAATGGTTTAGAAAAACGTGGGAGAAAGAACTTTTATTTGTTGATTCGTAGTAGTATTTATAAGGGAAATTTTACGAGAAGATTTTGTCCGATCAAATGACTCGTTAAAAAATGGAAGGGAAGCCAAGTGATGACTACAAAATTATAAGTTCCATTTAGCACGTAACTGAAGTGGTATCCATATAGATATTCAACAAAAGCATGGAATGATACAATCAGGAAGTGTTCGTTCTTTCGTAGATTCCGATAAAGCGCTTGATGCAGAAAACTGGGTAGAATTAAATACAGAATATAGGAGTAGACTGAATAGATAGATGACCTACCCGTAACCTGCACATGTCTAAAAACTGCTCAGGTGCGAGCGGCGGAATGAGGCAGGTTGGAAAGTGCTAGAAAGAGAGGTAAGACGGGTATCTATTATCACCCGTGCACTTCGACGCACGAGCAGATTAAATGGAAAAACAGGCATGGATGACAGTCTAAAATAGGAATGAAAGGCAGCGGGAAATTCATTATACCATCTAGAATTGTGGATGATCAAGCTTTAACTCACCAGTCAGCCAAATTGTTCGAATCATTGAAGAGCGCATTAGAGAATCAGTGCGACAGATATGGCGCAGAGTCGGTGAAAACAAAACTTAGGTTATGAGATTCTAAAAGAGGAAGCCTAATTTAATCATAAAAGTTCGAGAAATGGGAAATGCATGTATAATATCCTCATTCGTCAAATGATAAACATTTTAAACGTTTTTATTTTTAATATTTTATCTTCAATTGTTCACAGTTGAAAAATTGCTTTCAAACTTCATTTTCAAACTGAGCAAAAACCAAGAATTGGGAAGTCTGTCAGGTTAACACTTTCATATAAGTGCACTGAAAAATACTACATTCGTTTTACCTGCTGAATAAGCGATTATTTTACTGAAACGGTGATTTAATTAATATCTCTGTGTTCAGTATCATCAAATAACTGATGATAACCAACTTTAGTAGCTTCTTTATCAATAGCGTGATAAAACTATCTCCTTAGCCGCCGATCATATCAGATTTTGGTGTAAGGTGCACCAAATTATATTTTTCTTGAACTTATCAAGAAATAATCCTTAAAAGTTTTCCATTTGTGGTCATTTGGGGTTTCATGGACTGTTACCTATCTTGGTGTGTTAATTTAATTTTAAATAACCGATAAACATGTTACTGCCTCTTTTAATAATGTCTTTAAAGCAAATGTTTCATGAAAATGTTACGTGGGCTGTTCGATAAAGAGGGTTGAACACACTAAACCAATAATTAATTCACTGTACATGACTATTAAAGAACTCATTAAAACTTTACTTTCAAATGGATATCCATCTCCTTCCACTTCATAAATGTTCAAGGGAAGTGATGTTTCATCTCCCAACAAAAGTTACGGGAACAGTTCTAAAGGAAGCGATGTAGAATGGGGACATCATTCATTAAAAATAGCAATTTATTTACGAAAATAGGTATAATAAACGTCGATGAAACCCCTCAGGCTAAAAATGTAAACTTTAACGAAATAAAATATTCATATTCATTTAGATCAAAGTTCAGCTGGCATTAGGTCATCACCAAGTGCATATCACCAACAGCAATGCACGCTATTTGTGGAGATTACCAATACCATTGAGGAATCGACGAAGAGGAGGACATTGGACTTATTCGTTATCTCATATCAGGATTTATATTACCCTGATAGTTACCACGAAACCGATAGCGAACGAGTACCGTGAGGGAAAGTTGAAAAGCACTCCGAAGAGAGAAATCAAGACCACGTGAAACCGTTTGGGAGTAAACGGGTGGTACCCTAAATTCCAAGTCTACTTTAAAAGTCCGAAGAAATTGCAATAAAAACTAAAACAAATAATGAAGTTCGAAATTAAAATTTTTATTTCTCTGTTAAATATTTAGGGGTTCAGCTTTTCGCACTACTTCTCGATTATGTTCGATTTTCAATGAATTTTTCTATCTTAGAACCTATTTAATCTAATATAACCAACATTAAAGGAGCTACATGATACAAAATGCCGCTGTACGCTCTATTACAACATAAATCACTCCGAGTCTATCTCTACTGAGCAGCAACAGATAAATATTTTCTGTTTTTTATAATTGGTTTGGAAAAAATGTTAATCCCTGAGCCAGTAAATTTCACTTAACGAGTCATAAGAACAATAGTTGAACTCTGCTAAAGTCGCCCTATTCCGATGCTTATTGCTACGGCGCCAAAGTTGAGGGGGGAAATCTTTAAAATCGTACCGCAAATATCTATCCTTTTTCTAGCCATCTAATCAATTACCAACGAGTCAACTTAATAATGCTAATAACATAAAAATCAAGTGCCACATTTTGCGCTTTTTAACGAAAATGAGTACGCCAGCAGTCTTCCTAAGCCCATTTTAGAGCTTTCCCTACAGTGCCTTCTCAAACAGTCGCATGACCATGCCTCCCGAGAGGCTTTAGTAGATGAGTGGAAAGAGTAGGATGAGCTGACGACTGCTCCCGCAAGAAGAGCGCCCGTTACCCACAATACTTGGTAGGCAAGCACTTTCCCAGGCGGTGGGTCTTTGGAGAAGCGATAAGGTCCTCCTCATCACAGCTTTGCTGTGTAATTAGAGAGCGTATGTTTCCCTACCACGGGAAACTTCGCGTACGGTTCAAATCCGTAAAATGAAGAGTGTCACTCTTATTTTGCAGGGATAACAGCAACTCTATACTTATATTGGCAACATTAATTTGTTTTTTATTATTATTTGTCCTATTTTGCGTACTTCTAACTTTAAATGGATAATTAATTCGGTTGTATATTATATAAAACCAAAACATATACAAGATGCTTCAAATACTGAGCACAACCGACATGGGCAATACAGAGCGACTATTGCAACAGAAAAATTCTATTAAATTACGATGTGGGAGGTGAGGTTCACTAAAAGTAAAACTTTTCCCGTTTCTACGAGCACCACCACTTTGATTTTATTAAGACTTATTGAAGGACCCATACATGATATGTTTGCGATTAAAATGGCGACGGTGCAGCGGTGAACGGTCAGATATCATCGGATGGATGGGAAGTGGTTCTATGCAATCCATATTTTTCAATGGTAGGAATGTGGAGAAAGGTCAAGCCACGGCTTATGCCAATTATACACGGCTGGTAAGCATCATTGGGAGTCCTCCCTCCAAACGGTCGGGTAATTAGAAGTTCCACCTTCTTCACTCTCTAACCGTACCTCCAGGCAAAGGCATTCCTCCTACAAAATATTATTTTCTTCCCTCCTTTGACATTTCAATATATAAATTGAACACATTTAATGGAAACTATTTTCCCCGATAAAATAATTATTCAGAGCCATATTCATTGGGGGGGGGGGGGGAACACCCTTCGTAAGCACCGTAGCTGAACCCTCAACAAAGATTTGAAATTCACAAACCACACCCCTTCCTTCGCCTCCTTCAAACCTATTACACAACCGTCTTTCCACCCCCCTACGTACCAGCAGTTTTACTACCCTGATAATGAAGCTAAAGCCAGGTCTTCACGACACGCTAAACTGATGCACACTATTTTCAACACCATGAGTCCGTGAAGATGGAAGTTAGAGTAGTGTCACTACGCTAATTCATACGTGAAGTGACACTGGTGCCGTTGGCATGTGCCGTGAGGGCGGGGACCATCCGAACTACCGAGACGTGATGCCAGGCTACGAGTTTCCCAGTATTATTTCTTGAGCAACTAACACCTTATTTTCTAAGAATTTAAAGCGCTACTAATAACTAAAATTACGAAGGGTATCTCGAGGAGGGAATAAATACTAACTCAAACAATGAAAAAATTTTTATCAAAATATTTGGGTAATAGTTACACACACCATAAAATATACAACTGAGTCCTGTGCGTGCCACGATAGTTCACCAGAAGTCACGATCCTCCCGGCCTGTCTAAGTTACATTCAATAAAATTCAACAAGATATCCATACTAGGGAAATATTCTATGCAATCAAGAAGCACTTCCCTGAGAGCAGCAGAGAGAAGCAGGACTGGCCTGAAGATCAAATCTTCTCCCTCATTCGCTTCTATTCAAGTTGGAAGAAACGAGCTCATAGCTGGGAGTTCATTAAATACGATGTTATGAACAGATACCTTACGCATTTGCTTCCATTGACAAACTATTAAGGATTACATTGAATACCTGAAATATCCACAAGAATTACACTGATTACCTGGAAAATCACTTTACAATCGTTTTAGTCATAACTTTGTGCATTTAATAACAATATCCTGCTCACGAATACTAGATCATATATTGGTAATATTTGTAGTTGACAAAACAACAAATAAAGACTATATACGTTAAAATCCCGATGCATATGTAATATATATATTTGAGGAATTTAACATATTCGAAAATCGAAATAGATCTACAGGATACTTTTAATAGGAATTATTGTTGAGAATAAAATAAGTAAATTTATATTTGAGTAATTGCTCGAGATTCCATTTGTTTCGGTCGACAAGATCTCCATTGTTTCACCAGGTAAGATGTTCATTTCTGAGGCAGCACTTAATCCTGCTTTAGCAAGGCTGTGAACACATTTGATATCTATATTGACGTCCCGTGAACGGGACGTGGCAGTCGTGGCCTGTTTGTCGGGCTTGGGCCGTCCACGTGTGCAGGATTACGATCATATACTAACGTGTCAATATTGACAAAGGATAAAAAGAATTATTAATGGGATAATTGAGCTTATATCTTTGAAACTAGGTCTTTGATATTAGGGTGAATGTTGCTCCTTTTTCAAAAGTTGACCTCAACATTACCTTGTTCCTGTATTTGTTTCATACAGAAACAAAGGAAAACCGTATTCGCTCCTGTATTTTTTCGACAGACGCAAACGCAGAAAATCCTTAGCAGAAACACAAATGTTACTGAAAAGAACATTAAGCAGTAATTAATAAAAATTGGCATTTATCCACAAAATAAATTTTTTAATACGACTGGTTTCGATGTAACTACATCATCTTCTGGTAACTATATCATCTTCTGGTGACCGGAAGATGATCTAGTTACATCGAAACCGGTCGTATTAAAAATTTTTTGTGGAATATTGCCAATTTGTATTAATCATGATATTCCACCATATCACGCCTAAAACGTCTCCTTTTATTAAGCAGTAAATTTATTTATTATATGTCCAAATGGTCTAAAATTTGAGGTCTCAAAGTTTGCGCAGTTACCAACTATTCACGTTTTAAACCTTTTAAAACATGGCCCCGCAACATCATACGGCGTCATCCGTATCACTGGTGGGATGCGTACCAGCAGTTTAAAAGGACCGCCCTTGCAGCTTTCCAACAGGAGCCGCGCCGTGGCGAATGGTTTGTGACCCACACTAGGGAGCAACTACTGATCGATACCTTTAATATGCAGAGAATTGGCGCTTCATAGATACACCAAAGAATTCATACGCTATACACCAAAGAATGTATTAGAGCGGAATGGGATGGGCGAGGGAAAGAATTAAAAGCAGGTGGGGACTATCCAAATCATGTCTGCTGGTGATCAGAGTTAATTAACCAATTATCAAAGGTATTGAAATTCTGTTGAGCGCATTACAGTAACCCAATTCGATGGATAGGGGGAATGTGATAAAACACAAGAAAACGAAAGGAATTAGATTTTGACGGCTTAGGAGGGCCAAGGCAAATGTCACACTAGGGCATAATTTGTAGGATAAAGTACATGCGTTCTCGTGTTCTGGCTGTAATTGGAAGACAATGGATAAAGTGATAAATACATTAACAGGATTTGCGTCAGTTAAGGAACCATTCATGAAGACGGAAATGACGATCCGGAATTGATAAAGGTCCAGACGTCGTTTTTCATTAGTAGTTTCGAGTACAGCGATTTCAGTGGAATTGCTTTTTTACAAAATAATGACTGGAGTGGATGGTTCATACTATTTATTACAGCTAAAGCAAACAATAACCTGTTAAATCATACAAAACATAAAGCATAATAAAGGGAGTGGAGATTAATTTCAGAAAGGGATACATGTAATTTCCTTACTTGAAGATGGATAGACTTCCAGACCATCGGAATTTTGCGTCAGAAGTCAAATCATTTAAAGGCTGCTATAAGCGTCGAAATGCATGACCTTCAGTTCAAGCCAAGGAAGTCAATGGTTTTAGCAGCCCTTTAAAGAGCATGTCATTATGAAGCAGCAAGTGGATGCGAGCCTATTTATACGAGCACAGAACGTTTTCATAGCAGCAGGATTCACTTAAACTGGAGTTCAAAAGCTAGAACAAGCAGACGAATCCTATAAATCATTTAAATGTTCAACATCTCGTACCATTTTTGTTTTCCCAAACGTATTCCACAAAACAGATTCCAAAACTAGTCGGGGAAAACATATCAAACCCCTTTTTATCTTTAACTACTAACTCTATGGCCTGGTTGGGTCCCGCGCTCTCTTAAGACTAATATATGGTATGCGTGATATTGTGTTTATCTCCCAATGCAGAACTAATCTCTCCGTAACCAGTCCGCAATCTCTCCAAATATGACCTTGATACATTGATAATAGGAATAATAAACATTGATAATAGGAATAATAAAGAAAGATACCCTCTCGACGTATTTCAGTATTGCTTCTTCTAACGTTTTTCCAATCGATTTCATCACCACTCCAAAGAATACTCCGTAGAGTGTCTCGTCAAGCCCACAACTACCCCAATCTTTTTCTTAAAAGGCCAAAAATGCACTTCCTCCATCGATATTCCCCTTCATTTGTTATTCTGCTGTTCTGCCCCAACCAGGTAGAGATGCGCTCACGGAGGAGAGAAATGACTTTCCCCACTATCTTCTTATTAAGTCCCAAATCTCTAGCAATATCAAAGGTAGGATATTTCCTGACCCATTCTATGACAAAACCTCCCTTATAGTGGGGACTGGGAACACCTTCGGGAGAATTCACCCTATTTCCTATAAAGGTAGGCAGGGTACAAAAAAACAATATTAGGTAACAGTTTAGGATACCGGATTTCTACTACTAAGAAACTAGCTCTTTAACTACTTTCTTTGATACCATCATTTTCTTCAATGCTTCTTTCTACTCCATAGCATTGATGTTTGGCTTCAAACAATCTTATATTCCTTAGTCTCCTAGCATATTGGTTTAAAGCCATCCTTGATTTTCTCTGACTAGACACATGGCTACTTCGGAGGCGGTGCCTCGTAATGTTTCTCATATTTGCATTGTTCTTTAGTCTCCGGGTCAAAATAATGGGCTCATGTCGTCTAGGATGACCAAGCGTTCCAAAAACCGTCGGAATCAGCACCAAAGCGTTGCAAATGTATTTCACGGTTGCAATCAGTGGCTATTTTGGTTAACCGTGTGAGTTCGGGGGACCCAGCGCGTTGGCGCAGGCTTTGTGGGTAATGGAAAGGACCCCCACCTTCTGATAATTCCTCGAATGCATACCGAAAATTCTATTCAGATCTATTACACGAGGTACATCAATTAATCTTTAAATGCAACTTCTTAATGCTTATTTTTTTGGGTATTTTTAGTATCCTGTAAGCCACTGCAAGGGTCTGCGGCGGGGTGTGGATAATAATCAAGACTAATTTTGACCCGAATACTTCCTAGCGCGCTCGGAAAACGTTATTCTGATCCCTTTTCGTTCCTGAGAAAAGTGACATCTTAAATCTATCTATCCTATACTTAATCTCTCGGATTTTACTGACATGATCTCGCCTACCGTAGTACAATGGAGCTAATAACACATTTTCAACATCATTGCTAAAGAGACATCCAATTTAAGCATGAGATTTAATCTGTAATTAAGCCTTGAGTAATTCCCACCAGAGCTCCTCTAATAATTTTGATGCGCTACTCAGTTATTCATAACAACGTTTTACAAATTTAGTGCCCTACGCTGCACGCGATTCAATTCGGCAATCAATGCAACTTCATAAGGATCCCATATACTAGCACCATAATCTAAATGAAACATAACAAGCGAAAGATAAATTTTTTCTTTAATCTTTTTATAATACTTGTCTACTATCAGAACATCCAGTAAGTATTTTTAATACATACACGTATATGATAAATATAAACGTTAGTACATCTACAATGCGATTAAATATCTATTGTACGCCTCCCCCTATCGACTTAGGTGGGATCAAAAAACCTGATGAGACCTTCATTCAAGAGAATCGATTGTAAAATCTCTCTCAGATATTATTCCTCAGTTATTATAATTAAGGTCATATTAGAGAGCCCCGCACGTCACACGGACCCCACCGCTACTCCGGGTACGGCGTTGGCCCCCATGATCGGCGACCTCGTCCGTACAGGAAAATGAGTCATAGAAATATCATGAATGAAAATGGCATGGCATAAAAATTATGAAGCCCTAATTGGCGTTAACGGTTTCCCTCTTTAAAAAATCTGATTATTTGCTATCTGGAGGCTTACAAACTCGTGATAGAAATTAGGCTGCACATTGTTACACAAAAAGGCACCAAGTAACCTTGCTTACGACGCGTAACAAATTATGAGCTGAAGCGCATAGAAAATCCCGCGCTTTTAGATTTGCCTATAAGGGCGCAGCAGGGTGGCAGAAAATCGGATCTCAAAGCAATCATGGCGGCATTCGCTCAGAAGAAAGAATCTCCCGCCTCCCTCAGCAGCCGTATTATTCAACATTGAAGTGGACGAGATAATGACAAGGAAGCGATCTTGCTGAGAGAAAAAATAGATAAGTAGAGGTGATGGAAGCAGAAAACTCACTTCTGTCAAGAAAGAACTACTTACTATTGGAAGAAGATTTTTCATTTCGACATTGCGAGTAGAGCCACTGCCCACATTTCGTTATTACATAAAATATTTTCCCTATATGTAATTAAACTGGAACATGAAACTGGAATATGAAAGTGAATCTATAAACATTAAATTCAATGAAAACTCAAGTATTATCTGTTAGTTCGCAATACTGAGTATTCTGAAATACTGATAACTATGCCCCACAAGTTTTAACGAGCCTTTTTTAACATCCTTACACAACGTCCCTGTCATTAATTCTCTCCTCCTTGGGAAACCTTCATTTAACGCAATTCTTCCCCTTTATGTACCTACTACTTTAAACCATTTTAGACCAAGACTTCCGAGATACATAAACTGTTCCACACGCTCTAGTTTTTCCCTTCTATTTCAACAAAATTTAGCATGACCGCATCACCTTGGTTTTATTTACATTTATTCTCATCCCATATCCATAGTACTAAACACTACTAATATAAAATTATGAAAAAACTGGCACGGTGTTACAGCTTCCTCATTCTCATTATTATTCTATCGTGTACTTCAGCATACATACAGAACGGAACCGAAAATTACGAAGGCTGCGAATAATAGACTCATTTTCTTTTCAATATCCTATGTTAATATCAGATTTAACCATTCTGTAAATAATTTGCATGCCTCCGAACTGTTCAAGAAAAATAAAATCAAAACGCTGCCTTATGATATTACACTAGTAACTGCTCTACTAATTAACTTTAATTAGAAGAGCAATAAGTACTTGCTCTTCTTGCTTCAAAACTGCATTAGAGCTCCATAGTTAGTGTGTTAAGTATCCGAAACCAAAAAAAAATCGAACAAACGATCAACGATTCTCGTATTAACGCAGATATTTATTTGATCAAGTGAGATGGAGGTACAAGATCTACAAGACAACATACACGCCAACATTACAATGACAGGACGGGAATAATTCTTCGTCAGGGATCACATAAACCAATTCAATGTTACCCATATTTTGTTCCAAAACCATATATGGATCTAAATTTTCAATTGTTAATGATTTAATAAAATGGATCATACGTTTGAATTTCTAATCGCAATTTTTCAAAAGGTAGACTCCGAAAAAACTATGAGATCGAAAAGAGTGACAGTTTTCTGGAAAGAAGTCGCCAATAAATGGTTATCATAATTTCAACGCTTAAAGAGTTTCATTTCTTATTCCAATTTCATACGTTCATAAGAGCCACAAATTCTTGACGGTAAGCACCTTGGCCAAATGACGATAATTACGTCATTTTCATTAACAACTAATATTTACCATAGTTTTGCACGTGCTTTAAAAAGAAATTATTTATTTGTCGTTTCTTGTCATAATAATTCACTTTTAAGTTTCAAAAGATATTTAATGTGAATTTCGCGGGTATAAAACTGTAACATCAATATTTGATTTTTTCGATCAGAGTATGACATCTTCCAGTACTAAACCTGTTTGCAGCTTATATTAATAGCTGTTGTATTCAAGCTGTTTTTTAAATTGTTCAGTATCTTCCCTTAGGAATGAAGAACATTGCAATAAAACCTACAAAATCAGGTTTTGTCATATATCAGTTTCTCTTGATACTCGCGACGGAGTGAAAATAATTTCCCATTCGACGATATATGTTGAATGGGAAATATAATGTAATTTTTTGCAAATGTTATGTAACTTTTTACTTGAAACCCAGTAACTAAGAATATGGCTGTTCTAGCTTTTTCGATATTTAAAGGCTTTTGAAATTCCTAGAATGTTTTTTCTAATAGTTATTGTACTAATTTTCACAGAATATTTTGAAAGATTCTTGAATTTAAAAATTTATAAACAAGAATTGTTAATCTTTTACGAATTAAATTTAAAAAATAAAGGATGTGTTAAATGAAGGTGTTTCATGATATCGATTATCCTTCCCGTGGTAATAGTGCATTCACTCATTTTATCTTCTTTTTTAGTAAAAGCACTTAATACTCACTTTTGCTATTCATGCTGTTAAAAGGTCTGCAAAGAACCATAAGTGGGGGCTGGAACCTTAATTGTGGGGTATGGCGAGATGGAAGCACTTACATGAAGTCGTTTGAGAAGCACAGCATCTGTTGCT
Organism: Hetaerina titia; assembly: GCA_037158775.1. Lineage (NCBI taxonomy): Eukaryota > Metazoa > Arthropoda > Insecta > Odonata > Calopterygidae > Hetaerina > Hetaerina titia. Next base: position 75,449,035 of record CM073779.1, read on the forward strand.
GAAGTGGCACTTTGTTTGGCAGCTTTCCAGAACTGTTTCTGCGCTGAATATCTGTTCATAGGGCATATTTTGAACAGACAATCTGAAAAAATAAAGAAAAGTAGAAATCATTCAAAGTGCACAAATAAAATGCTAAATTAATTAGTGTATGTAAAACACTTTGAAAAGGGAGTCAATACTATGGACTCTCTGTTCACATCCTACACTAAATCTTCCAATAAAGATTTCTATCAGATATTAAAACTAGAAGAAACGGCTCTTCAAGTTTTGCATCTAACTGTAGGACTGGAAAACAAGAAATCGAGATTCACTTTTAAAGCGAGAATTTTGATGACAGACTATCAATCAGACAGGCCAATGAACAGACTAATAATCATTAAAATTCAAAGAAATGAGAAACAACTCATGATAGCCGCTGGATCAATGGTAAGTTAAGCTGTAATACTCATATACTATATGATAAGCTCGCCCAGTTTTAATTCAAGAGCAGATTACACGTAATCAATAGTAATGTACAAAATTTCTTCTTTTAGCACATTAGAATAAAACTGATCAAGTTTATGGTATACGGGATACAATAGAATTTCATTTGTTAAAACATTTGAGTTCTTTAACACTCTCCCTCATATGGGGTCCATTTCCCTAAAGAAAATTCTCCACAATTTACATCTCACCAATCTACGTTAGGATGTGGACAAATGGTGCCGTACAGTTTCCCGAACACAGTATTGCGTGTTACCCTGGCGATTTTACCAAATATTTTGCCTGGGAGCTTTTTCGATAATCATTTAGAACCACAAATTACGCTGGCAATCTTTTGCTCTCTCTGCCAATTACAAAAATATTCAGATGCACTTCGCAGTTTTATTTAATCGGAATTATCTCCTCTAAAAGAGGTGTAGATACAGTTATTCGCCCCCTAAGTTGCGTTCAATGCGTGTCACCACACGAGAGATGAATTACTGAGGCAAACTTTCTAAGTAAAAAATATCAGGACATTTTCAGGCTCGTGATAAAAAAGCAAGTAACTCGTACAAGAGCATACTAGCACAAGGAAGATTTTATTGGAAGAATGCAACAGCAGGAAGTCTGAACAAGCTCCTTTTTACACAGACCGAGTAATATTACGCAACAAAAATATAAATGGCGAACATTAAATAAGAAAAGTTCCTAAAATAGGTGTTACATTTTTAGGCGTACTGAACTGCATATTTCGTAGAGATATGGTAGAGAGCATACCAAAGGAGGAGGATTCAGATAAAAGTTCAAGGAATTGAGAATTTTTAATAACAATATTTTTGCGCAAAGCGTGTTTCCGTTATCTTTGGCACTGCCCTTATTTTCACTTAACAATATTAAGCTAAAAGTTTAATGGAATGATAGCACGTTTCTATACGTGCACTTTTTATCGCTATTTTTGCAATGAGCCAATCAATGCATGAGTTCTTGGTAATATGATATTGAATATAACTGAAATAATAATTGAATAAATAATTTCCGTTGTGACTTGACGTGAAACGTATTCAATTACAACTTCAAATGTTTATTTTAAATTATCCATCCAATTTCATGTTACGTAAGCATATCAAGTATATACTTCTCAGGTCATGATTATTGTGATCTCGTTTGTTGCGAAATGTTAGAAGTTATTTGAATTGTTATATAAACTTACAATGACAGCTTTCAGAGCATCAGCCTTAAGTATATGAATAAAGAAAAATAATAAAAAATTAAAAGTCAGACTTAGTATTTATTTTAATGACTGCGCACTCAAAAGAAATACCGTTAAATACAATGGCGTTTTGAAATGTTGAAATGCCATATGGAATGAAAAGTAATATATCGAGTCAAATTTTCTTTCACGTCAATGCCGCCCTCCGATCACATTTGAAATCAGATACTCCGATCTGCGATAGGTTTCGACACCACTATGTTTGTCATCGCCACTGATGGATGTCCTTGCAATTGAGCTGAACAAAAGCACATTTGCAATTGGGATGATGCAGTGCCGAGTGAATTCCTCTCAACTGTCTTTCGCTGGAAGAACAACAGCCCTATAAGTGTGCACCAAAAACTTTCTTTGCAGGCGCAGTTGTTGCTGGAATAATCGTGATAAATCAAGCTAAATTAACCGACTGGACAGTGGCAGAAAAATTAACACAAAACTCGTCGGCGTCCGAATTCGGTGGCCTTCGTCCTAACTAAGCGGAAAAACACGCCCTCCGACGTACACTGGTTGAGTCGGTGATAACCTAGAATGTTCATGCTCTGTAATCCGGAATATTCAAACTCTGTATGAATTTGACGAGATTAATACGGTGAGAAAAAATATTTTCGTAAAACCTATATTTTTTTAATTGAAATTCTAACTCGTAAGCTCACCACTTCACAGTACTCGTAGTAATAGTTCGGCGTACTACCCACACGGTTATTAGACATTTTTCAGCATGTTCATGCTATGAAAGCCTGCCTGCTACCCATAGTTGCAAATCATATAATTTTTCTTTAAACTAAGGCCTTGTCAATTATCAATTCTTTCTCAAGTTACACTTCTCTGTATTCCAGCAGAATTCTATAACTTCTAATTTGTAGTGTCGCAAAATGACAACAATCACTTCTTGACACACCTAATATTATTTGCGACTGCAATATTCCGAGGAATGCAATACATTATTTTGCTATTCCAACATCAAATTACCCCTATCTATGCACAACTATCTTCCAGCCATCACTTCTCTTCACATCACTCTTCGTCTAAATCACAGCAAGGTTTTCATTCGGGGTGAGTTAGACGACATTGATGACATTTCATATTGTTATTTTTTTTACCAACCTACTGTTTAACTCCGGAAAACATTTCACCTTTAATACGCGCAGTTCCATTTATTTCAATGAGCGACGATTCCCCAGACAACTACAATCCATGCTTCTCGATTTTAACCACGTAACTAAAAATAAACTTCACATTTTTTGGAAGTTTTTCGTACCATTTTATTGCCTCACTTCGTTTAACATCCATTTTATTGTTCACTTATTTTGAAATGCCCGACGAAAGTTTACATAATAATAACTTTCTGCCGGGATATGAACAATACCATACCTTTTCCATCACATTATTTACTACTCTTATGCGGTTTAGTCTTTCGCAGTTTTCAGGAACTCTCCGTTTAAGTTATATAATTGGTGCATTTATAATCCATTTAATAAGTATATCTGTAATGCATTTCATACGAGAACATTTGCCTAGCAGAGTGGCCAGGTCGTTTCCCTAACCGGACTGCTAATTAAAAGGTCGCAGTTCGAATCCCCCATTGGACATGGGTGAAATGATTTCTTTTGGCCCCTTTGCCGGTAGAAATATTTGACCGATTCCTCGACTATCCCGCACTGGCAACGAGTGTCTCCTATCCCTTCACACGGAAAGATATTTCAGAACCAACATGTCGTCCACGATGCCCCTCATATATGGATACAACCGCACTACATTATGAACTGAGGTCTATCCTTTCACTTTTCTTTATTTTTCATATTTGAGGTTTATCCTATCTATTTATCTTTCCTCTAGCATATTGGTGATTACGATTATGCTGAGGGTTCCGTCGAAATAACGTATTTGCGAGATAGATCAATGCGTGCAGAGAAGGGAATGCTAGAGGCCGCGGTCCACCATCGCTGAACAGGATTATCGCCTCATTCAATACTTGGGAGAAACTCTCTTACTTGGAATGTTCTCTCAGTAAATTTCACTCACTTTTCCTTTACACCCAGGCGTAAGTACCACTTTTTTCCTTTTCTTGTAATTTTAATATAATGTTACGATTTTTAAGCATAATGCCACAATGCTTCAAAATATTTCAAGTATAAGCGCTTCAAATCCCATCCTTACTAGTGCCTATTAAAATTATATTTACGCACAGGCAATAAACCAAAGCTTCCAAACGTCCTCAGCAAATCAACGCATCCTCTACGCGCCCTTTATATACATTAACGCCTGTATTCAATTACAACACATAACAATGTTAAGAAATAGAGGAGTTGAGAGGTTTTGTCTAAATGCACCTCAAATTACTATCGACTCATGAACAGACGTTTTTCCCTTAAGGTCAAACCCCTGAACACTGTTCCCACTACGCGCTCAACGTAGGAACAAGGATGAACTCAAAAATCTCAGGCCGACACAAATCCTCGCTCGCCAAGGCGGAGAAAAATCTGCAGCTACACTACGAATCTTCTTCCGAAGAAGCCAAATAGAGAAAAGGGTCGACAATTAACGCATTTAGACGCATGCATCTCGACTAGTCGTTGGTCATGGCATAGAAAGCTTATGGACCATGCAAACTACCACCATGCCTCATTTGAATCACAGCCTGTGACAGGCACTACAAGAACATATCCCAAGTTCGTGGCGCCAAAGGCATCCCTCGATTAGTTTACTACAACTCGATAGGACTCTAGTGGACAGAGGCATTCCAGTACAACCCGTGAGGGTTCCCGGACACGGCGGCCTCCGCTTCCGGCAACCGAGTGGCGGAGCCGCCACCCCAGGCCACGGCGCCGCCCCGTGGCGCTCCGGGCGGCGTCGTCGCTGCATCGATTGCCCCGGGAAGAGCACGCCGCGCTCGCTAACGGCCCGACTCTTCCTCCCGCACCCGCGTCACCCTCCTCCATCCCAGCGCCCACCCCCACCGACGGCCTGCCACGCTCTGGCACCCGTGACCGAGGGAAACAGGCGGCCGGCTCTTCACGGTCGCAGCGCCGACACGGATGAGGCACCGACGGCTCTGCTCACGCACCACTCGGCACCCCCACGCGAAAGTGGTGCGGTCGCCCACGAGGTGGGGGGGGGGGAGAACCAGGTTTTCTTCCGAGGCGAAAATTTAAAATCAAAGCTGAATTTAACTAATTTCTCTAATTTTCCAACGACCTTTCACCAAGACACCATTAAGTGTACACTTTCATCATGTCCAATAAAGGTTTGTTACCAGTTTGTTAATCGTCAAACAGCCGCCCCCCGGGTCAACGATTCCATGGCGCGTCGAGACGGACTCGAACCCATGGTAGATCGATGAAATAGCCATCCGATATGTTAATCTCTCTCAACCACAGCTTTTTATACACGAGGTCTGTTCAAGAAGTATCGCCAATTTTTTTAATTTCTGCCTGTTACGTACATTTGATTTTCAATTTTTTGTGGCGTTATGTTGGTACTGATGTCTCTCACTTATGGCGAAAACTTCAGCCATTTTGAATGTTCAGTTAATTGTTGACGTATGTTTTATATTTCGAAACCAGATTCAACTCATGAAGAAATTTATCTGATAAATTCGATTTAATGATTGCGTTCAGTGCCAATGAAATTATTATTACAGCTAATTGAGCATAAACTGATTAAAGCTACACAGGCTGAATTCGCAGTAGGAGTTTCTTAAGAGAAGATAGAATCCAACAAATTGGATAAGGATATTAGAGTTATGAACAATGTGTGAACAGCTAATTATTTAAAGACCAGTAAAAAATACATAGTTAAGTCCGTAATATTATATTTGCTGCCGAGGGACATAACTGGCTTAAAACTCATTATTTTATGTAAGTTAAAGCCCAAAACAAAGTGCGTCGTTTACACATCACCTCCAATTGTTGTAGTTCTCCTTTTGCAGTTTTATTATCATTGACTTCACGAAGCTGTTCTTTACGGACAAATATTCTTCGGCTTATTTGGCCTGGCCACAGTAATCCCCAACGTCTATTTCGGAAACAAACATATTGTGAGCCTTATGTGAGTATTCGTTTTGTGAGTCTAATCGCCCGGAACAATAATTTCTCTCTCAAGTACACCTGTCTACCGAATGGTTTCAACTGGATGTCCCGTAACGAACTCAGTCCTGAACATCTTTCATTTGCCAGTAACATTTTTCAATGACTAACGGTGAAAATATTTCAGATATTTCACCTTTTACAAAACAAATTGTGATAAACATGGGAAATGGCTACAAATTTCGTTGAAAAAAATAAACATTATTATGAAAATACATTCAATTAATGTACATAATGAGGATCACATATCACAGGTACGACACACCATTTTGAAGATAGCCGTAGCGGAGGATCCGTCTTCCTCATCTATGTACGAAACTAAAGAGGCCAGCAACAAAATATAATTCGGTGTTTTGCCTGGGCTGCGTTTCGATTTTTTCTTCGACGGGGTGACAACTCGGTCACAAAAATCGGGAAATTTAGAAAAAGTCAGTATAAACTCAACTATTTCAAATGTTTGGGTAAAAACCGGGAAAACGGTTGAATTTTTTGAAAAATTCCTCGCCTCCTCTATTTCTGTACTCGAAAAAGTACTTCCCACATATTTGGCGTCACCTTTCATTCTCTCGATCACAACTTCACATGCATTCAACAATCATTCCAGTCAAAGTTTTCCACTCATCATTTACACCTGTGTTTTCGAATTATTTGCCCCATTATCGCTTGATGTGAGCATCGAGTACCCTCAAATTTGCATTTCTCCTCAATTCTTACATTTTTGTCTTCCAACATTACTACTTTTACGCCCAACTGCATGAAAATAGGTGGATATTTTGACAAAATAATAAAGTTAATGTCGGAAGAATCGTAAGTGGGATTTGACTGCCAACATAAATATGTTAAAAATGCACCTTCAGTGCTTGACTTGATTTCCATCTTGCCCTTCAAATACTTTCTGAACCTTTCATTACATTGCAACAATAATTTACATTCCAACAATGTCATATTGGATTCTTGCCCATTTTCCGCCAAGATAACAATGAAAATACTTTCATTACTTGATAAAATGCATTGTGTCTGCTCATATTTCAACAAGATCACATGGGAATACATGTATTTATTGCTATCTGAAAATGCTATTGTGCCGAGAAATGATTACTGTTTTAGGGATTTCAAGCGAAAATATTGAAATTCATTAAACACATCGTGCAAGTCATATGATTGGCGAAGCAAAGAAGTTATGGGACAACCTGGAAATAATGACAGAGCATTGGCACTGGCTAAAACGAGAACGCACCTGTCTTACGATGTCTCCCTGCGGGGCAGCAAATCGCCCTTCCTGGAGGCATTTATTTATTTATTCTTAGTCCGAAAACAGCACTTTTTGGCCTTTTACATCGGAATATAGTATTCATAGTGATAACAATGGACACGATCATGTTAGACATTATTTGAATCAAACGCCGAGTCCAAGAAAGACCAAAGCTCTGAACCTATGTACGTACTTCCGGAATGTCGACTGCGTGGATTAGGCGCTAGAGAGTCACCCCTCCGGCCAACTCCAAGAAGAGGCATGTGGTTTCTGTCACCTCCCCTCCCAAATTTCACCACGGAAGGAACCAAACTAAACCTACTCTTCTTCCTCTCTCCGAAGTCTTCCGCCCGCTTCCCTTCAGCACTTGCCTCCGACGCGAATTGAAATGCTTCCGGGTAAAATTCCCTTAGGACCCTGCCGACTGATAGGCAAAAATTCCCACTTCTACCTAACCCCTTCACTAAATAACTATAAATTGAAATGTGAAAGTTTTTGCGGCATTAGTCCTCACAATTTCAGGTGATCAAAAACCGAAATATATGTTTTTTTATTTCTTTAAATAGATCTTAACTTTAATTACTAAATAAACATCCCGTAATCCAGATCAGTTATACAACTGCTGAAATTAAGGCCAATATAATAGAAAACCGGCAGTTCCCACATTTGTAACCATGCCATGACGATTAGGAAAATGGCTTCGAACACACTCACCTTCAGCCTAATTGCTTTTGCGCAACACTGTTCTTAACAGACTGCCAACTCCAATCATTTGTCTATTCACAGTACGCCACAGAAGGTGGACCCTCATATAAAACATACTAACAAAGAGAGATACAGAGTTCGTCCGGAAAATAAGTGTACTGAGCTTAGGAAAAAATATTTATTACACTTTTACATATCTTAAGCTAATATTCCTCAAAATAGGACCCTTGTGAGTCGATACACTTGTTCCAGCGGCGTTCCCATTCCTGGAACGCTCCCGCGAAGGCATCATCGGGAACCTCTCGAAGACACGTCGTCACGGCCTCTTTGACGGCGTCCAAAGTCCCGTATCGCGTTCCTTTCAAACTCCTCTTTATCTTCGGGAACAGAAAGAAGTCCGGTGGTGCCAAGTCCGGGCTGTAGGGCGGGTGCGGCAGCGTTGCCACGCCGTGCTTGGCCAAGAAGTCCGACACGACAAGCGCGGTGTTAGACGGCGCATTGTCGTGATGCAGCCGCCAGATGTTTTTGATTGTTGGCCGGACGCGGGCGACTCGTTTTCGAAGCCTGTCGAGCACTTGGACGTAAAATGCAGTATTTACAGTTTGTCGTTCAGGTACAAATTCGTAGTGGACGACTCCCCTTTTGTCAAAAAAGACAAAGAGCATCGCCTTGATCCGAGATTTGCTCATGCGAGCTTTCTTTTGACGGGGTGATGATGGGGTGTGCCACTCCGCACTTTGTCTCTTCGACTCCGGGTCGTACTCAAAGACCCAAGTCTCGTCAGCCAAAACAACGTTCTCTAAAAAATGTGGATCATTTTTAGTGATCCGCAAGTTGTGTCGCGATTTCCAAACGATTGAGTCTTTGATCATCACTGAGCACTTTCGGCACCAACTTTGCACAAATTATTCGCATCTGTAATTGGTCCCTAATAATCTCGTGCGCTATTGTTTTTGGCACATTACACTGCTTTGCTATCATCCGAACACTAAGACGACGATCAGAGTTCAGTACATCGCGAACTTTTCGCACATTTTCGTCGGTGAGTGTCGTTGATGGGCGTCCAGGCCGTGGTTCGTCGTCGACCTCTTCTCTGCCCTCCACGAACATCTTGTGCCACCGAAAGATCATGTTTCTGGACATGGCTGACTCCCCGTAAGCCTGGTTAATCATACGGACAGTTTCGGTAGACGATTTCCCAAGCTTTACCGCAAATTTGATGGAATAACGCTGCTCCAAAAACTTCGGCATCGCGTTCCGTGACGTGGGTCGAGCGTGTAGGTTCGCGTTAACAGAGCTCCTCACTACACCACAGCTCAGAGCCGACTGCCTTTTTCAGCGTCGCTTGCCAACATACCCTCCTCCAATCGCAGCCCGTCAGAGCGGTGCTGGGCGCGCCTGGAGCGGCGGGAAAAAATTCGGTACACTTATTTTCCGGACGAACCCTGTAAAGTTGTGAAACCTGGACTCTTCACAACTCCCCGAGCTATGGTTTTGTTACGGTTTAGAAGAAATCGGCCACCGTTGCCTTCATGTGATTTCTGATTTGCGAGTTTCCGATTTTCCCCAAACTATTTAAAGAGAGAAACTGGAACAACTAATGCTGCACATTTCAGATGCCTCAGCTCAAAAAGTTCTCGATAGAAGCTAAGAATTTTTCGACGCTCCCAAAGAAAGATTTTTATCATTTGAATCCGAACAAACCAGCAAGAGACCGAAAGCGAATACTGAAATTCGACAATTGACGTCCGATAGGAGAAGAGCGCTTCAAACGAGGTTCGTCGGGATTTGGTGTGACGTCAAACTTGTGGCGTTGTCCCCGTCCCTCGGCGTGTTCAGTAAAATAAATCATGGTGCGAGACAAAAGAAATGCTTAAACAGACCGGCCACCCATTATTAATGGCAACGTGGTAGAGAGTTGAAGGAAATTTACAGCAGCGTTAAAAAAATGTTATTTTGAAACGTCTAAATCGAACTTCACCGGTAAACTAACGAGGGACGAAAAGGTCGTCGAACTTAGTCGACACTCCAATGGGTTGGCGCGATTGTAGATGTGAGAGGCACGCAGAGGAATGAGTGACAGGGACAAAGGAAAGGATGAAATGAAACGAGTGCCATGGCGTTTTAAGTTAGTTACTTATGTGACGTTGTTTGACAACACCGAATGTATTTTCGTCGATGAAACTGCAAACGCCCACCTTGCGTAGGACATACTAGAGCCCAGCGTACGTTTACTGGAGTACGATTTAGATATTATCGGTCAAATAGGTGTTTTCTAAGATAAAATGACGAACAATAATACCTGTTAATTTCAAATGCGCAATAAGGGCAAATACGTGATATTCCTCCATAGGTACAATACAGGAAAGGCAAGGCAAATCTGTAATAGGAAAAATACATCGGAAGGGGTTTTTTAACAGCACTTTCAAGCTTTAGATTTTTAAGATAACCTTTATGGTTTCCGACCACCAGGACACTTCGTGAAAGTTGTCAATTCCATAACAGAGATAGGAACCACGTTATTTCCCATAGATTTCTCTTCATATAATTCTAAATATACAACACAATTCGTTAAAAACTCTGTGAAAAAGTTGGCCGTTCCTGAACACATTAAGGCATGATCAAAATATCTTTTCGCACATCCTTGGATATGGGCGCACATACCATGTCAGCAAATTAAAATGCACTTAGAAATATTCATACTACTGTTTCTCTGGTTACACCTGACATTTTTGGATCGTAATAAACCAAGTCAACAAAAACTAAATGATTTTCCCTATATCGGGATATAAAGTAGATATTTACTGAAAATTATAGTGTAAAAGTTCGCAAAATTTCTTCAACTAATTTTCTGCAAATCGTGTCAATTCGACCAGATACTACGCTGTATCGAAATCGGTCGCAGTAAAGTTATAGTTTGTGGAATGGCAGTGTTTCCTTTCCTACACACGATGGAATCCTCTGAAAACCACATGGAAAAGGAAACACCTTCGAGAAGCTAATGATAAAAATACAGCTTTGGAATATCAATTCCGTACATACAATTTTATAGCCTAAATATAAATTTAAACTAGATTTGAACTCAATAATGACATTTTTACTACAGCCTAATTAATTTTATTAAACGAATCTTGTTTATCAATCATTATTGATGACGATTTACTTGAAAGGTTAGTTAGTTACTGAGAGATGTTTGAATATGGCTAATGAAAATGGAGATTTCAGTTCGGATGGTCGCCAAATAAAAAAAATTGGGTTCCCTCTTTTATTTTTAATATAATGAAATTATTTTTACCCAACAAATATTTCATAATCATATGGAGCGCAACGTTGTTGGATTTCCAAACTCGTGCTTTAATGAAAGAAGATGATTATATAATAGACACTGGAAATGTGTATAGATGAAAGGAGAAAAGATATGGAGAGGAAGATAAACGAAGAACTACTTTACTGAACGCACTGTTCAGTGTCTTCACTCGACCCTTTCCCTTCCTTTATAAGATGCCTCCTTACCGACCATTACTCAGCATATAACTCCAAGTTGTTAGGCGCGGCCATGAGTTTATTGCTTATCGATATTTTCCCTTCGGAAAGACTAATCGCTGGGATAGAATGAGGAGAGCGGGTCTTTAGTATTATTAGGCTCTGGTTTTGCTTGAAGCGTTATGACGAAAATGTGCCCTAAATGGCACAATTCAATGAGGAGATAGCCATAGATAAGACTTGGCGATTGCTGGACAACCGGTTCTAGGAATGGGAAAGGATCAAGAGCTGGAGAACAAAACGATTGTGACACGAATGGATCTTCTACGTGCATGTGAAACAAAGCGCACGGGTTATAACATTTTTTTTATTGATGCAAATGGTTGATCATTGGAGTTGGGAGTTAAGAGTGTACTTAGCAGTCAGGGTGCAGGTATGAATTTGAATGAGAGGGCTAGGATGAATATCACGAAACAATAAAGTGTCTCGTAAACTGCCCTGTGCTGATACGAAATTTGGTATTCGTAGTTTTTATTGCAATTTGCTATGCACCAGCGAATGACGTAATTAAAGCTGTGACGAAAGAGTCTCGCAGAAAATGACGAGAAATTTTGATTTCGTGTGGCCCCGGTGAAAGGTTTATAGGAATATGCGAGATGAATGTTTGGGATAGTGACAAAAGCAAAACCACTTAAAAAGTGTTTTGGCCATTTGATCACCTACGACCTAATGGTGAACAATTACAGAATGTGTGCGTGGAAAAATAATTGTCCCAAGAATATAGTGTCATAATAATTTTACTAATAACAGTGAGTGTGGAATAGAGTTATTAGCCGCCAGCGCACTGTTTTACAGAGATACCAGGAGTCCAAGAATAAATTAGCATTGTCAGATGACCTGAATGCAATACAACGTATGAACGACAAATGACAATTAAAATTAAACTTAAAATATGCTGTGATGTATTTTAGTTTTATAATACGCATTATGCAAGAATAGTTTCTTCCCGAATCCTTTCTGCATCAAAAATACCGAAATAGAAAGTGTAAAATTGATTGCATACTTGTTGCCGTTATGTAAAAACATTTACGGGGAAAACGTAGACGGGCTGGCAAATAATAATAATAATATTTATTAGATAAGCATTGGGTAAATTTGACGAGCATGCTAAAGAGCAACATTCCTTCACTAGTTAGGCTTCATTTAAAATATGGTGCTAGGATATGGAATCCTTATGAAATAGGAATGATTGCCCAACTAGTCCGTACGCTGGGTAGAGGAGTTAGATCTGTAAAACGCCGCTATTGGCAGAGGAAAATATATTCGCAAAATCAATACAAAGTCATATATTATGTACCTATCACAGAAGAACCCCGTCACTTTTCAATGCTGCATGAAAATATTTTGGAAGCGGAAAACTTCCAAATTGTAAACAATTTACTCAAATAAGTTTACTTCCAAGTGGAACGCTGAGTTGCCGAAGTGATTACTGCAATATTTTTGTATTATCTCCAGAGTAAACATTTTTAAGAAATACGGCCAAAATGTGCTTTCCTAGTTCATTATAAAAATAGAAGTTCACTATTTTGAAGGTTAGAACTTTCAACTTTTAATCTTTATAAAGTAGGTTGAACTTTCAATTTTACATTGTAAATGCCATTCCCCGTATCCTTGGTGCTTTTTCCTCTCGATAAGATAGTTATGTCAAAGAGGGGCATGCAATATTTTACTGCATTCTATTCAAGTTAGCTTCTTCAAAATCTGTTTAAACTTTTGCCAGTAAAAAGTTATTCGGAAGATTTAAATGTTCTACATTATGACCAAGCATAGCTCATACCACCTATTGAAAACTTATCTCCTATCTTTCGACTTATTGTGCGGGGTAACTTTTCCTAGCAGCAAAATAACGGCAAACATATACATACTGGCCCTTTCTTTTCGTCGATATATCGATTCCGCTTCCGTTCAAGAGTATCCACTAGACCCTTGCATAGCCAAAGCCACTGCCCGACACATCCCATGATGACTGGATCGCCGTCGCCGCTTCCATCACGGACGCAAAGATCGATGTTTCGCCAAACGTGTCCACTGCACACGTACGGGACGAAGGGGCAGGGTTGGGGTGGAAGCAAACAACCCCCTTCCTCCGCTGGGTTGAGGCTGGGCCCACCCCCGTCCATGACGAGTCACAAAAAAAACCCTCCACGGATTTCACCTTGCTGGTTTCTTAATGCCATTAGTCGCCCCCGGTCTTAACGCCAATGCCTTTAATTGATCCCAGCCTAAATTTCTAGAAAGAGGCAGGACGTAGCTTTGCTGTAAAGATACTCGAGCGATGAGTAGGGAAAAGATTCAAAGAAACAAATTCAGCGCTGCCTATATGACCAGTTAGTGCAAACCACATTACGGAGACTAATTTCATCACTATTTGTATATCCCAAACCAGGGCGCTAGGCATATCAGATATCGCATCTTCATCATGAGAGTGGTGTCCATGCACAGGTCATCGCGATTTACCTCCAATGACGATTTGGAGATTTCGCAAAGCAATGGCAATGATTTCTACGAATGATATCATTCAGAAATAGCAGAAAAATAACACAAAACAGCCTTAGTTACCACATGCTACACTTTGCCATTTAACTAATTTTAAACAAGCTAATAAGTAGAGTTCATATAATTCACAACATTTTAGAGAAACTCGAACAACTAAGACAAACAAACAGTAATTACAACAATATATCAAACTCCCCTTTATACCAAAGCCCCCTTTCTTAAAAATTACGAGACGATCGCAGTGTTTAGTAAATACAAGTTAGTCTTGCAAAAAATAAGTTTTCTTTAAAGAGCTGAATAAATGCAATCTAAAGTTTAAGACACAAAAAAAGAAATGAAATACAAACACTCACTACTTAATTTGCTGTAATATAAGATTCAGCGCTAATCAGTGCCGAACATCTGCTCTCTGGGTCAATAAAAATACAGAAATTTACGAGAGTGACCTTGAATTAGGGAAGATGAGTTTTTCCAATTGCTATGATTTTAGGCTAAGGAATCTCCACGTTAGTGTCGAAGATAACGATTATCATTAAGTCATAAAAATCAAATAAACAAGAAATAAGTCTCCCTTTGAAGATCGAAGTCAATTAGGGACTTAACGTCTCGTGGACAGACAGAGATTTCATAAAATTTTCAAAAAAAAATAAAAGAATGCCCACTTGCTGGTTTTGACTGACACTACAATAGCATCCCCTCTTTGCAAGTTATATAGCGAAAAACGGTTAGTCACCGAGAAAACCAATGAAAGTAAATCAGGCGTATTTATGTAAGTTAACACTATTAAGATTAGCCACTCATCTTAGAGACTGCACCTCCCCAATATTATTAATGTTATCGGAGGAAGATGCCTAGCATGCAGCGACCCCTCTCGATTATTCGCTCCAAATACACCAGCTTAAAACGGTAATAGGAATGATGAATACTACGACGGTTTGCTAAGAGTTTTGCGGCAAGGACACCATAATACCTTTGAGATATTTTCTTAAACTCATAATTCGGAGGCTATACCTTGACCATTGTTTTGGTTTTATTCAATATGAATTATAATTTTCCCACAATGAAATAAATAAAACATGGCACCATAAGTCATATTTTTTTCAGGAAAAAGTAATTCACACATTTGTATCGATATTGTACGCGATAACAGTAATTAAAGATAAGACTCCTCAATTATGTACAAAATATAAATTGGCATCTTTGACACAAATATACAGTATATGACCAAATAATTCAAATTTAGAGTGTTATACATAATTATAATTCAAACATTTACTAAATACACTTTTCAATTTCACTTTAAAATGAAAACGATTTCAAATTCAACAGCACCTTGAGCAAATTATCTATAAGTCAGATTCAGAGCTGAAGATGAAGTAAAACCACCGGAATCTAGGTTGAAATGAATTAAGTTCAAATTGTGGAAAAAATATTTATAGCCATACATACTGGCCACCCAACTTCTCTGCTGTAAATCAGTTCGTGTTATCTCCCTCTAATCATTAGAGAGCAGTTTGGCTATACTCAAAATAGGTCTACTTAAGGATTGGGCAATTGTGTACGGATAAAGGTGAAATCATTATTAAGACTTTTCATTATGACAAACTATGCAGTTATTTTATGAATTCTATGGGCAGGTCTTCTTCGGCAAGAACTCTTAATATTTCCGTATGTTAGCGGGTAGATGACATATTTTTTGTGTTAGTAGCACGAGTAAGGATTCTGGGGCAAATTATTTCGCTGACTTGGTCATCGACGCTACCAAACCAGCGTGGCACACTTCTTCCGCACTCGCCTCTTACCAGGTCATCCAATTCACATTATTCCATATTTCACAGACCCCCCCTATTAATATTTTACCACAAACACTCCTCAAGTATCCTACACCCACGGCATTACTTTACGTTTATGATTATCCTGGCATACCCTAGCTTCATTTCCACACAATTATGTAGAAGGGAGCTCACGAATATTGTTTTACCTTAAAAATCATTTTTGTTATTCACTACACGAGTAGTTTCCCAATATTACCCTCCGTACTTTACCGGGGACCTTCCCTGGTATACGCAAAATAATAATAGCCGTCTTATCCTTTTATTCCGTATTATTCCTTTTTATACAGTGATACAATTACATATTGCATTTTTACAAACCTTTGGTACAACCACAAGTTGAAAATTTCAATTTGTATGCCCTCATTCAATTAAACATATACTAACTCCCCTTCCGTAATTTTCACCCTATTTGATTCACTTCCGCCTCAACACCAATGCTATTGTAACACGGAAAATACGAGGGGTATTCTTAAAGTAAGTACCGTTTGCTTATATTTAAATATTGGCGCTTCAGAACACAGTTTTGCTCCTGCAGCGCCATCTACTGATTCATTGAGAAGCTATAGCAGCATTGTTTTGTTTCAGAAGTCGTTTGCTTGTCCGTGCATGCAAACAGCAATGTCCGCGACAATCGTTGATCCCGCCAGCTGTGAAGTGCGTTCTGTCATACGATTCTTGTATGCAAAAGGATTGTCGGCTGCTGAAATTCATCGGGAATTATGCCTAGTTTATAAACCTACAGTTATGAGTGAAGGAAAGGTTAGACAATGGTGCTGTGATTTTAAAAATGGACGAACAAATGTCCATAACGAAGAGCGAAGTGGTAGGCCCAGTATTCTGACCGATGAAATTGTTTCGCAAGTGGAACAAAAACTGCGATGTGATCGTCGATTGACAATTAATGGCCTGGCTGAACAATTTCCTCAACTTGGACGCACTACTGTCTACAATATTGTTACGGAAAACCTCGGATACCACACATTGCGTGCAAGGTGGGTACCGAAAATGCTCACCGACCACCACAAAGAGCAAAGAATGTCCAGTGGACGAGAGTTTTTGGGTCGTTGGGAACTCTTTAAACCACCCACCGTACAGTCCTGACCTTACACCCAGCGACTACTTCCTCTTCTTGCACTTGAAACAGTGGTTCGGTGGACAACGTTTCGAAACCGAAGAGGAACTCAAGAATGGCGTTGTTGATTGGTTCAACCCTCAGGCGGCGAGTTTCTATGCAGAGGGGTTAAAGAAGCTGGTGCACCGGTACGAAAAATGCTTAGAAGTGAACGGCGATTATGTAGATAAGTGAAGTAGGTTTGTGGCTAACTAAAAGTGCCAATAAAATGTGTTTCATATGAGTATATTTTTTCCTGTGACCAAACGGGCCTTACTTTATGAACACGCCTCGTACTTGTCAATACGCTGAGAACATGCGTTCCAAGTTGTGTCGAACTTGGAAAGGATGACTATGAGCGTTGTGCAGGAAGAAAAAACAAAATGTAATACGGAAAATTTTGTTTATCCTCTTCATATTTTCATAAAATAAGGTTTCATGAATTTATAAGTGTCCTAAATTCCACCTTCATGACGCCATGACTGAAGAGGTTATGAGTTTTCTCTCCGGAAGGAATTGAAAGGTAGCTCCGAAATATAAAACCAAACAAAGTCCAAGATTCGGAAGAAATCCTCAATGGTTACTTGTGGTAGACATCACACCTTATTTAAAATCCGTTTTTAGTCGATAGAAGAAGATTCAATACATCGCGACTGGATGTACTTCGCATAACCTCTCCGCAATGATAGGGATGGCCGCAGTAATTCCAGGCCGATTTCATTAACATTGATATTCTGTAAACACTTATAACATAGCATTTTTAGAAACACAATGGCCTGTCTCGACGGTAGGGCTATACTCTGCTGTAATCAGCACTGGTTTAGGATAAGAAGATCACGAGGAACACAGCTGTGTCTTTTAATTAATGATTGCCTGAAATTGAGGGAAGGGAATACTCCAATGCTGTATTTTTACATTTCATGAAAGCCTTCTACAAGGTCTCTCGCAAGAAATTGATACGCAAACTAATATAGTATAGTATTAACGAGAAAGTGAATAAACGGATTTGGGATTCATTTATCTAACCGTAAACAAAAAGTAGTCGGAGAATGGTTGCGTTCGTCAGACGTAACTTCAGGAGTGCCACAGGGAGTCTCTACTCTCCTTGTTACACATTAACGACCTAAGATGCCACAATAGCAGAAATCTTCGATTATTTAGAGGCGATGCAGTGATTTGCAGATAAATAAGGACACCGGCACTTAGCATGCTACTCTTTAACGACTCAGATCAGATATCGGAGTGGTGTCTATAATAGGAGTAAGAATTAAGTATCAGAAGATGTACAACAGTGAAGTTGTGGAATTAAAAGAGCCAAACGAATCAAAAGTAAATGTAATAAGAAAGAAAATATTAAATTTATGGGATCGAGCCAAGCATTTAAAAACAGTTCATTTACTTGGTACTTTACTTGGTAAATTTACGATAAGCCAGTATTCGTCAAGTATGCTAGAAGATTTAAGCTAGTGGTCTCTTTATTCTCGAAGAGAGCAGGCAGGACTAATAGTTCTAGAAGAAATAGTTTATTCTAGTAGTACATTTAGGGTAGGCGACCAACAGCTGAGGTCATTTGCGCCCTTAGGGATGGATGGGAAAGGACGAAGGGTGGAGAGAAACCCAGCGTCGGCATTAGCCTACTCTTACCGAAAGGCATCAAAGGGGTCCGCAGCTTAACGTCCCATCCGACGGATGGTGCACTCACTTAAAAGTACTCCCCACAAAACACTTTAATTTGGGATCGGAATACCACTGCACATTTATCACAATACGTTATTCTAGGGTACTGGTTTCATTTTGTGTGGGCCTTTGAAGTCTATCACTGCTTAGTCCCTCGGTCCAACCAGCTTCAATGGCACACTATAGACAATAATACTCCAAACCAATTTGTTTACGAATTGGGTAATTTTTGTGTGATTTTTTCCAATAAGAAAGTATTTCAAAAAAGGAAGTTATGTTGCCGCACTCTGTATATACTTGAACCATTTAAGTCTCCGTTGGTTGTGACTAGACACTTTTTTCATAGAAATCAGTGAAATTCTCGTCAGTATCATCCTTGTAGAGAAACGGCTATCTCAGGACAATCATCATCGATCTCAAAATTATAGTTTCATGAATATCCGTCAAATTATACAAATCCAGAAAATGTCATATCTCTAGTTTTCACACATTTTATTGCGCATAATCTTTCAGAAATATCATCGTACTACTGTTTAAATCTTAAATAGCGAAGTCGTGGTTTGTTGTAGTTTCCCTGACGGAAGAGTATACCAATGCAAACATACTATGGCGTTTAAAGTGTCTGTGTCCATCATGAGCCATCTTTCATCATGAAAAACTCACCGGCATGAGTCAAATGAAGTCAGTCAGTACATGAAAAGAACGCAAAATTATTTAGTTTTGATTGTTTTCCTCCAGCATTTCCCTGCTCTACTCAGGCGGGACGAATTCCTCGCGTTTTATTCATTTCCCGGTCGCTGGCCACCCTGGTTTAATTCCTAATGATTCAAAACAAAGTTTCGTCGGAGGAATCAAATTACTCAATTAACACTCCTTTATTATAATACTGCCACCATTTTTTACCAGGAGTGGTAGAAATTTTGTATTCGGAGCTCACATTCCATTAAATTGCCTCATCTGCATCTGTATACCCGCCCAGGTCTCATAGGAGGGAACTTGTCCTGAGCCCTAAAAGGGGGTTCCGCTTCACACGCCGGGGTCTGGGCACCTCTGGACCGCAGCGTCACTACATTTCACAAGCCATTTCAAACTCGACGGCCATCACGCCGAGCGCTTGTTATTGGCGTCGGCTTCTCTTTTTCCCGAGTGCACGAGCACATGGCCTTCAATGAAGGGCACAGGTACTGGACCATCACTAAATGACAGCTCTCGGTCAATACTGACATAAGGTGGAAGGAGGGGGTTGGAGGTGGGTGGGGCTGGACGAGGTGACACATTGCACACTGTATCGTAGAGTGGGGTGGAAAACTAAGACGAGGAAGGCAACACTGCTTAGGCCGGGTGAGAGACGCGTGGGGAACTCGCGAGTGTCGTCAAGTTATACGTGATGTTTGCATGAAGAAGTCCATTGAAAAAAGTTAAAATAAATGCTTCTCACAACAAAGATGGGCCATTAAACTAACGTGTTTAATGCCCGTCGAGCGTGTTGGAAAAATATGATCCTTGTTCTTCGTTCGTAAACCGAACGACTCACGGAGGACTCCACCTCCAAGACCTTTGATTGGTCCATATCCAAATTCCACGGCTGCTAAAAAAACATTTCACAACCACTCCTGCTAATATGCTCCAAAAACGACAACGATGTCAAAATCAACCATAAAAAGGTACTTACCTCTGAACTTCTTTGGAGGGTTGGTCAGGTCTCCTGCACTCGGGCATACTACACTCCGATCGTCTACCAACCTGTAAAAGATAATAATAAACATTTTAAACTCGAAAACAATCCCTTGGGATGATATGCTCGGTGTATAAAATATAGCGGAACCGCCTTACATGGACACACGATATTCCGTTCACTAGTTCATATATTCACTCCACAATTACGACAAAGATTTTTTTATTAAGAAGAACTTAAAACGTCAAATAAATATAAAGTATATAGGATAGTAATTACGGCGTCACTTTGAGAAAATGTTACATTACAATGAAATGATAAAATAAGTCAATTATCAAAATTTAATACACCAATCATGGTTTCTACACTGAATCAATATCAACGTCACCTTGATAATGACACTGTGTTGAAGCAATGGTCAGTAAATTACCTCCTGTGTGGAAATTGTCTTTTTTACCATGTTGTTACAATGGAAGTATTACGAGTCGCCTTATTCGTTCAGAGCACCTTCACAGTCACAAAAAAGCCGTTCAAGGTCACTTCAGCGTTGTTTTCATCCATCGTCTAAGTCGAGGACATACATAACCCATCGCACAATTTCTGGAGCAGCGCAAGGTTGACTAATGATTGATCGATACCAGTTTTTTTCGATACTAAATTCAGAGTATGATACCACAATGAATTCACGATAGTAATCGATATCATCTATTTTATACATCAATTTGAAATTTTTCTGAATATTTTCGACGCATTCGTGTAAAAGTACCTCGATTCTTCACACCGGTGGAACCATCCAATTAAAACAGTATTAAATTTATTTCGGATTTAATAGGAATAAATAACCAAAACGATTAAAAACCAAAATGGTTGAATTTAAATAAGGTCGGTAGATAAAAGAGTATCAGGCCAAACAATGTAGTCAATATACTAAAGAAATACTTTCAGTTGAATTATTCTCAATAAACACCACTGAATTTCATTTCTGAAAATTTCAATGCAAAATACTCTTCCGTAAATAGAAATTGCAGACTAAGAAAAAAATTCGTGCCTTTGGATCAAATCAAGTTTATCAACAAGCTCCGGGATATTTAAATTAATGCGATAGCCTTCAACGTAAGGCCACTCCAAAGATATTTACTTGGGTCACACTATTGCTAAAAATCTGTTCCGGGAATTCAACTATTTCCGTTATCCTTATAAGAGCCATTTTATCTAAGTATATTAAATCTATAAAATTTTAACCCGCGGCTGTCCGAAATGGAGGTCAATCTCCAAGGGATGTCATAAAGAATGGGAGAAACTTTTAAAACACTTTCCTTGAACCAAAGACTATTGTTAGCATTATTCATCGAAACCAACAAATTAACTGACAGTCGATGTGAATATATCTTCCCACTTGGTGAATGCATCCGTCATTTTTCCGCAAATTATTCTATCGCTCCGCATTTTTTTCCGCAAATCGCTCTTTAATCATTTCAGAGGTTTTCATGTAATCCGTTCTCATATTAGTTCGTGTTCCCTATTAAATTTCGTACTCAAAATTCGAAAGAAGCAGCAGTATCATGCAAAGCTTCATACAGGGTCACCCAACGATACGTAGTAGTTGAAAGCACTATCTGAAAATAATTGTGTGTGATTGATCATATTATATTTGAACGATAAAGTTAAAGAAATATAACATGCCAAAAGCTTTTCTCAATGAATTTGACTTTTCTCCAGCACATTTGTTACATTAAAACTCCGTGTTAAGTGCAAACACCGTGTGCATGTATGTGCGCACGCGCTCGCGTGTGCCATTACGACGCATTTTCAACAATTAATTCCGATTGTCCTGACATCAAGGACTGATACTTTAATGCGACGTCAATCAGAGTGTGGGAGGGGCAAACAATCACATTTGCTGGTGGACTCTACCCCTTGGACCACGGTCGAGTAGGGAAATACAGGCTGGACGCATGCTCCCGAAGAGTTCCGATTGCACACGGAACGCAGCGGGTATTCCTTTGGCCGTCGCTTCCTTCCCTCACCAACGCATTGGTTGGCGAGCGAAAGTGCCTCTGCGGGCGGAAGGTGGCAAGGTCGAGGGTTAGCCACCGGAAGCGCCCCAATTTTACGTGTACATAATTGAAAATAAAGAATTTAAGCCTAGAGGATTATCGTTAATTGACGGGGAACCCTTGATTAGAGGGGGCTTATGACATGCCAGCAATTTCGTAGTTTAAAAGGGATAATGCAGAACTATAACATACAGGCGTAATACCACAGTAATATTGTAATAAATTCAATAGCAGTAGCATCATGCTTACAGTACGCACTCATTCCTCACGAGGATTACATGTTGTAATATATTCGCAGAGTATGATTACACGGAGGTATCAACTGCGTTTGTAATTTATAGTCAGAATACGAGGGTAGTTTGAAAGGTTCTCAGAATCACTACCAGATGTCAGCGCTAGGATACCGAGTTTCCCGGGTAGTAATAGGTAATTTTTACGAGTAAAATTTTTATGGTTAACTTTATGAGTAAAACACGTAACGTGTCAATGGTCTGGGGTGAGATCAGTGGTGCGGATGCCCCTCTGTTGTTCTCTCCGCGTAGTGATTTGTGAAAATGGAAAAAATTGAGATTCCAGCAGTGATTAAATACTTAGTAAAGAAAGGTATGAAAGCAAAGGAAATCCATGCCGACTTTCACCACACTCTGAGAAATCCTGTTTCAGTTCGGTCGGGACAGCTTAAATAATAATCCGCGTAGTGGTCAGCCATAATATGCCACTACCGCAGAAATTATTGCATAATTGCATAAAATGGTGATGGAGGATCACCGACTGGAAGTACGATAAATCGCTGAAACTATAGGGATGTCATCTGAACGGGCATATCACATTTTAACAATGATTTGGATTGGAGAAAATAATCCGCCATATGGGTGCCGCGACTATTGACGCTGGTTCACAAACGCAAGAAAATAGAAAATTCGGAACAATGTTTAACCCGTCTTTAGAGCAACCAACAAGATTTTCTTCGCCGATTTATGACCATAGACAAAAATTGGGTTCACTACTATACCCTTGAGACAAAACACCAGTCAGAGCAGTGGAAACACTTAGATTCACCACCACCAAAGAAAGCAAAGGCAATACGGTAGGCCGGAAAGGTAATGGCTTCAGTTTTCTGGGATGCGAAAGGGATTCTGCCAAGATAATCTTCCCACTGGTCAAACAAATATTGGAAAATGCTGCGCTAACCTCAATGGACCAACTACAGCAAAAGATACACAAAAAAGGCCAGGTTTGGCAACGAAGAAAGTCATCTTTCATCAAGACAATGCACGCCCATACACAAATTTCGTTGCCATGACACAAATGCGTGAACTGAGACACGAATTGTTGCCACACCCGCCTAATTCGTCTGATTTGACTCCATCAGATTTTCATCTCTTCCCCAAGCTCAAATTTTTCCTCGGTGAACGGAAATTCTCCTCAAACAAAGAACTAACAGCTGAAGTAGACGGGTACTTTGCAGACCTGAATCAGGCATCTAATTTTCGAGATGGGATAGAGATATTGGAACATCGCTGGACCAAGTGCATTAGTGTACAGAAGGTTACAAAGAAAATTAAAGTTTCCCTGAGGTAGTCGTTTATTTCCATGTCATTCCGAGAACTTTTTAATTTTCCCTTGTATTAGAGTAAAATTGAAAAACAATTCTTTATGATTGGAGCGAAAGTGTTAGTTGAAAATACCAAAGGTAGTTATTGTTATACTTATGCTAGTAGCGGCTGATGCGGTTCGAGGTAATACGCCCGCTCACTGACCCGGGGAAAATATCTTGAACATATCCTCCCATAGTAACAATCGCCACACTTCAAATAACCACCGGTACTACCCAACTTCGTAACTGGCTCCGGCAATGAAGAATGAATAGGTGAAATTAAGTGCTCGGAACGGCTTCAAATGGATGCAATTCTTTATTCTTTATCCTGTTCCCATCACATAACATTCATGAGAATTCTTGTTCAACCTCCTTTCTTCGGTAACTGGTCGACTTGATAACATCTACCGGACGCCATGAGCGTGGCTGGAGTCGGAACTTAGCATTGCGCAAAGACAAGGATTATCAGCAGAATTACCAAAAGGTGAAGGGCGAGTTGACGTCATTGCGTGTGATTCGCTTCAGCGTTAAGGAACTTAAGGATTGGCGGGGGGGGAACCTAAAATGGCATAAAACGGCGGGGCATTTGCGGCAGTGTGACAGAAAACTGGATGGGACGTCCCTCGGAGTGTGCTGCATGATGAACTCTTTCGCTCTATGGACCACTTGCGTGAAGTACCACGGCATGCCGGGAGCACGAATTGAGGCAAACTGACGCCTCTGGGATTCTACCTCTTGTCTCCAAGTTTAGGGAAAACATTAGCATCAAGCAATACACCAATATTTTCCTGGAATATATTTTACGATGGATCAGATGGAAGAAGGGACTGCCACACTCTCAATATCGCCCGAATAAAGCCGAGATGTTATTATTAATAGTTCATCAGTGTGGCGTGAAAATGGGCAGATTTGAAAAACCTGTACAAAGATTTTTTCAAACAGACTCTAAATAGGTTGACAACGCCTATACGCGCCGTCATAAGAAGCGCAGCTAGAATAGTTTTAAAAAATTAAATTTTATTATTTTTCGTTTTTTTGTTCGATAATTCATCTGGATATGAGGCCAGAAGAAAATGTTGGGATCAAGAGCTTTTCGTTCACAAAATGCCCTTAGGTCAGTTTCTATAAATCATATCTTTTCGTGCAAATGGCAAAATCAAGCGAAATTTGCATATCTTTTCGATTCTACTGTAATTTCTGAGACACAAACCCAATGTGTCACACTCAAGAAAAGTAAATTTCTTTTGAAATTGAATGTATGGAAGGTAGAAAGATACAAGATACCATGAAAGGCCTGCATGGATTGTGTAAGCATAGTATGAGAGAGCGTAAAGTTGACGAGGAAATGGCCATAAACATAAAGAAATAGAATTATGACCGAACGTGTCGACCATATGTGAACATTGGGACAGACGAAGGAATTTAAAGAAGCTTACGGAACCCGGTTGCTGTAAGTTCAATAGTCGCTATCATTGAATCATATTTCAAACATCAAATAATGAACATTTTTCAAACGATGCATTGACTTTAAAGTGGATTTTTATCTAATGATTTAATATTTTTCTTTTCTTCAGAGTTGTATAGCTAAGAGATAAAAAACAATTAAAAATAGAACTTAACAGCTGAGAAAAACACCAGAAGAGACCACTAAATTGCCATAAAATCTCAACTGGAATTCTTAGATCCGCTTTTTTTCCAATCGACCCCACTGTGTGGTTGAGATGTGCAGTTCCTGAGGGAACAGTTAAAAATGAACTATTCAGTGCAATATTGAGATAAGAGTTAGATTTAATAGCATTTAGCAATATCACTATTCTGCCATTTGATTTTAGTTCCATCGGGGTAATCCACAGGCAATACGACAGCAACCGAGGTGGCATAGGTCCTCCATAGTACTCACAATGCTAAAA
Source organism: Hetaerina titia (assembly GCA_037158775.1). NCBI lineage: Eukaryota > Metazoa > Arthropoda > Insecta > Odonata > Calopterygidae > Hetaerina > Hetaerina titia. The sequence continues at coordinate 75,474,707 of CM073779.1, forward strand.
CACGGAATTGGTTAAATATACAATTCTGTAACCAAGGCACATTTTTTCGCAATAGTTTATGTTCGATTGTCTGGATAATTATTAAGTTTATAAATACTTCAAAACCAACGTTCTTTTGCTTTAGCGCAATAATGATTATTTTTTAAATTTGCATAATTATGATAATTTCGGTATAAAAGTAACCAGGCATACCGAATTAACCACACACCCGGAAAAATACGGCGATGAGTGATTTCCTATGTTTTCCCCTCTTCATAACAATTATAAAATGAAGAAAAACCTGTTTAAAGGTATGTATCTTTCCAGATTTGGCGCAATAATATTCGTATCCCTACGAATATGCAGTCAACATAACTAAACACGAGCGACACTTCAGTTGAATAGATCAAATCATGAACTATTCTCTAAAATTAACAGCTATTCGCCCATCATTGTTGTGCGGCAAGATGGAAGAAATTATTGAGATAGAGTACATTTATTTTCAAAACTAACACGAAGGTTTTCTCAAGAGTACTTTTTCCGAAAGGAGACGGCGTGAAGGGCAGTGGTACGTAAGCACAAATGAAAAAAAAATGGAATGACCCAAAAACATCAGCTCGAGTCAACATACCAAACTCGAGCTATCACCTGGCGAAGAAGCACTGCGCCTCCACGCGTGCTACTGGCTGGTGGGGGGGGGGGGGGTCAAAAGTCCCCGTGGGCACAACGTGTGGCGGAGAGGAGGGGGAAGGCTGCCGCGAATATCCGTCTGCCGCCGGGAGAGGGAGTGGGGTTAGGGAGGGAAGGAGTGGGAAAGGTCCCCAGAGTCCGCCCTCGCGCGGGCTACGGGGAAAAGTTACGTAAAACGACTACACAAAGAGGCCTACGATTCCCATGTCAAAGGATAAAAACATGCCGAAGAGCCAAACGCTGAAATGCAGGGAAAACATCCATTCTTAACCTATTACCACACTACCAAGATTAACATTAACTGACCTAAAAACGGCGTCAAGGTACAAGGTATGTATGCACCACTTTCAAAGAAAGCGCATATGGATGGAGGACAATTAAAGTAAAATGAATACAAAAATACAACAGAGAAACAACACATGGGATCACTCGGAAACCCACCTTTAACGTGGGGTGGCCGTTATTACGGTGGAGCTTACTCCGTTTTAATGTAAAAATATTTTCGTCGTTTGTACTCCCCCACTAAATTGCAAGCACGCCCTTAAAGGATGTCCATGTTGTTCAAGGATTATTTGAGGGGATTCCTCTCTTGCAGAAGATATTCAATTTATAGAATATAATCCCTTCTTCGAAAGAGATCCTCAGAAGGGTTTTCATCGCTATACAGACAGTTCGCTGCGCAAAACATACACACGACGCATAATTTGGAAGCCTCTATTCACATGGTAATGACGACCGTAACCCTGTAGCTGCCTCCGTCACTTCCTCCCGGCTAATGTTAGTGCAGCAGCGACTAAAAAATATTTGAGGTAATTTGACAGTGTGCACTCATGAAATCTTTCAACTATCATTCCAAATAGGATCAAAAATCGTTCCTTAGGAAAAGAGGGTTTCTACATACATTTTTCATAAGGCGAAAATTTTAATGAACAGAATTAAAACGTATGCTTAGCTTAATGTTTGACGTAGGATAAAACCATTGAGAAGTATGTGTGCAAGTAAATTATATAAAAAATGTGTGATACTATTCGTGAGAAAAATAGAGGTGAAAGTAAAAACGGATCCTTCAGAAAAGCTCATGCCATGCAAAAACAAAAGAAAAATATGGTAAAGCCGTGTGCCAACGATCAATTCTCGAACACAAGTGTTAGCTCCACTTGTAACTCCGCCAGTGCAGGAGATTAATTATACGAAATATGCAATGGAGAAAAATAATGGGCAATGCCCATATTTCACGCAGTTTTGGCTAGAATTACTGAGGACAAAACATAGGTTTAGCTGGATTACGTTAATGATCCTGCAATGTTTCAGCCCTTTATAGTGTCTTACAATGAGACTCCTAAGTCCTGTCGAAGACTCCACTTTCTGTGGACGACCATGGATTGGAAACAGCGGGTACCCTTTAAATCTGAGGTTGAATTCATCGATTCAATGAAACATCAAATTTTGCGACCGGGATGGCTTTAGTTTTGGATGGAAAAATGTCTAAAATAATGATTATTTGCGAATATTTTGGTGTTGGTGCATCATTCCAAAACCATACGAAAGAATTAGATCTGCAAGCTCCATAAATGTTATCTTTTATTAATTTTCTTTTCCTTTTCTACTACAAGCGAATAGAGTCATGTGGCATCCGGTGAAAATCTTGATCATATTTTGCGCTTTCCTGAACAATTCAATTCACAATCGGCATTAGCAAAGGACATACAATGAAGAAAGCCTCCTCAAAACCTTACCAGTGAACCCCATTATGATATCTGTAGCGCTCAGGAAATGAGAAATATAATACTAAATAATAACAATGGCATGACTCCATTCTTTTACAATGAGGAAATTCGTAATTTGGATGATTCAATGCGGATAAAAGCTAACAAAGACCAGACAAAAGAGAATTTCAGTCCCGATCACCCTACTGAAAATGACCTCTTGATTTATGAGAATGATAAGGTCATTCTCATGAGTCATGTGTTTCTGACAGCAAGAAAAGTTAGATAAAACACTGTAAGCCACCAAAAGGCGAGTGGTTGACAGACACTCTCATTACGGTAATTAGTTACAATAAGTGAATCATTTTAATTTCGGAAATTTCTAACTGTCATACGTACGTCAACGGTTTTGGTCATGCGTCGTGCGAGAGAGAAAGGATTCCTTTTAATTTCCTTCGGCAGACAATTTCTCTTTACTTCTCGTGCGGTCTCATGTATTGATGTGATTGAGGGCTAATTTACTCCCTCTATGTCAGCAATAAATTCACAATATATGTGTTAATCTAAGTTTATTTCGTGCACGTTATCATCGTGCTTCCATATGCATCCAATCGAGTATTTTTCATGATTATGGAAAGCTTTTTCATCAAACGATCTTTCAAAAAACAGACATATTTTCTGTTTATTTCTAAACTTATGCAGTTTTCAGTGAGAAGGCATTATGAACTTTTTCCAATGACGGATTTCATCGCAGGTCGCACTTCTGCAGGACCAGAAGCGATAAAACTACTCCATCCCTATTTTTTTCTGCTCAGTTTATGCATGGGTTCTTAAAATGAAAAATGTTTTGCACCCGTGCACTTATTTCCATTTTCCTATTGGGAAAACGGATATCTCGTGCTATGCTTACCAATCTATTCGACATTTTCGACCCAAACTTACTTCAATTTAAGTTTGGAACTTAGTTTTCCTTTGAGAAATTTATTGTTAGATCGGCTGCCTACGTAAAAGCTCATTTATGACAATAGCAGTGTTGTTGCATACGTATCTGCAAACTTAAACGTAGTTGTGATCCCATTTTAATTAAGTTTTAAGTATTAATTAGCAGTAAAACTTGAATTGAAACACAAATTGACCAAATTAAAGGAAAATGTCTATGATTTCTAATTTAAGGTTTTGCCCGAATTTTTATGCAAGCATTTATCCACCCACACTCGACCCATAGAGACGGTTTAAATGATAGATTGTAGCGATTTTATTGAGCAAATGGAACAGACTTCGTGGATATAAGGCATCTCCTTTAATCTTATCGAATACCCTTCAATCGCTCTGGGGTTCATTATACCGCCGAGGCATCGCAGTTGGTAGCGCGTAGGATACACGAACACTTTCTTAGGGTTTACAATAGTAGGTAAGAAACAGAGCCGGTCATATGCTCGGAAAAAAAAACAAGATCCAGCACTTTCTGTCACTTCAGAGCAGGCTATGACTCTCAGATCCCCAAGATAATAGAACAAGTAAATACTAACAATAAAATGACACATAACTCCCGCAGAATAAATTAAATTGGTGCCTTAAAAACGGTAAATAGGTGATATCGGATGTATCAGATAACTGCAGTTGTTTAAAAAATAAGGCAGTTGAATTATATCACTTCAATCGGAGTGCAAATGCTTATATTATTATAGGAACTGAGAGTAATATCGAAAGAAATCGCGGACCTCGAAATATTCCCGAAATCTTGCTCAGCTCACAGTAAAGATAGAGATGACAAAAAGGAGGCGGAGTGTTGGTTGCTGCTAATAATTCGCAAGTCAGCGGACCTGAGACAATTCCTAATAGTGGCAGGATATAGTGTTTAATAATAACGAAAACTTGGTTTAATTCACCGTAGACGTAGATAAATGTGGAAAATGCCGCTCAGAGAGATCAGTGCGACTATATTATGGTTAGGTACAGTCTTAAGAACAACCTATTCCACACAGCATCCCTGTAGCAGGTGCTTAAAGGCATTACTTCATTATAATGAAGTACTCGTATATCATCAGATTCAAGAGACACCAGGCAAGGCAGATGACGGAATTGAAAGTAGCACTATTAAGCGGAACAAAAGGAAGGAGTATCAGCAGGCTTTGGAGAAAATCGTGATTGGGGACAGGGAAACGAAGGCAAAATAAGAAAAATGATAATATACATATAATGGCACATTGAGACTACCACCAAAACTATAGTACATAAGTACAGGGCAAGGAAACCATGGCTTCCAGAATAGATGGACAGCGGACGAACGGAGAAAATAGAAGAAGGTAAACTCAGAATTAGAAAGAAGAAAGTACAAAGTATAATAATAACCTGAGGCGGGAAGCTAATAGGGCGAAGAAGCGCGGTGGAAGACGTACGATACTCGTAGTATACGAAAGAATGATGCGCTTCACTGGAAGATGAGAGCATGTCAGGAAGACAAAAGAAAATCTCTTGCAAAATACTATATGTGGGTTGTTCAGGAAGTCCTAAGAAAAAATAGAGATATTATTTTGGGTAGATTGTTTTATTACTCGAAATTATCTACTTTAAGATCAATTTACTTTTCCCAGCGTTTCGCCAACTTTTTCAGTCGTCCAAAGAGTAGGTAAGGTTCTCAAAGTAGGCATTTAAGCTGGCGAAGACCTTCGACGTACGCGGCTCGCATATTTTCGAGATGTTTTCACCCTCAATTTTTCGTGCAAAATTGAAAACACTGTACCTTTTGGCATACAGCCTTAATTATTTCGCGAATTTAGATTCGCCGATCACTCAAGACCACATCATGAAGCTTGTAATTAATTTCGGAGGAAATCACTTCCACTGGACGTCCCGAATGATGTTCGTCATTTGTGGATTTACGGCCACGTTTAAACTCATTTACCCAATTGTAAACAATCGCAAACACGAGAGTCAATGTGCCATGAACTTCATTCAAATCGGCTTTGATCCATTTTGGTGTTAATCTTTTTAAAGTTTTTGTTTAATCACCACACGAAACTTATTTTTTGTCATATTTCTAAATCAAGAAAAGTTTGATGCTTCAATCGAGCATGAAAATGAAACCACGATGTAGACATATCAGAAACTTCAACAGCAATCAAGTGAGTGATGATGCTTACCAAAAGCAAACACTTTCCAATACTGCGAGCGCCATTTCATGGATTTTCTAAGGATTTATTGAATGACCCACGCACTATTTATACATCAGGAAAATTTATTGAACCAGGAAAGACTCAAGAGATTTTAACAAATACATACATAATATACGGTAAAGACAGTCCATCAAGCTGAGACATGGAGAATAAGGTAGAGGTGGGGAATGCTTAGGTCCAGGCATACTTTATAGCGAGATAGAAAGAGCATTAAGAGAAATAAAATCAAACACCGCTCTGTGGGGTAAATAGCATTCCCGCGGAACGACTACTTGAGTTATGGAAAATGTGAAAGAGTTTTATGGGCTAATTCGTAGTAGCACTTATGTGGAAGAATGGCTGAGAGATTTCGTTAGCCTGAATCGTGTATTGCGGAAAACAGGAATAGATTCGAGAGATATGAGACACCCCCCCAACCTGTGCATCTTTCTCCGACTGCTCAGGAGCTAGTGGCGGATGGAAGGTCGGGATAGACATTGTGAGAAGAGGGGTAAGGCAAAGGTATTCCTAATCAATCGTGCTTGTCAACTTATGTTTGCAGGAAATAACAAAAGAGACACGGAAAGAACTGGAAAGAGAACAAAATTGGTAGAAATGAATTCATTAAAAAAGTTACGTTCGCGGATAAGCAAGCTACAGTTAGCCAGGCAGCCAAGGCATTGCAAGCATTGTTGAGTTCATTGATAAGTCAGTGCCATATGTGTGGGAATAAAATCAAAGGAAATAAAACAAAGGTTACGTAGTTTTCAAAAAGGAGAAAACCTAAGTATTAATATAGGACTTGAAGAAATATAGCATGTGGAATAATTTACCTATCTCGGAAGTGTTTCACACCAAAATGGTATAAGTGGTAGGAACGGGAGAAGAATTGCGGCAAGGAAAGAAGATTTTACAAAGATAAGGAAATTGATGTCAGGGACGTTTAGAAAGGATGTTCAGAAAACAGTCATTAAAACTTTTTTACCGAGTGTGGTTTTGTGCGGTTCGGAAACACTGTCATTGAAGCAAGATGATAAGCCCAGATTGGAGGCTTTGGGTGTGGAAAAGGATGGAAAAGATGAAATGGACACGAAGAAAACAAAGGAGGTATTGCTGGGCATGGTGTTGGAGGGGACGGGATTGCTGGATGAAATCCAAATGAGGCAGGAAAGGTGGATGCATAATATTTCCATTAAATGGGATGTTAAAAGCTATGATAGAGGAGATAACGCCAGTCAAGCGAGGGTGGTGTAAGAAAACGACAGGCAGGTCGGACAGAATGAAGGGGGGGGGGAGGAAGTGTGCTGAATTGAGTAAGGTTGGTCGTAGTCTCGGATGTCCGGTTGTTTTTATAAGGATGTGTACAGATATGACTGGTCGTATCGTCCTTCAGTGTCTGTCCATTCAAAACTTGCCTTACACAATAAGATACCAAAAAATGTATCGCATCACTAAAACCAATAAAGATACTTAGTGCGGGTATTGGCCTGATGCTGGAAGTCATACAGAAGGTAATACTAATACGCTAAACTTTTCATAATAAAATATTTTCATTTTATTTTTTAGGTAAATTTCTAAAGAGGGAACCTAAAACTAAAAATGCAATTTTTTTTAATTGACGCGGCATATATATTGAATGCGTCTAGGAATATTTTCGCTTGGTTTGATGGAAGCATCTAACATTTTTTATTGAGATTTTATTTTGGAATGTATTAATTTTTCTAATTTTATTTTTTTATACCTGGAAGAGAAATAGAAACTAATACGCATTTCATTTGAAACCATACACCCAAAACGTATCTTTTATTAAAGGCGGAAAATTTTTTCACATGCAATGAACTGAGTAAGGATTACTGAATTTTCACGTTGATCGTCGAACTGCTAAGTTGAAGGTTCTTACGTAACAATCAGATTCTGAGAAGAACAATTCGTTAGTTTTGAATTGATACCTAGATTAATTTGATCCACTCTTTTTATTTTATGTAAAAATCCTTACCACATGAAAAAAGGATTTAATGGAGATTTCTATCACAAAACTGAACTAAACAGATGTTTATTTGTTCCCGTGTCTGTAATAAAAGGTAACGTGTCATTTGGTAAAAATGGTTTACTATAGTAGCACAGAACTTTCATATGGAGCGTAGCTATGCACGGCGCGGAAACGTGGTCACTGAAGCAAGAGGATAGATGTAGATTTGAGGCTTTTGAACTGTGGGTGTGGAGAAGAATGGAGAAGGTGAAATGGACCGAAAGAAAAACAAATGAGTAAGTACTGGAAATGGTGGGTGAGGAGAGGGGTTTGTTGGAAGAAATCCTATGGATGCAGGAAAAATGGATGAAAGGCATATTAGCGGCAGCGGGATGTTGAAGAAGGTAATAGAGGGGAGAATGTTAGGCAAACGAGGAAAGGGCAGGAACAGGATAGGGATGTTGGAAGGGATGAAGGGAGGAAAGAAGTACACAGAGATGACGAGGGACCTGATGTAGATTAGGTTGCTGGATTGGGGTTTGTTTTGAGTTACAAAATATTTATTTGATAGTTGTGTCCATCCAAAAACCTACCTTAACCGGTAGATTACCTAATAAAAAATATTAGCAACGACCTAATGCACTAACAATAGTTAATTTTCACTCAACTTAAAAATTCTACGGTAGTCTGAAAAGTTTCCACCCTAACAAATAAACAAGATATTTTCTTCAAATTTATTTTTAATATACAACATAGTATCCTTCTAATTAAAACAAAATTTTCACCAATGGTCTAATACTTTTTTAACCCCTCCAAATAGTAGTTTAAGTATTTCTCCGCAAAATGGGCGTTTACGTAGGCGATAACCTTCTCGTCCGATGAAATTTCTCTCCTCCAAGCGAAACTTTAAGGCTAGGAAACAGAAAACAGTGACTATGGGCCAGATCTGGGGAATACGGCAAGTGATCAACCAATTTGAAGTGTATTCGTGAATTTTAGCCATAACGACCTCCGAAGTGTGACCAGGTGCGTTGTCCTGATGGAAAAGAACTTTCTTCTTCTTGAAATGCGGTCGTTTTTGCTATTATTGCTCTGCCTTTAGCTTGTCAAGTTATTATGCGTAATATTCTCTCGTTATTGTTTTGCCTTTTTGAAGATGAACACTATGCCGTGACTATTCCAAAAACAGTTGCCTACACCTTCCCGGTCGATGAAACCGTCTTAGCTCTTCACGGAGCAAGTCCTTTTGCGGTCCACTGTTTTGACTGTTATTTCGCCTCAGAGCGAAACTGTAGCGATGGATCCAAGTTTCACCTAATGTTAGGAATCGCCGCAAACAATGTCTCGCTTCGCTTCAAAGGCTCCAAAAGGGTCTTAGAAATGTTCATACGAATGCGTTTTTGGTCCAAAGTGAGAAAACGTGGCACAACAACGTGCGGATTGCGAACGTGTGTTCAATCCTTCAATCACTATGTGACAAGTTCTTTCGATATGCCCATTCGATTCGTTCTTTCGATGATTCTGCTATCTCTATAACCTTAATTCGATGGTCGTTCGGTTACATTTGGTAAACTTATTCGATGTTATCAGTGGTTGTCGCAGTTTTTCGCCGTCCCGAACACTCATCATCAGCCAAGCTGGTACGGCTACGTTGTAATTCAGCTGCCCAAGAGTTCACCAGAGTGAATGATGCTGCAGTCCCCCCATTCACAGCGTCCAACTCGTATTGAATTGAATTGCGTAAGAATATTGCCTTGCAACAACAAATATTTAATGACTGCTCGATAATCAATATTTTTCTATTTTTACAAAAACCCTCTCAAAAAATCACCCAAACGATTGTCAAACAACAGCTAAGAGTACAAAATGGCTGAAAATTTGGTGATTACCTTTCAACGCATGCGAAAAGGCATTCCCCAACTGTTGTTAATAAGTGACACCATCTTCATATTGAGGACGGAAACTTTTCAAGCTACCCTCGTACCAACCATGATTTCGACACGATTTCATTGTCAATGCGAGTGGTACCCTTTATGCCGAATGTTGTGCATACTCCAAAGAATAATGGGGAGAAGAGGAGAATGAGCAGAAGAGAAGTGGGAAAGCAGGAAAGCAGGTTTACGTGAATAAACGAAGCTATAAATTAAGATAGTTGATGGGTCTGATACCGGACACCCCACCATGGCAGGGTATGGAAAGCGTAGTTCAATCCGACTAAGATCCACCTTGAATGGGGTAAATAATGGTCAAACTGTATGGATATGGGGGAGGATGAATGTGTGCGATAAGCTTTTTCATTGTCTTAAATGATTTATCAAGGTAAGTTGCCATTTCCAACAGTATAAGGTCTGAAATTGAACTAAAACCTATAATCACGAATCATATCGTTCGTAAGTTCGTAAGAAACCTATTAAATTTTTCTGAGATACCTTGACGGTCCACACACAAAAAATCAACATACTAGTATGTATGGCATTTCGAAATATGCATACATTTTAATCCACAACTATCGAAAGGTAGTGGAATATAACATATTCCGATACGTTACCTTTCTTTCCGATAATATTCCGAATGTTTTTGGAGAGATTGCAGTAGTTAAGACATTCATCGTCGGGTAATTACTAGCAATAGAATTTGAAAGCCCTTACCAATTGGTCACCATGTGCTGGACCTCATAGCTACCTTGTAGTAAGCTGACCTGCTGAAGGTAAGACGGAGATTCGGGAGTCTTGAGAAGGGACCAGAGTTCACATAATCCGACATGAAAGACCCAAGCTCTCACAGAAGGATTTGTAATGACGAGTTTTCTAATTAACGAACGATATGATTTGAGGTTATAGTCATTGTATGAAATTTAATCTTCAAAGCAAATAGAACACGCTAGTAAATCATTAAAATATGGATTCTTATTTTTCTCAGGGAAATTAACAACCTCCCAGAAGCCAAGTAGTAAGACAATAAAAAAAGTCATTGAAATATGAAATAATATACTTTTGGATGAGACTGGGGGTAAACTGCAAAATGTCGTGGAAAGGAAAAACTTCTGAAGAGAATGCAGGGGATAAATCAGTGCTGTTAGCTGAAGTGAAGAAAATGAGGAGCGACGCAAGAACTCATCAAGTAGAGATTGCTAGACTTCAGGTAAAAGTAGACACAAAGAAATCAGACTATATTACATCACATTTCAAAAAATCTTTAGTTAATATGCCCGATCATGACAGGTAATTTGAATTATCTGTTCATTTGATATTTTCTAGTTAATGGACGTTTAGAGTAGGGCATTAAAATTTTTACTGCTCGCGCTAGTCAACGGAATTTAAGGACATTTTGAAAGTAATGTTACAGTGACTTTTCAAAGAAAATAAATTCAGTTAAAACTTGAGTTCTTTCGTCTTTTAGCCAAAAAGAAATACAAATAGATTACCTCATCCAAGTAGCTCGATCCTAGAATTTAAATCCGCACCTCATCAAAAATACTCTTATGACAAACTCTCATTATTCATTAATTTTTAGAATTCAACTCCTTTTTCAATTTTTTAGAAAAATCTATCATTTTTCTCACTAATTTTAACTAAGTAGGTCTGCGGTCTGCAGGCTGCGTTGCATTGTCCCATTCACATTAAGTCCCGCCTACCCCATACGTTCCTAGTTATTTCTTTTGATCGGTTTTACGAACTGTTCACTTCTTCCCCCCGATGACTTCTCGTCGGTATGCTCACTTGGATGTGCCACTATATCGATTGGGTCTGATTTTATCTCTACCAATAAAATTTTATCACCCACCTGCTCCATATTCGCTACCCTTCACCCCAGCCTCAGTTTCCTAATCAGTCCCGCGGCTACTCCACGTTGACTCTTCTCCCTCCGCCTGTCATAAATTACTCGGTAATTATCGCTTCAGTAATCCCCGCTGTCTCACCATGTCATCTCACACACGCAGAATTTAATCTACACTTCCATACTCGTGCTCTCTCGTGATATGTTACAACTTCTCAAAACACACGATCGCACTAACATTCCAAGGTCCTATCCCAACGGTGACAGTCCTCTTCTGCGACTTCATTTCCCCACTGTCAGCTCGGTTGTGCAAAGATCACTCGACACACTGCAAATATTCTCATGCGTCGATTATAAGGATTTTTTCAACGTTTCGGTAAAAGCTTACCTATGGTATCCCAATGACGAATGACGGCAGTTCGGAGTGAAGCTCATTTAATAAATTTATCAACTCAGTTTCAGGCCCAAAACCAGAGGGGCATAAAAAGTATCAAATTATCCCGGAAACCAATCTCCCTCCCTGCGTAACTGCCATGAACATCCTCCTAACTAAACTGGAATTTAAATCGTCAGATGAAGAATTTCTTTCACATTGTGTTGCTTACTACTGAACTTATTTCAACTTTTTCTCGTTGGCAAACGAACTCACAGTGAGCCCAGGGAAATATTTCGCTTTGGCGTATATAAACAATTTTTATTAGTCTCACAACTGGACAGATGACGTGTAGAATACTCAAAGAAAACTTAATATAAATCTTAAGAAATTAAAAACCATAAACACAGTAATCAACTCGAAGGTCGTTTTGGTAGGTGATGGTAGATTTCACCCAGTACTAAGCCAGACGGCGAGTGAAATTCTCACATCAGGGTAGGGGGGCCAGTTCCTTTCCCTGTGCCCGTAATGGTTTCCCAAGAAGATCTGGTACTCGAAAAATTACATAGCTTGGATGGAGCTGCAGGTTCCAAGAGAGACTTGCCCGGAAATCGAACCCAAGCCCTCCAGTTAGTAGTCCAACGCTCTACCCCTGAACTACCGCCCACCCACCTTAAGACATTATTTCATGTATTTCAAATTCATATAATGCCAAACCTAAATTCCCATTTTCCCATTATACCAACGTAAAGAAGTTAAGTGGCCATATTTCTCTTTAGGAAACATTTACTTTTTGCACTTTTCCGGTGGTACAACTATGAATTGAATTACATATATCAAGAGATAATTTCAAACTTTGGTGAAATCATACTATTTTATTAATACATTACTGATTATCTTACTGTCATCCTTCGTTAAATTAGGGTTCGAGGTCATCTGCTCATCAGCTGCTTAAAATCCCAAGCAACCTTCTGAAGTTTACAAGAACGCCCATGAAACACCCTTTACAATTTCAGTTGAAGCTTTATTGTCATAATTGTTCGCATTGTGAAGCACTTTGCAAGATTTTTATCAAAATTGAATGGCTCGATGACGCTTAAAGAGAGAGAAAAATTATACAATGAAAAAGGGAAATTAATTCCTTTTCCCGTCTCACTTTCGATATCGATTCGCACACTGCCCTGCTGTGCGCCGAGGGCCCTGCGGGCGGTGAATCCAAATTGCTCTGTGGTGTTCTGTAACGCTCTATTGTATGAATACGGCACAATTTTAACCAGTGCAGTGACCGTGGAATTGCGTGCAATTATACTAATAATGGCTGGCATAATCCCAGTTGCTCTGTCTTGGAATCCGCCTCCGACACAGCTCCCCCCGCCAACCTGTGGCTGAAATGGTGGTTCCTCTCCAGTAATCAGAATTTAGTGGACCCAGACGCACTGACAGTAGATGTCTTGATTTAACATATAAATAGGGCTATTCACCACCCATCCTAGCATTCTTCCATTTTTTCGGCCCCATGGAATAATTGAATGAGACGCCCTTTTATTAATTACATCTCGCTATCTGCCTAAGGTTCGTACTTTTTGTCAACGGGGCAAGTTCCATCAAAGAGCCTTCCACGGAGAAGATTGATTTTGTACATACTGTTCGTTACATAAACATATCATTCCTTAATAACAAGATGACTATATAGGTTAAGTTTTACAACCAAGTACTTCATAGTTCTTGACAAGAAAGTATTTGTGACAAGAACTTTAAAATATTATTATGGCTCTTGCGGTATTGTTACGATCAAATGCAATCACATTCCGAAGCTCTGCCACAACAAATTTGGAAATTTACGGAGAGATTTACAATGAAACCTAAAAATGTTCACGAGTAACCTCAGCTCTAGTCCTGTATTTCAATTAAATTTACTGATATGAGCACTGAAATAACACCATGAATTACTCTATAAATGGCATTCGTCTCTTGATGAATTATGAATTTATGTAGGCAATACGCCATTGTCCCGGGCCTTCATTCTTTAACTTTCTGTTCGATCTTTATTAAATATTAATACTTTATACAAATATAAATACCGGCAGGAATACTATAACATTTACTTATAAATCACTCAAATCAACGTCACTTCACATATCCTTTTCATAACCATGGCGTAAGAGGAAACAATATAGTGGCTGCTGTAGCGTGAAGTTAATGGTAAAGACAATATTTATAGCTCGGAAGTATGTACACGGAGGATTTTTTTTGTGGTTTATGAGGATAACCCCAGGCGATGGCAGTTTAATGTCTAGAGCGCTCTGCCGGATGCAAATCCCAAAAACCCTTTGGACACCTCCCACTACCATCCAAAAGGTGCCGTTTAACGTGAACCTGATCTTCCTTGGAAACTTCAGGAAAGGTTGAATACATGTGGGATTACCTACATACAAAGAAAATTGGGGATCGGGATGTGGCGGTGGTTATCGTACTGGCTGCCCACTCAGAGGGCTTGGGTTCGGATCCGGACGACGACATATATTTTTCAGAGGTATTCCGATTCCTACTTGAGGTGCTTTGTGGAGAGTATTTTTTAGTGAGCACGCCGTCCGTCGCATGGGACGCTAACCTGCGGACCTTTTGGCGCCTTTCGTTAAGAGTAGGCTTATGCCGACGCCGGGTTTCACTCCACCCTTCCTCCTTTTCCATGCATCCATAATGGCGCAAATTGCCTGAGCTGTCGGTCGCCTCCCGAAAAATCTATTACTACCTACAAATAAAATTCATCGATTCGGATATGGCAATATCACAACGCTGAATGCGACGTAAGTTTTAGGTTCAAAGTTAAAACGAAAACGATTTGTCAGCCTACACTTCCAAACTCAGTCTGCTCGATTAATTCGTACGTTCCTGGAGCACAACTATGGAAAGATCTTCCCTCTCCGGCGGCGCCACCTCAAACACCCGAGCCACTCCTATACAGCGATGCCGGCCAGCATTTAACGAGCTATTTTGGGCGTCGCGTGCGCTGGGAGTGGCGGCTGGACCAAGGTACCTCTGCACAGATGGATTTGTGGTTGGATGAGTGAACGAGTTTAATGAGCGAGTGATACATTCTCGACTAATTGTTAAACCATAAGTCCAGAGTTGCTCTCACAATCAAGCTTCATCACTATACATATCATGCCTAATCGTAATAACACTTGCCACTGAATGTGGGCGTTTTCGACTCGAGTGGACATATTGCTGCGCAGAACTTCGTATAAGGCGAGCATGTCGCATTCTCTCTTCACCCGACGAAATTACTTCCTGCTACGACGCAAGGTGTTTAAGACTCCAATCCTAGGCAACTGCGAGTAAATTTCACTCTTTGCGCAAGAGGTAGCTTCCATGCTGGAAATCTTTTCAAGAACTCCATAATAATACGGATAAAATGACGCAGATCTGGGCAAATGCATGGTAAGAGTTACATATTTGAAGGAGCTCTATGGAAAATCTAAAATGATTTCCGGTAGCATATGGCTGAGTCCGGCACCACGTGTAAATTCATGTCATTCATTCTCCGAACCACTCTTGCATTCCTCCTAACCCATTACGCCCCCCACCCCCCCCCTTTCCTTCACCCTCCCTTTAATCCCTTCCCCCTCACCACACGCGTCCCTCCTCTCCTAACTCTCTCATCGACACCCCCCTCACGCCCTCCTCTTCCGGTGGCAAGAGAGACTCGCCAATCGGTGCACCAGCCTGCCCCTCGGTCCTTCCCCTTAATCTTGCGGAAAATGAGGGTCGAAGAGAATTGCTAAAGATTTAAAGCAAGGAATATCATTCGGCTCACCCCCTTTCTGAAATTTTGCGATTTTTTAACGGAATATAGTTTAATTATGGCGGAGGAAGAAGTAAAGCTGCCATGTAAAATTCGAAGAAGACGGAAACAGTCGGCGGAGGACCATTGAGGGGTAGCGGGATGTCGAAACCCAGGATAAAAAGGGGTAATTTTGAGTCATCTTGGAAAAGGAATAAGAGAATAGTCTTTATGGACGGACGATGGAGGGTGGGAAGGAGAGTTAAAGAAGGAAATTATGCAGGGTAAACGAGGAAGTCAACCTGATACTTAAATAGCTGTTGGAGATCGTGCGAAAGATACATTTCTTTGCGTTGAGTACCTTTGATCGATCGATTAATTGATACACCTCATAGGATTTAAGAGCTTCGAAAGATTTATGATAGCACAACAAGTGTCTATGAACAACGAAACTTTTATCAAATCTAGCTGTTGTAAGGCGTATTAAAAGAAGGCGAGGGCACCGTGGCCTTGGGACAGCAAAATCGTCCACTTTAGGAGCGGACAGAAGGGAGCACGGGTGTGCTCGGGTGAAAACAATGACCAGTGTTGCTCATCGGTGACTGCATTGACGGTCGGTGGTCTGACTGGTGCGCACGTTTTAATAAACCAAATCGGTAACTCTTAATGACGCTATTATTGCTCTCTGTCATCCTGTTTCATTTCGTATGTTGTTGATTTAAGACAGCGGTAAAATGAAGATCATGTACGCTTTACTTTGGGTGTATTGCTCTCAATTCCAGAACTGCAGATTTTAAAGCCTGCTCTATCCTCTATAAAGCTTTTACTCTCGCCGCTATACAATCTCTCGTCCCATACTGCCTCCGCTTATAAAGTAAAATTTAATTATTTAAGGAGTTATCGCTTAGCAAAGAATCACGCCATCGTCATTCAACGCCTGTATCTTCTAAACGTTATGCATTACACAGAATGAGACGATAAAAAATCAATGTAAACAATCGTGTCCGAGACGAGCGATGAAATCAATTCGTGCAATTTTGGCAAATCGCCCGGAGCACTCCCGCAGATAAAAGCACACTCCTTTTCCAAGGAATAGGCTTTCATCGGTCCCATTTCATGGAAATACTAGAATTGAATGCCAACGAGCAAAACAGAATCCCATTTTAACTCATGAATCGCTCGCGATTTCTGTGTATTTTAAAAATCTTATTTCTTCTGCTATAACGTCTGCCACTCCTAATTATGATGCTAGTCAAATTACATTTAAGATGTTTTACTGACTACATTACTTGTCGTGAGAAATCACTCTTTTTAAAGCGATATTTTCAATCAAAAACCATTCATCAACCAAAATCAACCAAAATTCATTTTATTCGATATTTATACGAAAAATAACCATGGAAACTATCTTAGTGTTACACTCGATCGAACTAGAATAATTTTTTATTCGAATCTTCGAGCTAAATACATCGTCTTTAGGCCTGGACTCGGCCATGGGTTGCTCTGTCCTTGAATGCTACTACCGTCACTTTCGTGCATTGCTTCATACAAGGTCTTCGCTTTCACAAACCTAATATTTACTGCCGTTAGAGTCCTCCCGACCACCTTAACCCATTACAGTCCATCTTATTCCCGTTACATTCTCCTGCTGGATCCACGAAATTCACTCAGGCGCCAGGTTCGGAAGTGCCCAGCACCATACAGAAATCCACCTCGCGGTGACGTGGGCACGCGCCAAATCAGGACTCGAGGTGAATCGAGAAAGAGATTACTAAACATGCATTCATTTTATTATTATTATTCAGCCGTGATTGGCGTGACCGGGTGGAACAGTATTGTTTAAAATGAAGAGTACAAAGCGCACTGTGCTTTTATTGGAATGTCACGTTCATTTCAAAGTAAATGCGTCTTGAGCTAACTTGATGACAAAGCGACGACGCCTAGGCATTGAAACGTAAGTAGCATTCTAATTAATGAGTGAACAGTACAAATTGCGTTCATTATGTTATCCCGACAATGTCTTTCGGTTCAAAGAAGTGCGGAATATTGTGGCAGTGGAATCGATGAACGGAGAGTCCATTTACGCCCTTGGGGAGGAGTGTGACACGGGAGCGAGGGTCTGATGGAAAGGACCGGGAGGTACCCAGGGGCCTGGGCTTCGGTTGAAGAAAGGTGCCTAGGGCCGAGTGTTTTCACGTCCCACCCACCTGATCGCATTTCATGACCGTGTTCATCGCATGGTATACGCCAGGGGTTGGAAATGTTGTGGTCATGCATCGAGAAAACTAACATAATATGTTCCACTTTAATTTTATGAGTTCCCCAGTTCCATCCTTTGTTCTCCAGAAATAGTGTCGATCTTGCTTTATTAATTTACCAGGTTATGAAGGTGGAGATATACTGTCCAATGCCCGCTAAAGCTCAAAACAGCTACCCCAAAACTGAAGATTTCTCCTCAGTGGTATATGATTTCAACTCGATTATACAGAACTTCGATTGAGCACCATTCCAAGAGTTTGCCTTATTCTTTGTTTCATTCTTGAACATTTCAGTGCCTAATTCACGATATTACACATATTAAACAAAACATTACATGACAAATATGGCCGTCGGTCATCCTAACGGATAGCTTTTAGCTGATAGACTCTCCAGCTAGACAAGTTTGCATGATGGTCCGGGTTAAAGAATTTTCAGCGAAACAGCAGGCAAGGTAAGAAAAGAAGCTGACCTGCTTACTCCGCATTTTGCCAGTTGAATAGTTAATGTGTTCTCTTTTTCGAGTCGGGTAAAAAAATAAGCGAAGAAGCCTCCGAAAAGAGGTCTGCTCAGTTGGAACCATACGGGTAGACTAAATATATGTAGATCACATTGAACAGATTATGTGTTATTCAAGTGGGCACACTGCGTTCGGCTATCGATCGGAATGTCTCGAATTCAAATCCAAGATATGCCTCTGAAGACATCTAGAATCCAAGCAATGGGGTCTTTTGGAGAGCAAAACTCTCTTGAGGACCATAGGTAGTACAGAGAGTACAAATCTGTTGATCGGCCTAATTACACAGCATATGTGCATGTTTAATATCGTCAAACCGCTTAGCACCAAGCTAGCTCTACTCTCAATGACAAACCGATCTTCGCTCATTTGTTCGATTGGTTTGCTTCACAGTGTTAGACGAGAGGGAAGAAAGAAAGCGCGTTTGAATTTTCCCCCCTTAAATTATTCATTTTAATTTCAACCTGAAGAATCGCTACCCCGCGGTGAGTCACCAAAATATTGAGTATCTCCCCTTATTCCATTTGCTTTCTGGATGCTTAGTCAACCCCAGGCTTCGCGTTCCATCTAGCCACTCCCTCACCCGAGAGATAGAGTCAGTGCCGTGTCGACATGGCCGTGGTGCGGGATCGCCGCCACTCCTCTCTACTGGGGACTCGTCTTTTCCCGCAGAGCACTTGCTCCGTCCATGTTCCCGGTGCAGCCAATGCCGCCGTGAAAGTGAATCTTATTTTCCTCGCCTTTTATTGGCTACTCAGCAGCTTTGCCACCTGAGAGAGATGGCAGAGACTGCCACAGAAACTTTGTAACCTAAAACCATTTTTGGACCCGAGAGCTAATTTTATACCCATAGGTTACTTGTTACTGATAAGACGTTGTTATCGTAAATACAAGTACAGATATGCGATATATAAAACTTTGTTAGGATTATCATTAATGGTATTCTACCAGTTCGAGTAGGTTTTGCTAGAATTAGTAATTATTTTTGTGCCTTATCAATGTCTGTCGGCGCTATTACCTTCCGAGGTTTGTAGAGGACGACACGAAGTTTTAGTAGAAAAATTTAGACAATGCAGTAAATTATATCTCGAGTCTACCTATGAACTCGAGATTTGACTGACGATTTCATCGATTACGTTCCACCCTCGAAAATACGTTGATCGAAGATAATAGCGTCGCTCTATTTGATTTTGAACAGGAATACGACATATCGTTCTTTTTATGTCACATGATAATTTTCATAGGGCATTAAAGTAATAATTACGAAGTCTAAATTACAGATTCAGGTGTGATGTGGTGGAACTTCCATAATAACGGAGATTAAGACAACTGCAATTTTCCACTCGCTAATTTATTTAGTGGAAAATTGTAGTTGTAAGCTTAGTCTCTGTAATTACGAAGCCACTCTAGGAATTGTGTTTATCAATGTATTTTAACACAAGAAATTTTTAGACTTTTAATAGGTTCTTAGCAGTTACTCAGAAAATCCCGAGGAAACCTGAAACCGGTAACAATTCCACTTGCCATTCGACCCATAATGTATTGTGATGGAATCAATCAACGAAATGTTCTCTCAGCTTAAGAACACGTGTTGCCATACAAAACTTTTCTTCATAGAATATAGGATCAAAATTATTGATAAAGTAGAAGACCTAATCATATAAAATTCCGAGCATATAAAAACAAAATTAAGGTTAAACCCAGGAAGGCCACTGAGAAAAAAATCAAAACCTGGTAATTTTTCTTTAGTGATGGACTATAAAAGACTGTTTAACATTAAAATTTTTGCATTATTAATGTGAGGTATTTTCAGCTATTACTCTGGTGACTGACCTGCAAGAGCTTAAAAATGAAGCGCTATATGAGGTGATACTCCGTTATTAAGACTTTTATAATATAAAGAGGTGAAAAATACAAAATAAAATTATAGTTTCCGCAAAGTACTCGAGCATCCTCAATTTCCCTTTTTAATTACTGTGCTCGGCCACATTTTACTCAATTTCTTTCATGGAAAAGGAACTATAGGGTGTTATAAATGTTTAAGTAAATATTACTATAAAAGAATTTAAAGCTTTGCAAACATCAGTATCGCAAATTAAGGAGGATTCCCGATAAGTATGTGTGAATTTAGTGAAATATGCGATTTGGTTTTTAGTTCAGCCGGTCCCCATTTTAAAATATCTATTTAAATATTATTATCCACCATTCTTTTAGAAACTGAATATCTGGAGTTCACATTTCGAAAACATTTCGCAGTGGCTTTGGATCATTTGTTTCAACAAATTACGTGAACCTCGGCATACATCGAAATCGTGATGAGTGCATTACAAAACATGGCTCTCATAGAGTTCAGAGTGGCGAGAAAAAATGTAAAAATTAATTCTAATAATTTCAAATACGGTACTGCAGATATCCAGAGTTAAGGAAATTTAAAACACTGTGCGAGTTTCGAGATTTTTAAACCGGAAATAAGTGGAATAACTCTATAATGTAGAATTTGTGCAGAAGTGAATATGGAATATTTTGAAACAATTTAGAAATTTTGAGGGGTTTCCTAAAGAAAAGTACGAAGCCCTTAATTTAATAACTTAGGTATCATCAATCAGATTAAACATTTTCTTTTTCGTTCTGTAACCACCAACAATGAATGTTCAGGAATAAATTATTATTGATGAACAAACAATAATTAGAATTATTATTAATTATCACTACAGGAAAGTAAGGAGGGGGAAAACCCCAATGGACGTAATAAACAGTCGCAACTCTCGTCAGACCAAATTGCTGTGTTGGTTTTCGCGGGGAACCACGTAAGGGACCAACCACAACCTATCGACCAAGAATACCCTCTGTGTGTATGGCCGTGTGTGGTCCCTGGTGTGGATTAATTTCCCGTAAACCACCACAGAGGGGTATTCTTGGTCGAGAGGTTGTGGTTGGACCCTTAAGTGGTTCCCGCGAAAACCAACACAGCAATTTGGTCTGACGAGAGTTGCGACTGTTTATTACGGCCATTGGAGTTTTTCCCCCTTCTTATTTTAACCTGAAGCCATAGAGCTCTTGATTTCTTGCTATATCACTATAGTCATTGAAGTGGATCTCAAACTTAGCCTCATTTCAAACAGCCTCTCAAAATGTATCATCCGATTTATGTGACTGACGCGAACATTTTTGCCGAGTGAGTTTTAAGGCGTTTCTTCTCCCAACATGTACGTGTAACCCGCACGCACGGTGGCCGAGGAACAATGAACGGTATAGATATTTTACGCATGGGAAAAAATGACGTTGCTCACTGATAGTGAAAACATACGAAGCCAAAGAAAACTGCACGCACTTCGTCACCGTCTACTCGCGTGGACTGTGTCGCTGATGAAAGCTCGCTTTCTATTCCGCCCGCTCTCCCCCAATCTCTCCCGCAGTCCACTCGATCCGGCATCGAAAAGCTTTCTTCCGTCCCAAACCGCCCGAAAAGCTCCTGGATTAACTATGGGATAATTGTAAGCGCCAGGCGGCGATCGGAAGGGTTAAAAGGCAGCTTCAGCTGCGGTGAAGCGCACGTACTCCTCTTCCAACCGTGCCACTCCCAAATTTCCGGGAAGAAGATCCCTTCGAAGTGAACTGCTTAGTGTCTGCCCACAGTGCGAAACCGCTTTCAAATTAGCAAGCTACATCCAAAGTCACGTCGCTAGTCTACTATCTTAACTCACTTCAGTAAGCTTATTGACTCGATTCCGTTGGCGAAGTTAGATTTTATCTTCTTTCGCGATTTCTTAATTTCTAAGTTTAAAAATAAATTTCAGGAAATATTCGATATTATTTTCCCTCCGCTTACTGGGTCGCCATGTGCGCCGTGCTGCGAAGGTCGCTGCTCCAATGAAGACGTGAATGCGGTTTATTGATTCCAAAGAAATGAGAATGAGCAATGGCGACGCTTGAAATAGTTTGGTCTCTCGTTCCTCTCCCTCCCCCCCCCACAAACTCCCATTCACAATTGGGCGCTTAGAAACCTTACCTTCGAAGACTTGGGGGGCATAGTCATTAGATTTACATTCAATAACCACTGCGCTAATGAATTACCTTCAACCGTGTGTGGCTATCCTTCTGTAAATTTCTTATCTCGATTTAAATTGTGCATTTCGTAAATAAGGGAGTAAAACGAATTCGAATCCACATCGACCGGGCCTGACCTGATTTCTTAAGAGCAAGGCGCGCAAACCAGAGAGAAGGATCCTCCAATTATTTGCTATGTACCATGGAAATAATTAGTTTAAGACCCAGCAGTGTGCAGACACACCGTGTGCTTGTGGCATTGCAATGGAGTCCTTTGATATTTGTAGGCCGAAGAGAAGCGACTCTGAGGTCACATCTCACTTGAGCGCCTATTTACCATTCCCGACAGACTGATGTGGCATGTCATTAGTGACTGCGGTTAAACTCGCGCCTACCAGCAGTATTTTCTGTCTTCCTAAAGCGTGGTTATGAATTGCGGCTAATCTTATGTTGAACGGGAGTATAAACACCTTCATGGGCATGTGAAATATTTTCAAAATGTTAAATTCGATGCTGAGAATTACATTTATTGCTAAAATGCGGAGTGCTTTGAGTTAGGCATGCTATCACACATCAAGTCAAGACAACTCGTCATGACACTTTCATCAACCGAGTGGAAAAATCTTCCCTGCGATGTAGAAACCAATTTTAATTAATTAAAAAAATGGTATGATAGTATATTTATATAGACGACGTCAACTCGGACTAGTCATTTCGGTCAGTCGCTGTGGTGGGGACGCACGGCATGGAGATTATTAAAAACCGCCTGGCTTGCCGTTTTTTCGGCCTAAAAGATCGACTTTTGAATTTGAATGGACCTATTTCTATGAAGAGGATAATAAATAATAACTTTTAGGATATTTTTTATTCAATTTGATAAATACATCACGGATATAATTTTATATGAATCATCTGTGATGAAATATATCGTTCACTTGTTGAAATGCGATAGCACTGCATTGAGCAATTATGTGCGATAACCCCATATTTATTTATTCTTCATTTGAAGGAGGATACTCGGCTCATTTTGCCATGTTTACGTAACAGGAAAAATTACACCCAAGCTTTCCAGGATGAATGTTATTCTGTTTGAGTACCTATATTACAGGGGTCCCGGTTAAGTCTGGAATTAGGAGGGGGCATTTGTATAAATAATTAACTGAACTTCCTTCCCAAGAGATGACTATTTTGTTCTGCTAGTCAGCTAGCAGAACAGCTATTCAGTTCTGCTAGTCAGCAGCCATTTCAATCATCTCGGACAATTTACGATACACGAGGCCGGACGGAAGGAATGAGAGCATATATACACCATGAATACTAAGTGAAGGGAGAGAAGGGAAATGAAAAGGATTACGGCAGCGGGAACAGATAACATCACTGTAGAATTATTCACGGGTTTCGGTAAACCATTAATAAAATTAGGCACTTACGAATACGGACGTGACTTAGGTTAAATTTCTTTGTTTCTTGTATAGCTACATTGTTTTAGTGCGTAATGAGACATTATTCGTTTATCGGTATTTCCTATGAGCAACATCATGCCGAATGCGGGGGTGGGTGAAGAGGGCAAAAAGGCGAAGACTATTACAATTTTTCACTTAATAAAAATTTATTCCCCATTATTCTCGTTGCACTACATTACTTTCATGGTGATAATTAATTTTGATAGTTTATTTTGATAATTAATTTGATCAACAGTTTTCATGTGAAAATGATATAGTGCGTCGAAACTAGACGGGACTAAATCTTTATTAAGTGGAAAATTGTAATAGTCTTCGACCCTGTTATTATGGAACAGTTCCACCACATCACACCTGAATCCGTAATTTACATTAGGGGAAAAAGGGTTTCGACTGATAAGTCGTTCCATGGCGGCGTGTGCGGTTGCCTCAGAGCAGCGTTATAAAAGTTGCGACCAAAATAAGAAAACGCACTCATCACTTGGGACACGTCATACTTTTTCATAAATTTAGATTTATACACAGTTTTCCGTATTAGAATCTTACTAACCCCCTTCAAAATTGTGATGCTGGAATTCCCATCTATTTAAGCGTTATTTAAATTGTACATTCTGGATCAACGGTTTATTCTAAATTACGAACATTCTTCAAATTGTATTCATCTGAATAAGTACTCAATTCGTATGATGTTAGCGACTGTTTTCATTTAATTGCGTAGCTACAGGTGTTGCTATGAATAGCCAAATAGTAAGAAACTACGACGAACGCTACTAATACCAGATGACGCTACTAATACTATTAGTACAACCCAATTCTCCCTCTTAAACTCTTGGATTTAAAAAATGTGGATGTTCTTAATTTATCTCTAAAGCGAAACCCATTACGTAAAACACATGACACGGAAAAAAGATTCTCAAAGTTATCATTCACTATGCGTAATTAGAAACAGTTTTTACCCACTGTCACGGTACCCAATATATCCATATATACCGCAAGAGCAGGAACTGAAGGTACCACAATTTATCAAGAAAATGTGATCACTTTATTAAAGTGATGACACTTTTTATCATGAAAATGTATCTTATTACGAGCGCTATGATTTCAACTATATAGTACATGTAAGATTTCATTTTGAAACCCCTCTCCCTGAACTTAAAGGCGTAAATATTGAGTTTACTCTGGCCACGGATACCGCAGTATTAGTGCGTGCGGTGTATATATTTTTATTGTGCGCTAGGTAAGGGGACGTGGCTCGTGACTCTACGACGCCTTCAGTCTTCCACCCTAGAATTCTCATCGGTTAGCGTTCGCGGCGAATTTCTGACCTCGGCATCGTCTTACCTTGCCGAACGACCAACTGTGCCGAGAACTATAGTGCGTTTGCGTAGAAAAGCACCTGAACGGTTACTTTCGCGCAGCCCCTCCTGGGAGTGGAGGTCCCTCCCAACCCTTCCCCCATCCCTCCCTCGCGTTAGCTTAACATGGTTGCCGACTTTTGCCAACTGTGCTCGATTTCTACTTTTTCGGTACACGGACTTGCCTCTTGTATTTTTTTACAGACATTTTAATTTGTTTCGACTAGCTTGTTCGTTTCGACGAGTCATTTTTGACATGCTTCCACTCTAGAAATTACTTTCAAAAACCTTTAGCAGTGGGTCGCGTTGGTCCTGCGGTAGAGCGTTGGACTACTGACCGGAGGGCCCGGGTTCGATTCCCGAGCAAACCTCTCTGGACACCCTCAGCTCCACCCAAGCTGCGGATGTCGATAGGTGAATCTCAGTTTCAGCAGGGGCATTGGCTCTTCTCAGTATTTAAGAGGCAGTAAGTGGCTCAGCCAAAACAAATGTCCACTTATCACGCTAACACGGTGGAATACTTGGCCTCAAGACCACAAAATAAAACTATTTAGCAATGAAACCTTCGAAAACAATAACATTTTATACTAATACGCTTTTGTACGCAAGCTTCGTGCGACCGCTAGATATCGCATCACTGTTTCTCCCCATTACTATCTGGGGGCATTGTAGCCATTGCTTTAACTTCAATTTCTTCTTCCCTATTCCGCATTTCCAGTCCCTCACGTTTCTATCAAGGCTAAACCTAAGTTAGCCATCACTCGAACCTAACAACCTGCATTACACCTGGTTGCATTATTTGTACCGTAGCGGTCTAACGTTAACGTAATATTATATCAACAATTTCGCAAAATGAACAATTATTTTAATGATTTGACTGGAAAATAAGGTATAGTATTTGCCTTCACGCTGGAAATAAAAAATAACGAGCAACGTGGCATGAGTTTTTTTGGAATATTGACGTCGGGATACACGTATTGACAGAACAGAACCATCACCCAGGGACAACCTGAAAGACACGAAATCACACTTTGGTAATTTCAGTAGAAATGATAGGAATATAGTCATTCAGACGGAAAAATGGCTACACACTATTCCTCCTAGTGTAAAAGATGATTGCCTGGGGGATTTAAATAGCATTTACTCTTGATCCCTTATCGTTCGTGGGGCAAATACGAAGGTAGGCTGAAAACTAATGCACACAAGCTTGCAGACCACAAACAAAATGAACTTCAGAATCACTCCTGGTGGCATGTGAAAGTAACATTCCCCCTCAACACGCATGAGCAGGTTTGAGGTCGTTTCATTCAACCAGTGTATTTTGTGAAGTGGAAGTATGAAGACGTATTATAGTGCTTAGTCAACGCAAGTTAAACAGTGTACTATTTTCGATTTTTTTAACTGCTGAATAAGTGACTCCTACAGAATTCATGGTCGTTTAAAGGCTGTTTATGGTGACGACGCTGTTGATAGGTCTACTGTAAATCGATGGGTAGTAAAATTTCGTGGCTGCGAGCCTGGGAAAGTCATTATTGTTTATGAAACACGCAGCGAACGTCCGATCACTGACATAGACGATAAACATCGCTAACTCGTTGAAGATTTGATTCTAAATGACTGGCGAATCCAAACCAAATTGGAATATCCAAGGAACGTGTCGGCTTCGTTATTGAACAATTGACAACGCCCGTCCCAACATCTCGCGCGCAACTGGAGAGGCTCAGCGAAACCTGAAATTTGAACCGATTCCACACCCTCCTTATTCCCCCGATCTTGACCCTTGCGAGTTTTATTTTTTTCCTTGACTCAAGAGATACCTCAAGGATAATCATTACTCCTCGGACGATGAAGTGAAGGTAGCTGTCAATTCCTGGATTCGAGAAAAGTCCGAAGAGTTTTTTAGTAACGGATTGAAAAAACTTGTTACACGTTGGGAAAAACGTGTTAGCCTTTATGGTGATTATGTTGAAAAATAAATGCGATATAATTCTAAGAAAAGTAGGCACTTTTGCCAAGGAGATAAACCGTAACTATATCAATGAAGGATTTAGTGATGGAGATACAGCTCTAATACAATCACCATCACGGAAAAGAAAAAAAATTCAATTATAAAACTAATTGGTAATTCAATATTGGAAAAATATACAATGCGTTTCTCACGTATAGTCGAAAGAGTCTGGCGAAACAGTTTAAATCTGGTGAATACGGTTCTTTTCGACAAAAATATAAAACACTTATTTCCGTTTAGTAATTCTATAATTTACAATCTTGCAACGCAGTTAGCAATTACGAGTTATCGTGGTATTGGCAAATGAAAACCGAAAAAATAATACGTGTGCATAGAAAATTCTCCAAAAATTGCCACACTATTTAGAGTCTAATTTTATTTCCTATCTAAAAATTCATTGCTACACAATTTAAAACATAATTCCAATTGCTACATGTTTTTTTCCAGTTTAGGATTACATGCACGACATTAGCTTGTACTCTATCCTTGGAACTTCAAAAATATCTTTACGCTGCTGCGTCATCAGCAAAAGCTACCATCAATACTGCTGATGTAATTTATGTAAATAAGAAATAGGAGAGGACCGATGATACTTCAATGGGGTACACCAGATATCTATCCCAATGTAACAGCAGAGATAGCACCACTTCCTCCATGATCCTTTGCACGACATCACTCAAGGTGGTTATGAAACGGCTCGTCAAAAATGTAATATCTAGCGTGGTTTTATAAGGCGCGGATTATCGTCATTGAAGGAGGATGCTAGGCGCCAATTGGAGGCTTTTGAAATCAGTGTGTGGAGAAGAATGGATTATATGACGTGGAATGAAAGGAAAATGAATGAGGAAGCGCTAGGCGGGGAAGGAGAGAAGGTTGTTTGGAGAAATACCCAAAGTAGGCAGGAAAGATGGACTCGAAGCATTTTGATTGGGAATGGAAGATTGAAGACCGTAATAGAGGGGAGAACGTTGGGCAAACGAGGAAGGGGAAGAAATAGGGTATGCATGTTGGATGGAATGAGCGGAGGAAAGTAGGTGAATTTGAAGAGGGACTTAAGGCAGTGTCCCATATGAGGTTGTATTTATGTCAGGAAAAACAAATAAAGGTTGTGCTGGGCTGTATCCATCCATAAACCACATTTCCCTATTATATACCAATATCAATTCAAATAATATAAAAAAACACAGTAATCAACCCGAAGGGTTCGGTTTAGTAGGTGATGGTAGAGCTCACCCATGTACCAAGCCAAGTGTGAATATTCACACATCAGGGTAGGGGGGCCAGTTCCTTTCCCTGTGCCGGTTATGGTTTCCCAGGAAGATCTGGTACCCGAAAAATCAACAAGCTTGGGTGGAGCTGCAGGTGCCCATAGTTCCTTGCCCGGGAATCGAACCCGGGACAGCAGTCAGCAGTCCAACGCTCTACCCGCTAGACCACCGCGACCCACGCGATCAAATAATATATAAATCAGAAAATAAATTTGCTTGTTTGTTAGGTGGCATATTACGCCATGACGATAAGGAGTAGGGGTTTCTATTTTTTTTGCAGAAACAAGGTAAAAATTCCGAAAGTAACATTGGTTAGGTTCGATTGGGATATACTTTTCTGCAAAATTTTTAGATGGAATTAAATTTGTTTTGTAAAAGAAATTTCTATTCTCGCACACAGAAGTAAGCAAGCTGTTCCGTCACAATTAAGATATCAATTCTATTACTTCGATGATGAGCGTATATTAAACAAGCATCTATTTTCTAGTTTTTATACAATTTACAAACGAAAATTATGATGTATAAGGATAACCTGGGAGGACACTGACTGAACTTAAACATTTTTCCGCAAAATTTGATAGTTTCACATTATTTCTTTTAAAATTTAACTTTAACATTGCATCATTTTTTCGAAAAAAAGGTTACCGCGAAATCCGACCGTTTGGATTTATTTCTTTGAGAGTTAACATTTCAAAAAGTCGAAAATAGGAAAGTTGTACAAAAAACTGAACTTAAATAATCATCAAATTATGTTGTATATAAAAATGTATTGCAATAAAGATCAAATTACATACAATAATGTTTTTACCATAGCAGAACTACAGAGAACAGTTTACATATCTCGGAAGTGTTTTGGACCAATACGGTCAAAGTGGTAGGGACGTAAGGAGAAGAATTGCGCTAGGCAAGGAGGCTTTCTCAAGGAGGAGGGAGTTGATGACGGGGACGTTGAGTAGGGAGGTTAAGAAAAGACTCGTAAAAACTTTGATATAGGGCGTAGCTATGTGCGGCGCGGAAACTTGGTCACTGAAGCAGGATGATAGAAGTAGATTGGAGGCTTTTGAAATGTAGGTGTGGAGACAAATGGAGAAGGTGAAATGGACAGAAAGGAAAACAAATAAGGAAGTACTAGGTATGGTGGGCAAAGAAAGGCCATTGCTGGGAGAAATTCTAAGGAGGCTGGAAAAATGAATGAAGGGCATCTTGATTGGCAGCGGGATGTTGAAGACTGAAATAGGGGGGAGAATAATAAGCACATGGAGAAAGGGCAGGAACAGAATAGGGATTTTGGACGGGTTAAAGGGAGGAAGGAAGTACTCGGAGATGAAGAGGGACTTGATTCAGAGTAATTTGCTGGATTTTGTTTTGTTTGAGTCACAAAATATTTATTTGATAGTTGTGTCCATCCAAAATCTACCTTAAAAAGTAGATTACTTAATAATTATCTATTTACCTAGCATTCATAAGCCACTGCTAGGGTGTGTGGAAAGAGATGATTACATACCAGGCATGCAACATCACCAAGTAAGTTTTTCTCAACATATAGCCACAATAGTGTTTCGCAAAATATTTCAAATAATGTACATTATGTAAACTAGACGTACATGAATTACGATACCTAAATTAAAGATTAGAGAGTACTAGGGGTTATCAGAGCGAACAACCCCTTCCTCCCCGTCAAGATCTTAGTACATAGTAGTAGTTTTTATAGCTCAAGCTATTTGCGCCATTAGGGATGCATGGAAAAGGAGGAAGGGTGGAGTGAAACCCGGCGTCGGCATTAGCCTGCTCTTAAAGAAAGGCTTCAAGGGGTCCGCAGCTTAACGTTCCATCCGACGGACGGGGTACTCATTCGAACCCCTCCACAAAGCACCTCAAGTAGGGATCGGGATACCACTAAAAATATCTGTCGTGCCGGGATTCGAACCCGGGCCCTCAGCGTGGGGATTTTAGTCCATTTGGAGGGATGTCACTTAACTTGGTAATTAATATCTTGTCTCGTATTCTTCAAGGTACATTCCTTTCATTACTAACGACCTTAGTTATCTTACGGCCACAAAAAGAACCTTCCACGTTCAACTTGAGGTCATATTAAGGTATATAAAAAGGGGATACATGCAAGGGTTAAATATTAGAATTGTCACAAGTTCCAATAATTTCCAAAATTTTAATATGCAATTACACTAGTCGTGTAAAATGCTTCACTGGTGAAGTTTGTTTTTCATTTTTGATGCTTAAAATTATCAAAATTCAGTCCTTAATTGTGTGTTTTTTTATTTCTAATAATTTATTTACATCATCAATCCATTCAGTTCAAATTTTTAATGTTACTGGCCAAGATTCCATTTCCTAGAGAGAAAATTGCTGGATAAAACTTGCAGGGTTGTTAAATACTCATATGCAATAGTTACTTTCGATCAACTAAATAATTACAAAATTCCGGGATGCATAGGCCAGTGCATATACCTCTGTTAATGACTGGGGGGCCTGGGTTCGGTTCCGAGTGACGCCGCTGAACACCCTTATCCATATGCATATCTGCCCGCCACCGTTAAGGTACATACGAGCAGGAGTGATTATACAAAAAGCATGTCACACCAAAAATTACGTGTTTCTTAATTTTTTGTCGCAATATATTGCGGTAAAATTTCTGGTTTAGAGAGGACGAGGCGGTAATATGGTCATGGAAACAAGACGCTAGGTGTAGATAGGAGAAATTTTTATGGTGAGTGAGAAGTAGGATGGTAAAGGTCAAATGAAAGGAAAGAAATGCTACCATTGGTCCATGGTTGGCGTTCAACATTTGACATTTTTAACTGTGTCGACATCACCTAGTGTGGTTTTATAGAACATTACGATTTCCGATTTCCGCTATTTACCAGAAAGGGTAAATTGAATCACGTAAATTTTGATCTTTCTGAAGATTCTCAAACTAAACTCAATCAGATAATTAATGTAGTTGCCTATACATGTGAACTACCATGTTTTATGTATAATAAATACGAGTACCAAGTAAGTAATTCGTTTTAATTCCATATCAATAATTTTTCCTTGGAATATGCACTCCAAGAGTGTATCTAATTCTGAAAAAATCCAGCTTTTCGCCTCTCATGTCACCTTTTGATATTTAGTATAGCATCTGGAACTTCTTCACGGAGTGATACAAAGTCAATTTGCTTACCTTCTTCTTTCACCCCTCATACGAAAAGAAGAAGATCAAATGTAATACATCGCAAGAGAGATCGTTTTCCCGTCATCACTAAACTGAACAACAACCTAGGGCCATTCGTAACATTCAACTTGTGTTATGTTTGTTTGATCATCACTTAGATAGAATAAGCCCTTAAAAGCAATTATTTCAGTTTTAGCTGTAATGTTTTGCACCTCTCTCACGAGTATAAAATTTTTATAGAACCTGTGTAAGTTTGTATTTTCTAAGACAATGTCAATTATATAGTTTGAAATGAATCATTTCAGCCAGCCATTTCTACTATTAGTTCCCTTTAAATTACCCTATACATCAGAGAAATTAATCATTCAGATGAATGTGTTTGTAAAATCTGTCACTGAAAAGCTCCTCCTCAATATAGAATTCGGTAAATAAAAACACTGTAAGGAATGGGATGAATTGGCATTTTCTAAATTGTAGGTTGCTTTTTTCCCCCAAGTAGTTTCAGTGAGTTGACTGATTCCCTGAACTTTCCCGACATTGGACCAAATGATTTTCTAATGCAGTTCCGATTTTAAACTCGCTTTAATGGTCCCTGATGGATCTTGGAAGAGGCATTTTTTTGTAATCCTGAATAATCTCATTACGTCCATCGTTAAAAACTATTTCTTTGTTTACTACCAAAGTATACCACAACTTTAGTTGTCTGAAGGTGATTCCAACTTCAAAAGGTTCCGTTTTCTCTTACATAAATTTACTTGGTATGAACTGGTTGATTTTGGCGGTATATATTCCGCCTTTACTCAATACTTTTGGGGATTTATTTAACGTTGAGAAATGAATGGTATAGTCGGTGTTTTAATCCAGGGTACTCTGCCTTTGGAAACCACTAAATCCTTCTATTAACCCTCAAATTTGACATGCAGTTGAGAACAACAATGAGAATTTAGCTTATCCTATTTTATGATCACTAATTTAAAAAAAAGGGAGGGGAAATTTTCAAACAAATAGTTGTTTTTCTCCAAGATATTGGGATAAAAATACCGGAACGAAGTCAGTATCGTCGAACCCGGGTGCCGGGTTCTTATCCGGAGTGACAGCCCCACATGTAATTCAATCAGGGCGGGTTTTTAGAAGTTTGCAGAACTGCGCGAGAAACCGCGGATTGCACACGGAAATGAACAGGCCATCATTGTCGAAAGGCGACTTCCGTGCATACATGTAGTGCCATTCATTCATTTAGTCCTGTCGGACTCATTCGCACTCGTCGGGACACCTGTCGACACAGGAGATGAGCGAGGGGGGGGGGTGTTTGGCAAGCTCCCATCGTACTCCCTCGCACCCTTATCATTGATCTCACCTTACCCTTTCCCTAAGGCTGCGGCCATAGGAGACGCGAAAGTGAGTTCGGTTTGCCTTCACGACTGCGGTAGTGGGGCTAAGTTATAATTTGTCCAGCACCACGGTTGATCCGTCTCGACGGCGTTCCGGTTCGAAGTATCTGTGTTCGTGGCGTGGGTTGAAGGCGTGCAAATCCCATTAAAGCACTCGCTCGAAACTGGATGGGCACGTGGATTCCGCGGTGGTGGCTGAAAGGACTGAAGGCATATCTGCGGCGGTCAGAAGTCGCTAGGGCGGGCCGAAGGATACGAGGGAGGGAGCGCGACGAATATAGCGATCGCTTCGGCCGAGAGCTTGTCTGAGGGAAAATTGAATTCTCGGCCTCGATCCGAAATTATCCAAGATTTTTACTCTAATAAGCAATTCAATTCCGTGCCCTAAACGTACCAAATGTATCGTTGGGCATATGAGTGACAAATTAACAGCACCTGTATCCATAGAGGAGGGTCGTTTCTCCAATTTGCAATTTTCTAGTTTCTCAAACATCTACTACTTCTGCGTGGCCTGGTATGCCCGAGTCATGATTTCTCATTTCGTACGCCGCAACCACTTTAAGTGTGATAGATAAATAAACAATATCTGGATAAACTCTGGTTAGACGACGTTTATAATGGAGATTTGGCAACGGCATGAGAAAAATTTGCAATTAATTGTTTCCAAAGCTTTTTTCTTTAAATTTCAACGTCGCAAAATCTTTGAAAATGGCAAAGTAGGATACTGCCTATATCACAAATGTGAAAAAAATAGTAGGGGTATCAAGCCTTTAACATCTTAGAAATAAGATTATTCAGTAATTTGGTGGAAAAAAAAACTCTGTAATAAAAAAAAACAAGATAATGCCTACACTTCTTAGAGTGTACATTTTTTTGCAAAAGACTTCACAGTTCTCGTATGTTGCCAATTATTTTTTTTTTAATTCTTCCGTTCACACATGTCACAATTGGCACTTCAGTTTCTTAGGCACAAAACTTAAATGCCTATATTTGTGACACAATTTCGTAATTTGGGTTCTGCACTCGTAACTTCTTTCTAGAACCAGTACTTCAGTAAACAATACCACAATGGCATTCTTCAGTTTCATATATTTTAATTTACTTTTTCATGATAGAATTTGGTTATTTCAGTACCCTACTCATCACAATTTCTTTCATTAACCTGGAATTTCATTGAACCCTACAGACAAGAAATCGAATGAATATAGTGTATTCAGAGTCGTTACACATCTGTAATTTTACATGTGTAAGATTCCAACAATTTCCCCATCCGTATTCTTTCCACAGTCTTATAGGTCAATTATTACATTACTGAAAAACGAAGCTTTAGATGATAATCACACTGAATCATTAGAATAGATAAAATCAAGAACAGATGCATTGAAAATGAGATCATGGTAGGAATTAAAATGGAATCGTGATTTTTTAATTTGGCTGATGGACACAAAATGCGATTTTTACAACACTAATAAGAGTGCCAACCTGATAAAATGGAAGTAAACTTATGGTGCTTAGGTAAAACCATTGACTTGTAAAACTCATAGTAGAGCTAACTTTTGTACACCAAGCCTGGCTGTAAGTGATCTTGCTCTCTTGCATGATCCAATGTCAGTAGACTCGGAGAAACTTGAAGTGAGCAGGATACTTTACCCATGGAATAGGTAGTGTAGCCTATTCTTTATGAGTGTGGGACCTGGTCTCCCTGTGTAGGAGCACCATAACTTTTTAATGGGAACATAGCCCCAAACACAAATTCCCATCAGTTCTTCCGTAAAAAAGTTGGTCTTTTTGTTCAATTAACATTTAAAGAGAATTGATAGCATCCATCATCAGATCCTGATGAAAAGTAACCTTAGCTGTTTTTCTCATATATTTAATATGATTGAGTTTAAAAAGGTACATTGCATTTGTCCAAAGTTTTTCACACTGACAAATATCATGCTCTACAGACATGGTAACACTGCTTATATATTCTTCACTGGATCATGCTGTTATTGGGTAATTGGCTGGGAAAATTAGTACATTACGTGTCATGAAAGGTAGAATGTCCATTGTAAATAGCATGCAAATTAGATCTAAACGCAGTGACACTTGCTTTGGGAAAAAACTTCAATGAAATTCAATATGAACTATTAGAAGTATCTGGTGAAAATATAATTTTGCACTAAGTAACCACAAAATAATGTGTTATTCAAGTATCAGTGGATGGAAATCAACAATGGCCACTAGCATAGAAGGCTAGCACTATTATAAGAATAAATCATTATCATGCTGATTTATGACCAAGTCATGCTTGCATTTGCTTCCTATATTCTATCATACCTGAAATGAATGACTGTGAGTACATTCAGGTTCTCCAGTTGGCCATGAGTTAACATGGCAGGAATGATTGGCATGGATCCAAATTTGGCACTCATTTTTTATGAGATTTGGCCACTAACTGGGGCTAACTTTCTCACTCCTCATACTAGAGTTGTCAAAAAAATGCTTTTTTGACCACTCTAGTACACCAGACTCCAACAGCATTCAAAGCAGTGCCTTATAACGAAGCAGGTTTTGCGATTCAGTTCTGTGATAGTAGATGTAACATCTTTAAAATGTTCAGTGCATTTCATAATTGGTGTAATTTGATCAATTTTTTCCAAAAAGTGTTCAATCTAACAATATTTCTGCTAGTTGAGCACAGAGTCGGCGCCATGCACTGTCAATTCCTTTATTATAAAAACCTGAATACATCAGTAATGGTAAACTGAGGTCTTTTTTTGGCATGACATATCGTCAAAAAACTATGCAAAAACAAAATGTTATTAATGCTCTAGTTGCTGGTGTGATTAGACAAGAATGTTATCACATGTCATTCAATTAGAACCTGATGTAATTATTTGAAATTATTAAAATCAGTAAAAAACATGTTATACCAATATTTCTATCTACCACCAATTTTGTTTAGTTTATTGCATTTCCCTATAGAGGTTATCCTTCTCCAACAATTTCCTATCAATGAAGATAGTAAGCATTAATACACTTTACAATTAGTTTCACTAAAATACTATTTCACCTACCAATACTTATTAGCACTAAAAGAAAAGCAGTAGCATTTTCATTTGCTTTAATACCCATTTACTCTTACTGTATTGTAAGAATATTCAAGGAACATCCATTTGGATGGAGATCTGAGTTGTTAATACTGCATGTTATTTAAATTTCAGAGAACTACTTCCACCATATGTAAAACGATTAGTTTCATATCTAAGAGGTAAAGTAGTAAGTGTTAACCACTTAGACTAAAAACATATAGGCGAGCGTCACCCATTGACTGTGTGAAATTTCTCGTGAATACCCTTGGCAAGCTTTAGTAAAACCTACTTCCTACAGTAATAACAATGTCATTGTAAGTAACAGAAGTGTATCACAACTAAATTCAAATATCCTAGGCCATTTTGTACAAGATAATAGAAAAAAATACTGAAATTTAGGAGGCTAAAAATTTCAAAATATTCATTGCAAGTCTATTCAAAATAGGCATAAATATTATTGATCTAAGTGTGTAACATGGAGAAATGTTTGATTAGGCTTTGGTTAAATGATTTCCTATGTATTGTGGGGACCCTTGAAAAAGAGTTGGTATAACTAATACTAAATTGCGATAGCCCGTATAAATAGCTTCTTAAATATAATTTAAGTACTCCGTCTTGCAGCAAAATCACGACGGATTTCAGGCAATTTTGGACATGGAAGTCACTATACGCCCTCAACTGGAAACTATAAATAGGGGTATGGAAACTATTGGATTGGGAATTGCCATTTAATCAGCCAAGAACACTAACCCTACAGTCGGTAATCCTGACTTTTCTTGGGAACAGTCGGGCGGTACGAAATACAAGGAGAATGATGAGAAAAATTTTAACCAAGAGTACTTGCTATGAATCCAAATATATAATAAAATTCCTCTGGCCTATGGTTCACCGTAGCCGAGTGCCTATGGCGAACTGAATAAATATTTGAAAAAAGTGAACCTAAATTTAGCGTTGCTAATTTAGAATCAACGATTGTCTTTTTTGGACGAAAAGACCACGCTAAATGAGAACGAACGAAAAACATCAACCTATAAAAGACAAAACCGGTGAAAAGGAATGGAGTTCAACTCACTTGATATTTCTATAATGCTAAAAACAATATGTATAGAATATTTAGCAAATTGTCCGGAATGTTACTCACATTTTGCGTTGGGAAATTTATATGATATATGTGACATTAGAAGTGGAAATATTTATATTAAGACAATAATAAATAAGCGGTCCTTATGGGATGTAAGGTTCCACAATCTTCGGCCAAATGACATCGGCAAGAAAACATCGACTTGTACATAATAACCATTCGGCATATCTTCCAATAGTGTAATACAATTTTTAAATGGACTTACCCTAGCGTACTCAGAAATCCACATACGTTGCCTTCAGCATACAAAGACACAATATCGCCCAAATGGAGGAAACTTGCTGATCCAATGATCTCCCCCATGCTCATATTCTTGTTAAGTCTTTCACTGTTTACTAAAATTCAACTCAACTGAGGCTATAATTACGTCAAGCATGTCCAGGGTATTTCAAGATGATTCTTCTTTCAGATTTGGTTCACTTCAAACAGCATTCTTGCTGACATTTTCGAGAGTGATTTTGGAAGAACATAGTGGAATACGAAATCCGGTCACATCTCCTGTTAGAAAATACCATAGACACAACTTTCTGAAAAGGTTATCATTCTCGAAATATTCTATATTTTTAAATTACGTGACTGCCACGCACCCCGAAAATATATGCCTCAGTTACATGAGTTTCTCCCAAAACAGAATCTATTCCATCAAATAGTCACTCGTGCATGATTTGTCAGCGTTAACGGGTTGCTTTAACACAGCAGACACAAACTGCTGTAAACTCAAAGATCGAAAAATCCACGAAAATGAGTAAAATGAATGGGTAGTAATAATCATTAACTTATGAAGAACAATCAATCTTGTGGTAACGGTAATGGGCCGTTGACAGTTCACTAAACTCAATTCTGGCGTAAAAACCAATTAAATATAAATATCTTGAAGTTTTTACCTTTAGTCTCAAGGTAATTAAAGTCGAAATGATGCAAATTTCCAATTTTGACATACAATAAAACCACAATATATCTTATTAACTTTGGCACAAGCAAATTAACCTCAATCCTTCGAAATTTCTGCTAAACTAGTAGAACGCGAAGAGAACACCTGTGCACATGCTAGGATGCCTCGTAGTTGGGCAGCTCAGTGACTGAATTTCTATAACGTAGTGACATCTGCCATCCAACATATGATCTTATACGATATGTGTATCTTACCGCGCCTTTTTTAAAAAAGAGAGTAAAGATGCACTGAAGGAATATGATTGAAAAGTTTAGTAATATGTACTCTATTTGCTTTATTGTTTCTTAACAACATTTTAATTGGGATATTTTATTTTTTGTTTGAAATAATTTATCCTTTAGTGTAAATATGAACTATGAGTTTGTAATAAATTATTTTTAGTAGTGAGAAAGCGACCGACATTTTTTGTATTTAATTACTGCAAGTACATACAAGATGTATGTTTCTATTAATTTATACGCTATTATTATACTAAAATTGAACTATTCAGTTTTTTTATTTTCATATTTTTAACAAAATTCATTTCATTACAATTAAGGTTGTGTTTAATAATTAATTTAAATTCGCCTATGGAAAAGGTCATCTCACAGCTTACAAAATATCTATCAGCGTAATTTATATAGAATTGAATTAATTCCTGCAATAATCCGCTTAGTCAAACCTTATCAATGAAGCAAGTAAGATATGTGGATTTTTGCAGCGATCCTTCTATTCTACTGTCTTAAAGAATATCTTCATTGAAGAAAATAATTCTGGAAAAATTGGAGAGGTGGTCATAGATGAAAATATATTATTTTTAATTGTTGCCAATTGTTATAAAAGGAAATTTTAATTTTAGAACAAAAAATTCAGATAGTTGTATTTTGTCGGTTGCTGCTTCTAGTCGATTATTCTGTTTTCATTGCAGAAATTTATTGAAAAAATAAACACACATTAATCCAAATTTGAGTTTTTTGCATGGAATGATAAACTCTCTTTGAAATGTGAAACTCGTTTTAAAAAGACTTTTTAAATTATAAGAACGAATTACAAATTATCATTGTTCGACCCCAGCATCCCAGGTGGATATGTGAGGCCTCGTTGTTAGCAGAGGACGGCGTGATTAATCACCACGGCGGAGAAGGACGAAGAATGTAAAGGGAACACTGGAAATAAAACAAATCTGGTTAGAAAACGTTGTAACATGAACTACGTTAATTTTATGCCAGTCCCATGTGGTCATGTGAGAAGGGATTTGTCAACAAAACACGCGAAATTATTGCAAAATGTATACATGCATGTATAAGTAAAACTAATTACTCCCTAGACGTTACGGGTGGCAAGTGGCATTCTTGTTATCTCCAACCCTACAATTACTATGCGGGATGATACGACTCGTGCATGGAAAGACGGAGTCCTCGAGTCTTCTAGTTTAGGCGTCCATTTCTCGAATTTTAGTTTGATGATGCAAACGACCAAAGTTTATTAGATTGCGAATAATTGATGAGACCTCGGCGCTGAAAGAAGCAGCTCTGAATTAATTTCAAAAGTTTATCACCTTTGTTAAAATGGTTCCTAATCGAATTCCAGGATCACTGCTGTACCCAGAGGTGGTCGAAGGTTCTAAAAAGCCCAGCCAAGGATTGTTGCGAATTTACGTTTTTTTTAATTTCCTTCTTCTCTATATCTTTTCGACTACTTCCTCAGGCATCAATTCCTCCCTACTCTTTCCTCTCTCCCTCCCTATTACTTCCTCCACTACTGTCTTCACCACCTCACCTGAACTCCTTTCCAATTTTCTTCGACACCTCCCTCCATTATCTTCTTCTGTACATATGATTTTTCTTTGGGCAATCCGATGGTGATTTTGTCCTTTAACCTGTGCAGGTGCCAATTATCAGTACTTTTCTTTTCCAAATTTCTAATCTTCAATAATAATTTTGCCAGTGCTATCTTATGATCACTGTATATTTCAGGTTGCATCACTACTTCTGTGTTTCACCTCATTTCTGTATCTATTCTGACTATAATTTAGTCGATCTGATACAGTCCCTAGTCACCCGGTGTCTTCCCTATTCCCAAATGGTGCGTGGAAACAATTATTTGTCCTTATTAATTGGTTATTAGTGTAGAAATCAATCAGCCAGTCTATGTACTCTACCACTTCTTTCTCCTAAACCAAAGGGTCCCTCAGCGGTATCCTCTCCACCAGCAACATGCCTACCCCGCATAATAATAAAGTTCTCGTCTCCTTTGACACCCGTAAGTACTTCATTTGCCTCCTCACACACTCTTTCCGATTCCTCGTCACTCTCTTTAGTTCATTTTGACCAGCAACGCAAATCGATCAAGAGGACTGATAACAGTGGTGCAGCGCCTCTGTCAAAAATACAAATATTGAAAGTATTAAAATGCTGAAAGAGTTCCCAATTATTTGGAATAAACTTTTTTTTCAGAAAATCCATCGGTTTCCAATGAAGTACTTGGCTAATCCCGCAATCAATGTTCTTTTGTTATTTTTTCTGAAATGATTTCACCTTGGTTGCTTTTAGGCATTAATAACTTTAATGATGATCCTTTTCGTTCCTTCAATAATCTCCAACGAACATTTTTCTGTCATCATCAAATTTCCGATCTAATAGTGGTACTCCGTATGACACATTACAAACACAAAAGGTTTCTGCAGGGTATATATATATATATATATATATATATATATATATATATATATATATATATATGTGTGTGTGTGTGTATGTATATTATACATATATATATATACATACATATAACCATAAACACAGTAATCAACCCGAAGATCGGTTTGATAGGTGATGGTAGAGTTCACCCAGTACTAAGCCAGACGGCGTGTGAAATCCACACACAGGTTGTGTGTTCCTTTCCCTGTACCGGTTATGGTTTCCCAGGAAGATCTGGTACCCGAAAAATCACGTAGCTTAAGTGGAGATGCAGGTGCCCAGAGAGGCTTGCCCGGGAATCAAACCGAAATCGGAACAGTAGTCCAACACTACCCCTGGACTGCCGCGACCCGCACACACTCTCACATGCGCGCGCACATATACACACATATGTACATATATAGGCTCTGTATAAAAAAATATATGTATGGTGGGTCGCGGTGGTCCAGTGGGTAGAGCGTTGGACTACTGACCGGAGGGTCCCGGGTTCGATTCCCGGGTAAGGCACTCTGGGCACCTGCAGCTCCACTAAGCTAGTTGATTTTTGGGTACCAGATCTTCCTGGGAAACCATAACCCCATAAGAAAGGAACTGGGCCCCCTACCCTCATGTGCCGTCGGGCTTGGTACATGGGTGAGCTCTACCATCACCTACTAAACCGAACTTCGG
Source organism: Hetaerina titia (assembly GCA_037158775.1). Taxonomy (NCBI): domain Eukaryota; kingdom Metazoa; phylum Arthropoda; class Insecta; order Odonata; family Calopterygidae; genus Hetaerina; species Hetaerina titia. The sequence continues at coordinate 75,516,131 of CM073779.1, forward strand.
GTTGATTACTATGTTTATATATATATATATATATATATATATATATATATATATATATATATATATATATATATATATATATATATATATATATATATATATATATTATATGAATGAATTCATAATTCGCCGTATGGCGGAATTCCGTGTTTGAATATATATATATATATATATATATATATATATATATATATATATATATATATAGACTGCTATGTTGAAAATCTGATGATATTGTCCAGGCAATTTTGTTTCATAAATCCTAAGTGTTTTTATTTTGTGAATACAGAATGTTCCCATATCTTTCTTGGCTTCAATTGCCTGTGCGATATATATGTTCTCTCCCATGTATCCTCCAGAGCCAAATCAAGTTACGCCAGTACTTCTCATAAATATTACCAGTATTTCCAGCTTATTATTTCCAAACTCGTGGGTCGATGTAGGTTTTTGCAATTTCATTGTCAGTTAAAATAGTATTAATAAATTTTTAGGCGCGAAAATACCGATCTTAAAAATCGCTGCATATTTTAATATAATTGCACTTGTGTGAGTGCGTACAATTTTCATAATTTGTATCATCAACACTATTAAAAGAGACATTCATATTTATTTACATGTCCCGACGGTCATGCCGCCTTCGTCGAACGAAGACTAATAGCAATGAAGGTGAGAGGGAGCCTACTCAGGGTGGAGAGGACCTTGATGATAATAAATAAATATTGATGCTTTACGAGATAAGGTCATTAGGAGATAGATGTGGGGGTGTCTAAGTGGTGATGTAGAAGGATTAGTGGCTATTGATTGAAAGTGTGATTGATTTAGCCCGAGCGATTACAAAGCTGCCAAATATGTGCCAACTCCGGATTCTCACTTCAATACTGTCTGCATGTGCCGGGAGAACTTCTATTACGTGTTTAGTAACGGTGAAGCAGTTATCAAAGGATTTATTTTGGGAAGTGCTATGTTCAGGAATGCGGGAGATTTTGGGGAGTAATGTTGATTGTTGATTCAGATGGAAAGGGGAACAAGTTACACGAGAGGAAGTTTGTTATACTTTTCAAAAAACAAGTGACCTTCGAGGTTCTTGGAAGAAGAAACTGTGGAGCCGAAAAGACGGCAGCATTTACACCTTACACCGCGGTTGAAGAGAGAAGAATGCGGAAGGTGGGTAGTGGGGTGAAATGGGGGGATGGGGACTTACGGATTGTATGGATGTCGCGCAATACAGGCCTCCACCACTCCCTTAGCAAATTCGGGTGTTCCGCAAAAGCACTTAACAGCAAGACTAACCCATGCTGCTATACACATTCCTTGGATCAAAACATACCACACTGATAGTCCCAACATTATCTCCACCTACTACTAACAAAAGCCGTTAGACTCTCAATAAACTTTACCTCAGCTAAAAGCATAGGGTCCGCATTATTCGTCCTTCCAATATGCCCCTCCGTCTCTATCAAACATCCCGCACCATTATTTCTAATCTCCCTCTCCATTCTGGACACTCCTCACTTAATTCGAGACTTCTTCGCTCGACGAAGGTAGAATGACCTGATGGAGGAGGACGAGACAGGAAAGCACAAAAACTAAACGAGGGGATGCCGTAACGTTTTAATTATTAGTAAAAATAATCGAGAAAAAAACTTTATTTTTATTTGTTAATCTTAAGACTTCTCTGCATTTCTAGTCATCATCCAGAGTTACACATTTCTCCCAGTGCTTCTTGACCTTTCGAAAACCGTCATTTTAGAACTAAGCAAATCGCCTCGAAAACGATGGTTTCACTTCTTGAATGATTTAATTGTGTTGTCAAATCTACAACCCAACAATTGTTTCTTGAGTCTTGGGAATAAGAAAAAGTTGCTTGGGCGAGATTGGGAGAATAAGTCGGACGTGGCAAACTTTCAAAGCCACATCGCATTGATTCCTCAACCGCACCTCAAGATGAGCAAGCAGGTGCATTGTCGGCAAGATGACGAGTTACTTTGGTGATCATACGATACGATCGTACCGCGCCGTTTCTTTTTCAGAGCACTACTCTGTTTGTTCAGTGGTGTACAAGAGACACCTGTGATGATCAGACCCTTTACCAGGTAGTCTGTTAAGATGACTCCACGACACACCCGAAAAACAGGCAGCATGCCCTTCCATGCAAACTTCATCTACATCTTAGCCTTCTTAGGGGAGGTGAGTCTCTGTGCTCATGCTCATCTCTTTTGTCTCTGGATCATATTGAATCATTCGAGATTTCCCCATTTTTACCTAGCGACCATAAAATCCTTCCTCCTGCTCCAAAACTTCTCCCTTCAGCGATTGCGCCGTTTGCTTCTTATAGGAAGTCAGTAGTCATGAAACCCAGCGTGCTGTCACCTTTGACATGTGCAGAATAATTTTTCACACACTGTCGTAGCTAAGATGAGATTCATTCATGGTCGTTTGGACGGTTTCTAATAGGTTTAAAAGGATAGTCCTCCCTTTTCTTCACTTTGTCAGTATCGTCCGTGAGTGATGATCTTCCACTTCTTGGACCGTCTGTGACGGAATAGTTTGAATATTACTTTTCCACCAATCAACTGTGTCAAACGACGGGCCAGGAAAGAGACTCATGATGTGATCAATGCAGCCTATGGTGAAAACAACATGGGTAAATCGGGTGTTTTTCAGAGGCACAAGTTGTTTCAGGAAGATGGAGAAGATGTTGAAGAAGCTGAATGTTCAGGATTACCTTCAACCTCAAAAAGTGACAAAAAATCTTGCAAGAGTGAAGGCTTGGTTGGACTTTGATTGCAGATTAAGTGTTTACGTAGTTTCTGATTAACTTGGCATCCCTAAAAGTTATATACCTTGAATTGCAACTGAAAGCATGGACATGAGAGAGCAGTTGGTGCCGCAAGTGCTCTTGGACAAACAAAAGGAAACTTGCACTGGGATCTGCCAAGGCTTTCTCAACAACGTGGTAACCCTGGCTCAGCCATTCTAAAGACATGATGTTTACCCACCAGACATTCCCTCTTTCCCCACCACAAATCCATGCTGAAAGGACGTCACCATGGCTAGGTGGAATTATTACATGCTATTATGAGGGAGCTTAACAGCGTTCATTCATGCAGTGCCACCTTCTAGAAGACATACAGTGCATAAAAAACCCACTGGACGCAGTATGTAGAAACACAAGGATGCTACTTTGAAGAATTTTCAGTTAATGTATCAATTCTGGTTAAAAAAAGTGTTTTAATCGACCCAGTCCTGCTACTTTTGGGATAGACCTTGTATACATTTATGATTACTTTGTAAATGTTTTTAGGATGTACTTTCAACAAAATATTAAAAATCTACTTCTAAGTACTGGTTCAAAACAGTAATATAATAGAAATTTGTAATAAGAAACCATGTTCTATGCCTAGCGCAGGAAAAAATATTGAATATTATTTTTTTAATCAGGTGAATCAGCATGCATGTATAGGTTGGAATTTTACTCATATAAATATATAAATTAGTGCCCAATAAGCTGTAGGCTGATGTATGAGGATATTATTATGAAGTAATCTACCGGTTAAGGTAGGTTTTGGAAGGACACAACTATCAAAAAAATATTTTGGGACTCCTAAAAAAACACAATCCAGCAACCTACACAACATCAAGTCCCTCTTCATCTCTGTGTACTTAATTTCTCCCTTCATCCCATCCAACATCCCTGTCCTGTTCCTGCCCTTTCCTCATTTGCCTAACATTCTCCCCTCTATGACAGTCTTCAACATCCCACTGCCAATCAATACACCCTTCATCCATTTTTCCTGCCTCCATAGGATTTCTCTCAACAAACCCCTCTCCTCACCCACCATCTCCAGTACTTCCTCATTTGTTTTCCTTTCGGTCCATTTCACGTTCTCCATTCTTCTCCACACCCACATTTCAAAAGCCGCCAATCTACCTCTACCCTCCTGCTTCAGCGACCATGTTTCCACACCGTACATAGCTACGCTCCATATCATAGTTTTAACCAGTCTTTTCTTAACATCCTTACTCAACCCCGTCATCAACTCCTTCCTCCTTGTGAAAGCCTCTTTGCCTAGTGCAACTCTTCTCCTTGCTTATTCTGTTTACTACACTTCTTCCTACCTCTTTTTTCAATATTATGGCATGCCTCATTGGCTCTTATCCCTGCCACTGTATATTATTCACTGTTACTCCAGTAATCCCTGCTATCCTTCCATCTCACATCACATATCCTAAACATATCATGTGTACAAAATTCGGGAAATAGATGCCAGAACTAGCAGACTCAAGGACTCCTCCTCCACACGGACAATACGGGATAACAACTGTAGGGTCACACTCGGAGATAACAAAAATGCCACTTACCACCCTCGGCGTCTAGGTAACAATTAGTTATACTTAATTGCATGCACTTTCACTAACCTCCTGTGTGTTGCGTCAAAACCCTTCCCGCATTGGAATGCCATTAAGTAATGTATTGCTGTTTACAGTATTGTTTGCTCTGCTTTTGGTACCCTAAATTTCCCTTTCCATCCCTTGTCCCTCTCCGTGGTTGAGCCCTCCTCCTACCTGCAGCGTTGGGCCAGATTCCTCACCTTGGGTAGGAGAGAGTTTTATGTAGCACGTTCTTGTGGTGGTGGTATTTCACCTAGCTACTTACTAAAATCTAGCTTGCACGTTACTGATAAATTTCTTGCTGCACCCTGAGGTACAATTATTTGTTGTAGTTAAGCGTATGTACTCACATGCTTGTGGAGTGAAGGGAGGTAGATGTGTGATTGCATGCACATGGAATGATGGGATGTTTCTATGAATGTGTGCACTGCTGTGGATTGGGGTTTGCATGTGTGTGTTGGTTTTGAATGTGATATTTCTTTTTTCCTTTTTTGGGTGGTGACCTAACACCCCCCGCCACACACCCTTGTGGCAGCTTGTGGGGTATTATGTAGATGTAGAGATCTATATTTCCTCTTTCCATTTCTCACTTGATATTCTCTAATGTGCCTATCCTCAACGTTGTCCTTTCATTCCAAGTTCTTATTCTGACTAAATTGGTCTTCTTTTGCACCTTCTGTCCTGGTGCTGTTGGTTTTATTTTGCAAGGGTTTTGTGAGATGACAACCATGGAGGTCTTGCCCCTCCTGCTGCTGGGCATGATACACAGATGATTTGGCAGAGTCCCATAGTTGCCAGGACTTATTCTCTATATTGCCCATCATTATATTCTTGGGAATAACAATTGACGTGGTTCCCCATTGCCTCCGTCAATAGTGTTTTTAACGTGACACCATCACTTAATGGCCGCCCCACTGGGGTCAGATACCGTTGCAGCCACCTCACTGAGAAAAAATGTGAGTACTACCTTTCTTCTGGCTCCTAACCCTCGACCTATCTAGCATGGGTGACCCTACCAGGAGCAATTATCATGCTCCAACCAGGGGTCATTGGAATGCAACAGCCATTCCACCATGTCAAGTTTGTAATCCATGGGATGGGTTTACAGGATATATTTAAGTAAAAAAATGCATGTTATGGGCTGTAAAATATAAAATTATTATTAAGAAAAGGCTATTACAGTGTACAAGATTTCCTTAACGCCTTTGTTTAATTTTGTATGTTTTCTATTGACTTTTAATATCAAACCACTTTACTTTTCCACATAAACTTATGTTAAATTTAAAATAAAGTTTATGTGGAAAATAAAAGTGGTTTGATTATTAAAAGTCAGTATGAAGATTTTCCACCAAGTTACGCCAGAAACTGTTTTATTTATGTTTTCTATGTTGTCCTAAAGTGTTGTTTTTTACATTTATTGTATGTCTTATGTAAAACATGTATCTTGACGAAACCCCATGGATTTTCTGTATCTCAATGGGTTAATAAACATTATTATTATTATTGCATTATCTACATTGGCACAAAATAATATCCCAATAACAAAGTGACATGGTCAGGGTGATGGTCTGTAACTACAAATTAACATAAATATGATAGTTTTAAAAGTAACCTATGGTTTCTTAAAGTATGTCTAATCTGGAGGAAGTGAATCCTGCGCCATTTTCAAGACACCTTCATATGTCTGAGCTCCCCCAATGAATCCATTTGCATGGACAAATATTGCACCTTTAATGCCACAGGCTGCAGCCAATTCATCATCCCGAAGTCCCATGTACTCTTGAAGTATCTGCCTCCTGGAAAAAATAAAGCATTTCTAATTCATAACAATTTCATTGGAATTTAGCAGATTATTCAAATGAAAATATTCCCTAATATAATTAGTAATAACATCTGCCCAAGATGGAAACATGAAATGATGAAATTCCATATTGTTTAATTGATGAAACCATTATTTAATATGTTTTTCATATATTAGTTCCAGTCTAATTACATTAAAATATCACTACACCTGATATCTTCCACATTGCAATATAAATTCACTTAAATAATATTAATTCATTATTATTAGGTGATCTACCGGTTAAGGTAGGTTTTTGGATGGACACAACTATCAGATAAATATTTTGTAACTGCAAACAAAACCCAATCCAACAACCTGCTCTACATCAGGACCCTCTTCATCTCTGTGTACTTCCTTCCTCCCTTCATCCCGTCCAACATCCCTATCCTGTTCCTGCCCTTTCCTCATTTGCCTAATATCCTCCCCTCCATTACCTTATTAACACATAAGGAATCATAATTCATGGCCTAATTTTCTGATAGTACATATGATTATCAAAACAAAATTGATAACCAAAATACCAATGCATAAAAATATTCATCACAGAATGATTACCAACTGAATGACTACTATGGAGGCATATAAAAAATAGGGTGAACAGAGAACTACTTTTTTCCATGGATGTAAAAAATACCTTTTTTTTTAGTTTCTGTTGGGGAGACAACCGACAGCTCACGTCATTTGTGCCATTAGTGATGGTTGGGAAAGGAATGGTGGAGAGAAACCCGGTGTTGGCTTTAGTCTACTCTTAACGAAAGGTGCCAAGGGGGTCACAGCTTAACGCCCTATCCAACGGCGGCATACTCACTCAAAGTGCCATCCACACACCACCTCACTTAGGGATCGGGATATCACTGAAAAATATCTGTCACCACCGGGATTTGAACCCGGGCCCTCTCGGTGGGAAGCCATCGCACCAATTCGATCCCCTAAAAAATACCTTCCACCAGGTATGTTGACTAGAATATGTATAGTATTAACAGCCTAGTGCAATTATTTCTATGATTTTCCATGCTCAACAACACTTTTGTCATAAATTTATTTTCCTAAGTGCCAAACCTGTCTTCTATATTGGATGGTGTAACACTCCCCTAAATATTAGGATTGTAAAAATTCTTCCATGCTTGGGATGCTCTCAATCCCAAAGCATGCCTTGCAACAACACTCTCTTTGATAAATGCTATATGAGAAGTAAAACACTGCCTTTCTCGTGGCCCTATCTCTACTTGTCTCTTCACAACAGCAACATTTTGTCGGAGCTTGCACATGCTGGCTGTACAAGTTCTTGTGTCAGTGTGAATGAAGGTGTTAGGAAAGCAGCATGAGTGCATTTTGTTTTAACCTCGGGAAAAGTGCAACTCTAACTTATGAAAAAATTCAAGGGGCATTCAGCAATGAATATATGGGTCAGACATTGTGTTTTCATTGGTAAAACTGCCAAGAAACTAGATAAGTACACACACATAAATGCTATTTCATAAATAAGTAAAACTTGAAATTGCAAATGCTGATGTTTATGAAGAACTAATTTGTTTTGCACCAGTAAATCATTGAAGAATGATAATTGAAAGTGACTTTGAAACAAAATCTTGTGCTGGAGATGGAGACAGTGATGATGCTTCCTCTGTTCTTGATCGAGTACCCTCAACAATGTAACACTGAATTACATTCATCCCAGCAGGCTAGATTTTTCAACCACAAAAAAATGAAAATGGCCAAAGGTTTCAATTTATTGTGAAACCCCAAGTCAGTTTTGATGTAACTTTTCACCCCAGCTTTAGCAAAGAAAAAATAAAAAAACTGGGTTAAATTTTTGGTAATTAACTTTTTATATTTTTTGGAGCATACTCAACACAGAAATAATTTATTTTTCAACTAATAAGCTGCACTAGTGCTCCTGTGTTGTGGTCTATTATTCTGTAGAATATTTTCAAGGAAATGATTTTTTTATGATTTTTGGGCATGTTGGGGATGTTGCACAAGGAGACTGTTACCAACAATACAGGAGTTTGATAAACAGAAATGAAAAAGTTAGTCACTCCCAAAGTTATATAGATGCAAGATTCAGAGGACATTATACAAAGTGTGTTCAAAAATAAACGGGAATTTTTTCATTTCACGGGCTTGGAGAGTCCGATTGCCAAACTTTTTTTTATTATGTTGGTATACATGCCCCTAAAGTATGATAGAACTTTCAGCTGTTTTCATTGCGGACTTTGTCTGTGACAGCCACTAAGGTTAGACGTGTTTTATGAGCTCGGCGATTTTCGTTTGTTAAAAGGAATGGATCAAAGAATTTGTATCAAATTTTGCATAAAAAATGAAATGAAGTGTAACAAAGTGTGTGAAAGGTTATCAAAGGCCTATGGTGAGATGAGTAAATCAAGAGTTTACGAGTGGCATAAGCGTTTCCAAGAAGGCCATGAAGACCTTGAAGATGACGAACGCCCTGGACGCCCCAGCACATCAACAATCGATGAAAACGTGGAAAAAGTGAAAGGAATGGTTATGAACGATCGCCAAATCACAATTACAGAGGTTGCTGATGATGTTGGCATATCGATTGGATCATATCATGACATTTTTTCCAATTTTTTGGGTATGAAACGCGTGGCAGCAAAATTCATTCCAAAATGGCTTTTGTACCACGATAATGCACCAGCTCACACTTCATTGCTTGTTAGTGAATTCTTGGCCAAAAACTATACTGTAACAATGCCCCAGCCTCCATATTCGCCAGATATGGCTCCATTTGACTTTTTCCTATTTCCAAAAACCAAGAGAACCTTGAAGGGTCGTTGTTTTACAGCCGTAGATGGCATTAAAAGCGCATCGCTGAAAGAACTGAAGGCTGTCTCAAAGATCGAGTTTGAGAAGTGTTTTGGCGATTGGAAGAAGCACTGGCACAAGTGCAAAATATCCAATGGGGACTACTTTGAAGGTGACAACATCAATGTATAAGAATAAATATTATTGTCCGAAAAATTAAAATTCCCATTAATTTTTTAACACACCTCGTATTCTTTGCCAAAATGTATCTGTTGATGAAACTGGTGGATTTCAAGGGATGAATTTCTTTTGTAACCTACAATGCAAAAACACCAATAAGTGATGAATTTGTACATACCTTGGCAGATTTGCCCTCCAGTTTATTTACACTTTCAAACCTTGCCAAACCAAGGAAGAATATGGAGTGAAAAACTCATCACACTAGTCCTAACATTTACTTCATGGATTGTTCTATATCCTTATAACAATCTCAGAGGACCATCTCCAGACACCAAAAACCACTACATTTTTACAGATAGATCTTATGCAAGCCTAACCCTGAATAGTGGGAAAATCAAGTTCAATTGTTAACTTACAGGGATTATAAAGAGGAACGAAGGATAAATAGGAATGATGCCCCACATTTCATAACAAATAAAGCTGATGAAATGTGAAAAGATGGTCTAGAAAAATAGATATGCAGGAATGCAGAATTCCACCTCCGATAAAGACCAAGGATGAAATCGTAAACTCCATATAATTATTTTACATTCAGAGGGAATACATAAATGCTTCATATTTATAACAAAAGAAATGCAAGAGGAAGAGAAACTACATGAATACTGTATTTGCTGACCAAGAGAAGCACTTATTCCTTTCAAAATTGGCTAAAATATGGGGTGCATCTTATATGCCAGTAATGAAAATTATGATTTTAAATTTGCATCTTAAACTTCCGGTTTATATTAATACACATTTTAAAACTCTATAGCATTTTGCCTTTTTGAGAATGAGCAGTTTGAAAATGTACCTTCATGATTTTTTTCTCTTTCACAAAAATAATACGTTGTAATAAATAATATATTGCTTGCTCCACTCTGAAAGAGCATGGAAAATGAGTTCAGATCTACTGACATCTAAAGTTATGAATTCTTCGGAGTGCACATGTATGCGTTCTTCAAATTAGTGAAAGCTGATGAAATCATACTATATATTTCATTTGTACGAGTTGGTAAATCTGCATTTTTCTTTAATGTATGAGTTTTGGTATGTCAATATAGGCCCAACTGACACTTAATGTAGTTAATAGTGCAAGATTTTTGGGGAGTGATGAATTAGTCAAAATGGCCATTGCCAGATGGCCATGAGCCTATTGCGCACGTGTAATAGCAAATAATCACGATCACTGCATTTTCACATCAATGAAAACGTAGAAACAGCAGCGTGTTACTTTCTTTTCATATATTGGAAAACATTTTGGATTGAAATATTTTTCTAAATCATCCAAGTTATTACAATAAGAGTTTGCGGTAGAGCACAGCACAAAAACAATGCCGAATTTGCTACAATATTGCATTCAAACTATGAGTGGTTATGGATACCAAAGAGAATGCAAACAGTAGCAGGGATGAAATTCAGATCACCACCAACTGAAAACATAAAACATAGCAAGGACAGCAAGAGGAACTACATAGAGCTATTCCTAGAACACACGACCTGTGACACAGAAATGCAAAATTGCCAGATCTTTAAGAATCAAACACACTGATATTAGACTACAGGAGATCACGATTTTCATTTTCCACAGACACGATTTTTCAAAGAGCAAGGATGATTGCTACTGACATAGGCTTCATAGATTTTACAGGAGCAACATCATGGCATTCTGGATCCATGAAGAGAAATGACCTAGATATGAGAACTAAAACTAATATAGCACAAAAGTTGCCCACAAATGATGAAAGACAAAAACATGGAGTTGCATAAATTTGTCATTAATGTAAGAACAAGAAAAAATTTTGAACTTCCACAATTCGGAAACATGGATGAGGTCCCACTGATGTTTGATGTGCCCTCCAACAAAATGTAGATTTTAAACGCGCAAAAAGTGCTATTATTCAAATCTGATGACACAAGATAACAGTCATGTTGTCTTTCTTTTCACACCATCATTTCAAAGGTCTTTGTCACTTAGTTCAAATGAGTAGTATACAACAGATGAAATACAAATAATTTGGGTCAGCCTTAAAGAAAACAAGTTTCATTAAATTCGATATGGGATAATGTAATGAAAATGTAAAAGAGAGGTACTACTTCACTTCAGTTGTCACATTTGGAATATACTGCAAGTATGTAGGATTTGAGAACATGGGTGAAAATGGCACTTTAGTAAATATTGGCTAGATTATTTAAGAATATTCAATAATAAGGCTTAGGACAGAGCCTTTTAACATAAAAGGAGCATATAAGTTTAAGTATTTTAGAAAGAAATAGAAAAAGAATGTTTAAATGTGACACTGAAGTATTTTAACTGCACATTGGCCATACATTAAAATGGTAGATTTATACTGGGATAAAATAAAGAGGGATAGCACCACTGACAGATTTCAGTATTCATTCTTCCCTACCACAATGCACAATCATGAAGTCAAAACTAACCACCCCTACTTTTTTAATTGAATAAATTAAGTTTAAAGCCTTATTTGAACACAACCACGCATGATGTATATAGATTTTCACACGTGGTTGTTAATATGTTCAAATATATAATTATCAATGAATGGTACCCAGACTCAAGTAGCAATACTGTGGCACAGCAAAAGCAAATGAGCAAGGCAGCAATATTTCCACAAATGTAAACAACCATTTATTCAAGGGAGAAATGGACTACCTTAACAAAAAACCATGCGATGGGACAGCTTGAACTCTCCAACATGTACCGTTACTATCAGGGAACAGTACGAATAATATATTGGGGGAGACATTCATTTCCTCTTCTAGTGTCTTAAGGTGCATTGGCCAGTTAATGCCACCCCTTTCAAACTTAATGATTTGTCCACTAGCATCTACCTGAAATCAAAGGAAAAGGAAAGTTTGCATTAGAATATAAGGCATGAAGTAACAATCGATAACTAGAGTATAACCGTTCAAATTTGTTGGGAATATTGAGAGAAAAATATGAATAAAATTTTGTGATTAAGTTTTAAATACATTTGAACTTTAAAATACCTAAGAATGATACTAAATGAATAAAAATTGATACCCCTCTATTGTGAAATTTTCTTATAGACCACATTCTTTGTAAACAGCTATAATTTCAGGGTCAAACAAAGTTCCAATCAATGCATTATTCGTGAAGCTAACATTTGAATAATTGGGATTTGAAAAAAACTACTTTAAGTAAATATTTGCACATTCCACCAATATTAAAATTTATTTTGATTGAACCTGTGCCAAATTTCAGTTTTCTAGCAGACATTGAGGATCAATGATCACATATATGATAAGGTTATGTCAAACTTTTCAACAGCCCATAGTGAGGAAATATTGAACACGATATTTGGGCTTTTATAAATATAATAGTACCTCATTTTCAACATTAATATTAGTAAACAGTTGTCATTTTATTGACGATTAAGTTCTTCTGAAATAACACTTATAATCATAGGTAGTCCATCTATTACAAGTATATTTTGAATAGTACCTAACATGTATGTCATAAATATTGGGTGGATTTCATCCAGACAAAATCTATCCAAACTGTCTTATACTATTTTCTTTTTTACGTCCTGGTACATTCAACTAGCCTTCATGCAGCACAAAAACATTCTGTTCTCTGCTTAACCAACACTCTACTCATAACCATAGTTTTCTTGTGATTAAACTTCATCCTGTACCTCCCATACTGAATCCCTTTGGAACTCCAGCAACTGCAATTCCTTGACTGAACACCTAACGAAATACTTAATAATCTGGAATTTTAAAAGACTTAATCAGATTTCAAGGTCCCTTTATTCTCAACAGAAGTCCCTCCAGTGCCACCCTAACATTTCCTGTGTTTAAGTTTAAAAGCACTTTCTATGTACGAAAACTAAATCTTACTCCCCTCCCTATGACTACCCATTCCAATGCTTCCTCTACAACTCTACAGTGAGCCAGCTATTTGATTCATACAGAGGTTTCAAATTCCCATCCCATCACCTGACTCCCATATTCTGCAGTAGTTTCATTTGTTTTATTTTGTACTTAACTCTATTTTCATTAATCTGTACTTGGCAGGCATAATTCTGGTCAATTAAATTTATTTGGTAAATAAAAAAAATCTATTTTGTGAATGGGCACATTGGAATTACGCACCATTTCCCTGGTCACTCCTAGACTACCACCTACTCTCACTGCTCAAGCAATGGCCTGACGTAATCTAACCTAGTAATTAGTTGTAAGCAGTTGTCATGACAACTTTTTTCTTTATAAATAAAATTGTATCGATTAGCTGCTAAATATTCATTACCATTCTCTCCCTCTACTATTTAAGACTACAGCTATCCAACATTGATTCTACTCCTGCTACTATAAATGATTCTTTAGCTGAACCACCCATAACCACCTGAAGTATCATGGCATGTTTGCCCTAATCTTCTAGTGCAGTCAGCGCTCCTTCTGTGCAATCCTTGTGTATGAAGGTACTAACCATGCCATCACCTACTGCCTTGCTTGGGGAGTCTGAGTTGTAGTCCAAGAAAATTATTTAATAATTTCTTAGGAAATATGTCTATCTCATCTTACATTACATTATTTCTTCATGAATTTATTTTTAAAAATTATGGTAAAAAATTTGAGAGCAACAAGGAAGTCATCAATGTTATAAATGAGTATTTTGGGGCACTTGAATGGGATTATAAAACTGGTATCACTGCATTAGGGCACATTTACAAAACATGCATTTTTGTTGATGGAAATTATGTTGAAAAATAAATCAAAAGAAAAACAAAGTTGTTTTCCCTTGTCTTGAACTTTTCAACCCACCCTCATATAGATCTGACAATATATTAGAAAAGAATTCTTTGGATTATGAAGATATTTCCCTTGGAATTGGATATGGATTTAAGATGACTATTATGCTGAAAAAATTCTCAAAATAAAAAGGCTAAAAAATGGTGTTATTACAGGTAATTATTAATCACAAATAATTCATCGAATGAATTTAATAATTTATTATATAAGTTACTGCAGTTATTTAAGCCTATCCCAAGGCACCATCTTGTTAAATTTTGGAAATGGTTTTATGCAAAAACTATCTCTTATAGTATAATACAAATGAAAATAATATTATTTAAGTGCATTGTATTAATCGTTGAACTTTTCAGTTTTTTGAGTACAAATATTAACTATGCACAAGAATATTTCTAATAACTACACAGGCCAACAGTGGTTTTGGTGCCGGAGCTTTTAATGCTGATTTAAAGAACAATTGGGGTGCTGAATCCAATTATGACACTAGTTTTTTCCTATCAGCTATAGTTTTCAAGATATAGACATGTTGTTACTTACGTAAAAAAATCTTCTACATGATGATATGGGAATATTATATTAATAGTTATCTCATTGGCCTACAATATAGAAATATACATAAAACTTATTGACAGTTTATTGAAAATAAAAGGAACACCGCAGAGTGGTTATAAATTAGTATACTTATAAATTTATTTAACTTTGAAAATTATTTTCCAGAATATACGAGGGTCATCCGGAAAGTAGTATCCGTTCGTGAAATAAAGACACAAAAGTAAATATTAACAAACATAAAAAATTTTATTTGAAAGAGGATACTTTAAACTACTTCTCAACATAATCTCCAAGCAAATTAAGGCATTTGTCATAACGTGTGACAAGTTTCTGTATTCCTGCTGCATAGTCCTTTGCCGCCAGCTCATTGAGATACAGGGTCACTCCTTCTTTAAGTTCTTCATCGCTGTCAAATCTTTTTCCTGCCAAAAAGTCTTTAAGCTTTGTAAAGAGATGAAAATCTGAAGGGGCCAAGTCCGGGCTATACGGTGGATGGTCGAAAGTTTCCCATTTGAATTGCTGCAAAAGTTTTTGTGTTATCCCAGCTACATGAGGCCTGGCATTGTCATGAACGAGAATGACACCAGTAGACAATAGACCTCGCCGCCGATTTTGTATTGCCCGCCGTAATTTCTTTAATGTTTCACAATACGCATTGGCATTAATAGTGTCTCCACGGGCCATAAAATCAATAAGCAATACACCTCGTCGATCCCAGAAAATGGTTGCCATGAGTTTCCTGGTGGACAGAACTGTCTTGAATTTTTTTGGTTTGTTTGGTGAATGAGCATGATGCCACTCCATTGACTGTCGTTTACTCTCAGGTGATGCATAACAAACCCATGTTTCGTCACCAGTAATTATGCGAGTCAAGAAAGAGTCTCCTTCATCAGAATAACGTCCCAAAAACGTCAGTGCTGCAGCCATACGCTTGGTTTTGTGCTCATCTGTAAGCATGCGAGGGACCCATCTTGCACTAATTTTTGCATAATGCAGATGGTGTTTAACAATTTCATGAACAATTGTTCGAGAAACATTGGGAAAATGCTCACAGATGTCATCAATTGTGACGCGCCGATCGTTCCTCACGAATTCGTCAACTGAGCTCACCAGTTGGTCTGTAATGACAGACGGTCTCCCCGAACGCTCATCGTCGTGTGTGTTCCCCCTCCCCATGTTGAAGTTGCGACACCACCGCCGAACAGACGACTCGTCCATTACATTGTCTCCATACACCTCCTTTAATTGGCGATGAATATCACATGGGCGAACGTTTCTTGCATTGAGGAATTTAATCACTGCCCTCACTTCACAACTGGCGGCGTTCTCAATTTTTTTAAACATTGTAAACAATCACAGAAACAACACAGGCAATGCTAGCGTCACGCAACTTGGCTCAGAGAAGGCAGACAAGCCACTGAAGCTATCTGACCTCGTCCAGCGGCTACTCGCGTCGTCAGCACTTCATGCGGCACGAACGGGTACTACTTTCCGGATGACCCTCGTATCAAATATTAAAGCAACTAATCGTAGGATGTGCCATATCTAAAAAAGTAGAGCTGTTAAATAAAAACGGATTTCATATTTGGATTCAGCTCTACAAATATAGTTAAAATCATCACAAAGATTCCCGGCACCAAAAAAAATTTTTTTTTGTAGGCCTGTGCTATCATTATGTTATAGTATAAATACTAGCATAAACATACTACTTAAGAGTAGTAATTATTGTTAACATCATAAGTATTTGAACAAATTTTACAGAAGCAAAATCAGTTGTAACACATTAGTAGTAATAATTTGTTAAAATGATAAATTTTCCATTGAAAAATGTTAACCTTGATTGAAAATTTAAAATTTCCCATGACTGCTATTTATTTAAAGTAGGAAGAGTTTTACCAAGGCATGGGTGCTCCTACAGGAGCAATTATCATTGGTCTGACAATGCAGCTTCATTGGTCATCACAATTGATAATTCCTTATGCAACATTTTAGGCTACAGCCCATTTTATTTCCACAATCACCCTAATACCACCCATTTAATAAAAAAATGCACCTAAAACCTGACTGTACAATAAGGCTAAATAAAGGAAGTACACTATTTGAAACTTACTGATAAGCGCTTTTCTAATGCTTCAACTACCATCTGTTTTGAAGGTAACCATGATGTAACAGTGTCCTCCAGAATCTCACTGAATTCTTTGCCTACCAGTTCAAAGGCTTTTTTAAATTGAATTTCTTCATTCAATTGTGAGTTGGAACCATGCCTGTACAGCCTTGACACCCTTGAGGACAGGTCCGTGTTTATCTGATACCTGTAAAGAAAAGTGAAAGCCAAATTCTAAACCAAACAATTCTTAAAATTAACTTGTAGGGAAACTAGAAAGCAACAAGGTTTCTAACAAAGATTTTCACAATGTTGTTCATCCAATTTGTGAATTTCATAGCCAATCGCAAATAGTTCAATTGTACTAATTAAAGGAAGGAGTCAACCAAATAATAAAGCCTAAATCACAATATCATAAAATGATTTACACTAGTTCAATAAACACAAAATCAAAATGTATGAAAACAAAAAAATGGAAGGACAGAAAAAACTTTCAACATCATAAAAACATCAATTCTGTTCATGCAAGTAAGGATTTTACTGGGCATAACATAGATAAATGGGTCACTACTATGTGATAATTGGTAAAGGGAGCACATTTGGTAGAGTAATTGTAATTATTCACTTGGATGGAAAGGGTGGTGGTAGATTCTCTGATGCATCAGTGAGAGAAGTTAACTGACAATTGATCGATAATATTTTTAGATGCGCAAGTAGCTCATCAAAGACTATTTGTTATTGAATAGGAGTCAATAGGGTGGAGGAGTAGAAAAGAATTATAACAAGATCATGTGCATGGATAGGAAAAGTGTGGGAATGGAGTGGCAGGTTACAATAATACTAATAATAATAAAACAGTTTCTGGCATAACTTGGTGGAAAACCTTCATATTGACATTTTTCAATTAAACAACTTTGCTTTTCCACATAAAATTTTATTCTCACGACCCAGGTTTCGTTACAGTATAACATCATCAGGTTATACTGTATACTGACCTGATGATGTTATACTGTAATGTAACCTGGGTCGTGAGAGTAAAATTTTATGTGGAAAAGAAAAGTTGTTTAATTGAAAAACGTCACTAAAAATACTTTTATTTGCCCAAGGATTGGTAGATAATAACAATATAGGACACATTATAAAAAACTAGAATTTCAGAGTACTGATATACAGTGTTGAAAAAAATACATATATAAAGAAATAAACATATATGCATTTTTATCAAATACAGTAATATACATAAGTCTTTTCAAGGGTTTTGTTTCACACACACATCAAATTTGATCATTAATAAATTTGGATAACTGTAATAATTTTTCTCAGATGTCTTGGTATTTCTGTGGTTATTTATTTTATTGGTTGTCCTATTGACCTTGGTCCTAGGGTTGCAGCTTTGGTTCAATTAAATTTGATATACAGGTTTGACTGGATTCTAGTATGGTGACTGTGGTAGTGAGAATTCATATGAAAGTCTTGACAGATGTTTAATGTACATTACTGTGAATAGGATGTATATGGATGGAACCGGTAGGAGCTCAAGTTCTTGAAAGATTGGATGGGCAGATGAAATTGGAGGTTTGGATGCAATGATGTGAACAGCCTTCTTTTGGAGTAGATAAGATCATAGTAAAGCATTAGTAGCAAGTATTTGCTCACTGTTTTCTTTCAAGTTCTCAGGAGGAACCATGCTGAACTTAATTATCCTGAAAGGAAGTTTATATGAGTTTCCCATGTCAAGCTTGAGTCCTAATGGATGCAAAGAAATTTTGTGGATGTTATAAATTCTATATTTTGGTTATGCACTGTTGTTGGGGGACTGGGTTTGGACTTGTTTAGAGAAAAATATATTGCCTGGGATTTTTCATTGTTCAGTTTCAGACTATTTAAGGTTGCATTTAAGGGCATTATGGATTTGAACATGCTACCTAAGTTTGGGGGTCTCATTGGATACAGGGCTGACACAGACAAGTTGCTCAGAATGGGGTATAACTCTTTTATAAAACAGTGGATGTGGTGTGCACCAGAAAAATTAGTAGTTTTCAAAATTTTACTTAATGGATTGATTAGGTCTCAAGTGTACAAGGTAGGGGGAATTTTGTTGTGGATTAACTTTCTAGGTTTCCATTTTTTTCAAGGGCAGTATGCAGTGTAGTGGTGAAGGGTATTTCTGTAGGGAAGGACAATTGTTGAAATAACAGTGGCTAAGGATTGAAAGTAAAAAAGGGAAGAACATTTGGGGCATTACATGTGGCAACTGACGGACGCATTGTTGGTAGTTAACGAGTTAAATGCAAACAGACTTGTAGAATTGGTTATTTTGGAAGTGAATCACTGTCCAAACAGATTACAGTGGAGTTACAAATATAAGTAAAGGGGACAGAGAAGGAGGCATTTGGGAAGAATTAAAGGAGAAGAGATTTTGCAGGGTCTGGTGTAGTAGGTTGTATTAAAAGGCCATGTGAGTGGCCATGGTGTCTTTATCTTTAAATAAAAAATATTGTTGAATGCTAAGACATTTTCAGTTTGGATGAGTTCTAACTATGATGACAAGGTAAATGGGGGGAATCCCGTATAATGTGGAATTTTGGAAGGAAGCATCTAAGAATTTCTCTGGGGGTAGAGATGTGTAAATGGAAGATACGTCTTTGGTAGCCATTCATACATTTGCCCGAGTAGACGTCATTATGGAAGGTAGTAAGAAGAGGAAGTGATGTTAGATGAAGGAGGGAAGAGATGTGATCATAGGGTGAATGTAATTGTAAGCAAATGCAGAAATCCATTCTGTAGGACATTTGATGTTGGAGACTATGGGACAGCTGGAGATGTTAACCTCGCAGATTTTAGGTAATGGTAAAATTACTTGCTCTTGAGATTGGAAGGCAAAAGATGAAAAGAATTCATTGCTAAGTGACTCACATCCAAACCGTGAATATTTACAAAGACAAGTTAGTGAAGGGCAAAAAAATAAACATCTACTGATAAATTAAAAATCAAGAATTACATGTATCAACCCAATAAATTTCAAAAAAGGCTGAGGAAATTTGGAAAGGTAAATCTGCCCCTAAATGAAAAATTTTTTTGTGGCAATATATAAGACTTGAAGATATCAATCCAAAGGGATTCTCTAAATATATGCTCAATGATTGCACTCTAAAGCCACCCTGGAGCCTAAGTCCATAACTTGTTTTCTCCAGAGAAAAGTGCTTCTGAATCTCCCAAAACAGCTGATTCCCCAAACCCAAGTCTGTAACTTGTTTTCCCCTGAGATAGTAGAAAGATGATTCTCTCTGAGAGAAAATAAGTCTCCCAGTCAAAGTCTGTAGCTGCAAAGCAACTTCATAATTAGGGATGATATTTCACATCGGTCCAGAGAGAGGGTCCTTATAGTTTTCTCCTTGGTTGAAATGCATATTTTGACAGTGATTGGTAAATTATTTTAGAAAATTTTGAGGCACGATATGGACCACTGAGATTAATTTCCAAATATTACAAGTAGCTAGATGAAAGCAATGATGCAGGATTCTACAGAAGACTTTTAAACAATTCTCAAATATTTTTTAAGGATTATTGAATCCCTACATTACCCATAAAAATGATTGTGTTTTGTTGTTGTGCCCATATTCAGCCTGTTTGTTTACAATTGTAGAATCTCCATTGCATGTAAACAATAATTATAATTTATCTTCTGAGCAGTAAGCAGTTGATGGCTATTGCTAATTGTTGCAAATGATTAATAAACATAATAACTATGGTGCAAACGAGCAAGATTGCAGCCAATGTAGATGAAGTAGGTACTTTTACTTTAAAAAATTTTGTCCTAGGCAAACTGGGCTCCAAAGCAAATGCCTTTTTTGGAAAAATGGATAGTTTTGTGCATGCATTAAAAATAAACAGTTATTATGTGTAACATTGATACATGTTGGTTTTGGTCAAGGTGCTTTACAGGCAACAACCAAACTCCTCCTTACTTTGAGGTAGAGACAAAGGCAAATACTATAGGACTACACAAAGGTAACTTCTTTACTTTAATCCGACTTCTTGAATCCGTTGCAATAAATAAATAATAGTAATTTGTGTTCAAGGTTATAAACTAATTGGTTCTGCATAATTTTAATTTTCTGTAAAAATCATGTAAGGGCTGTATTAAATTATAGTGTCTTACGACTCATTTATTGACAGGAATAATTGACTGTTGTTACCACTTAGAATTTGAGTTTCAAATATCCATTTAATTGAAATATAATTTTAAATCATTGTAACATAATTTCATTTGTGCGTAAATGATTGTTCCATATGAATACTGCACATATATTAATTGCTCTTCATATTATGCACAATGTATTTTTCCATAAATAAAGTAAAGTATACATAAAAAATTGTAATCGTATGTTGTCATAGACTATGCCCACAAAAAGCTTCATTTAGTCGATGAGTGAGATAAAAATCAGTTATTTTACAAGAGCCAATTTATTATATTTTTTATTTGTAAAACAAGTTTATACTTCGTAGCAGGTTAACCAACTAGTTTTCATGGTGTGAGTTTGCATTTTAATGGACGAAAAAGGTTATTTTTATAGAATGTCTACAGATATTTAAGTATGCTATCTATCCCTCGGAATTTATTATTAACTAGGAATTAACCGGTTAAACAGGTATGGGAACTTTATTTTCTCTACTGACATCTCCCTGCCGAAAAGAATTTTAGAGCTTTTGCTAACGATTGTAATGGTATATGGCATGACGATATGATTATTGAAAAAATTGACCTTCCATTAACCAATACATTTATGCACCGGGGCACTATCAATAGAATGCAGTAGCAATTTCTATTATGAAAAAACTGCAGTTCCTAAATTCAATCTTAAAACGTACATACACCTACCATATTGCCTTAAACCCCACAATCTCATACACATGAAACAAATATAGGCATTAGTCAAACAATAATTTAATAAAATACCATAATTATCTCTCTCAAATATCTTTCCAACGTTGGAGTACTTCCAAATTACCATTTCAGAGCCAAAATTAGAATGCACTACGGTTTTAAAAATAAAATTTTACCATCTATTCAGGCTATCTCATCATGATTTTTACTGGCTAAACTTAAACTATATAAAATATCACAAATGTTTTTCATGAAGATAAACAATTTGAATCTGCTAAATCTAATTAACAAATTCCCTGTTTATATTCAATTGTAAAATGATGGAATATATTATTATTTTGAGTGGGTAAATTCAGTATTTAAATATTTACAGAGGATTAAAATTTGGAAGGAGCTATTCCTTTGTTCTAGACTACAACAGCTGGTGAGATGAGCTTGGTGAGATTCCAATGAAATAGTTTTTATCTACAAGTTTTCCTTTTCTTACTACTACTTTCTGATTCCCATCATTATATTTTATCTGAATGGCTAATGCAGTGTAAAGATTAATTTGATTGCAAAAATATAAAATTACATATCATCCACTTATGAAAATAACTACGTTGATAGTAACCTAAAAATGATATTTTTTCTGTGACAAATGATCAGAGTAACTTACCTTCAAAGCCCATAGTTCTATCATTTTGAATCAAGACAATAGTAGTGGGCTATTGGCTACAGTAGACACATATTCACTTCATAAGAAATACTAGCTGGTTTTAGCATAGAAGACTCAGGGTAATGCCATACTTTTGCTTCATTTATGGGATGTTGGCGACAAATTGCCAGAATTTACATGCAGAGTGCCTCGCCTATTAACCAGAGCACTGCAAGTGTCACAGGACTTGCAAATATTACCAACTTTGCATATCCTATTTTTCATTACATAGAAATTTTTTTAAAGGTACTCATGAATAATTTAATTTTTCATTGTACAAAATATATATTTTTTTAAGTGCACCCACAAAAATCAAGACAAGCAAATAAAAATATCCATAGAAAATAAAAATAATAAAGGATTTTCCACCACTGAGAAATTAAATGGTATTTTCCAAAAATGCCAAAAATAATTATTTTGTCTTATAGCTTAAGAATTGCAACAGAATTTTACATTTCAATAAAAATTTTAAAAAGAAGAGCATAATAGATAGAAGTATAAATACCTGAACGGTGGTTCTGCAGTTTCAATGCCATTATCTTTGGCATCTATTTCCGATACAAATGTCCCGTACACATGCTGATAAACTTCCCGGTTTTCTTTCTCTGTGAGCTCTTGTTTGACCATCGCATTAATTATATCCACTCCATAATGGGCCCATATCAAGCCAGCACTACTAAGCTTTATCTGTCCCTGACTACCATTAACAGAACACAATGTCTCTTGGAATCCCCTTAAAAAAATTTGAACATTTATTAAAATAAACACGTCCATTCAAATTGTTGTGGTTATTATGACAGTCACAGGAAAATAAAGTAAAGCCAATCAACATTCTTCTACAAAATTACAGACAGGGCTCTTAATCATAGTGAAATTTTCAAGTTGAGCATGATGGAAGAGTCTTCTCATTACCAGAAAAGGTAAACCACAAACAATAATAAAACATAATGAGTATTCCCATGCACATATTGTTTTCCTTGAGGCTGAACTGATTGGCTCACAGCTGTAAATATAGGAAACTGCTTATGTTGTATTCTAAATTAATGGAGAGGGCAAAGGCATGTTCAAGAATAGAAGCCTGGGCATAAAAATTCCAAAAAACCTTCCACATCTAATTCACCATGAAAATGAATGAGAGCCCTCCCTATAAAATGTTTATTTCATCCAAGAAGTAATTCGCATTTTAACACTGTTATGGGCCTGCCCACATATTTACTGAATTCTAAATTTTACTCCTAAAAAACACATTTGTCCTGATTTCTATTCAAATCAAAGCTGGTAACCTATAATGGTAACTAGAATAAAAGTCAATACAAATCAATTTCATTTAAATGTGTTTTTAATAACCATTTTTTCCTTCAGGAGCTGCTTTCAGTATTTTAATTAATGGATATTATTGTTATGATATGAATAAACACCATAGTGGTATGAATGTACATGATCATAACTGACTATCAGAGTAGAAGAAAACTTCACAATGCATCATAAATGATTTATAATTGGGGAAGAAATGAATAATACCCAAAAATAAGTGCTGTTTGCCCTTTACATTATTCCAGTCATGATCAAGTGTACTGCCTATCCTGGGACTCACCAAAAGATTTTAGACTATGTTTCACAGAGTATCTTTAAAGAGAACAGAAATTGAAACAAGTTTCAATATCACACAACCTCATCATCACCATTGTGAATTGATGTAGCACAATTTAGATTTGAGTACTGTAGAAATTAGTCAAAAATTTCTCAAAATTTCAAAGAGTTTTAGTCATGGTGGCCAGGACTAACCATGGGTACATTGTGTTGTATTAATGTGACAAGGGGCCAAGTCAAATAAAATTATCTCACAGTTCAAAGTAAAAAAATTAAATTGTATTTTTAAATTGTTCGCTAACCCTCATATAATTCATGAAATTCATCTATTGTTCCTCACAATTCACATGTTCCAACTTGAAATAAACCATCTCGATAAATTATACATCATCTTTCAATGCAATCCTGGAAGCAATGGTAGTGACGGTTAAAAAGCATGTTTTTGATAAATTAAGTAAATCAGAATTTTCATCAAACCTGATTCCTGTCAACACAAATGCCTTCGTTCTCAAACTCCCCAATATTACTGTTAATGGCTTTTACAGTGTAAATATGTGGAGTTCATTCATCATTTTCACCTAAAGCATCCTATGGTACATTCTATTGAAAATAAAAAAAAATTTTGACTTACCTCTGATGGTGGTCGTATCTTTTTTTGCAATGATCATAAACTCCTCCAACATCTATGACAATATCACATCTGCTCAATTCATCCTGGTCGCGGGTTCTGAAAAAAGTGAAAAATTTTAAAGAGATATGCACATATAAACTGGTATTTGTGAAGCATGCTGGCAGTTTCTCATAAATTTATAATTTTAATTCACATGGAAATAGCAGCAGCAAAAGGATTTAGGTATAAAATGAGTTGTGGATGGGCAGAAACCTAACTGGCATAGGGAAAGGCACTAGCTCTACCCTGATCTGTGAATTTCACACTCCATCGGACTTAGTACTGGGTGAACTCTATCATCACCTACCAAACAGACCTTCAGGTAGATTACTATGTTTATATATATTCAAATATGAGTACAAAAAATATGAAGTTTGCATTAGCGAACAAAGAAAAAAACACAGCAATACATGTAAAAGAAAAGAAACACACGTTCTTGAATTTTCGGTGATGCAAGCCACCTTTCTCAAGGAAGTGAATGACAGAACTGAGGAAAAGGTTATAACAGAAGGGGCTGGAGACGCTGGATGGAAGGGGAAGGTGGGGAAAGGTTTGTGAGGGCAAAAGTTGGGAGCAGAGGGGGGATGAAAAGATGTGAAGATCAGAGTAATTAATGTCTAATATTAATATCTGGATAATTTCAGGAATCCAGGAGCCAGATAAACGCCTACTCTGTTGTTTTGGGTTTAAGTGGAGGTTCAGAGGGTCGGAGGGATGCAAAATTGGAGACATTATAGCATTTATCAAAGAGAGTCTTGTGTTCGGAGGGGTGTTTTGAGATTGGAAGCATCTCAATCAGGGAAGAATGCTTGCATGAGGCCCAGTGATTATTGATTCTAATACTTAGGGGTGTGGTACACTGTCCATTATAAAAGCCAGGGCATAGTTGGCACTTCAGAAGGTAAACTACATTGCTGGAAGTACACAAGGAGTAGGATATTGGTGGCAGAGAGTTAAAAAGTGGGTGGGAGAGGGATCAGATTTGGGTTTTGAAAATAGGAAATTTTTTGCATCTAGGTTTTAATTTCCCCCCGTCCCAAAGCCACTCCCATGCCCTGCAATAAACCTACCAAACCAAACTTCAGGTTGATTACTGTGTTTACATTTATGGTTATATCAATAGGATACTGAAGAATTTTGGTTAATTTTTGAAAAGGTTCACTGAATATTACATTCAATAAATTAATATTAAATGGTGCATTATGAATTACAATCTGCTAATACATATTGTCATTTGAATATTTTGACCTGGATGCATAGAGAATAAATTTTCATTCCAAAAGTACTTTATTCCGTAGGCCCCTTCTTCAATGAGGACATCATAGAGCTTGCGAGTTTTATCTCATTAATCTTTATCAAAGCACGAGCTTGAAGTTGAGCTGGATGTATAGAGAATCAATTTTCATTCCAAAACTACTTTTTTCTTTGGGTACCATGCATGTATTTATGGTTGTACATGTAGTTTAATTTTAATTTATACTTATAAGCTAATATTAGTATTTCAAGGATGAATAAAGAATATTATTATAAACTACTACAGATTTTGAATAAAATTTATGAAATATCACATCTGGATCCATTCCATTTATTTATTCCTGCATGTCTGATCATTTGACCACCATATTAAGATTCTATATATTTTTAGGTTTTTTTACATTCAATGTGAGTTGATGGACAAAAGTTTCACTACTTACTCTCAATTAGCCAGGTCACTCTATATCCAAATAAATAGAATTCAATTTATGGATAAATTTCAATGAATGCACCACAACATTGCCACATATTTTACTGAAACCTTTTGAAAAATCACAATAAATACCATTAATAAAGCAAAAGGGAACGTACTACGGCCGAATGAATGCAATGAATACAAATTACCCAAAGCCGTACTCTTGTTTTATAAAAATGCTCTTCAAAGCCGGACATAAATAGGTTCGCTAGAAATGGAGAAAGAGAATTTCCCATTGTGGTGCCGAAGTCCTGTTTGTAAAAGGACTTGTTGAAGGAGAAAAAGTTGTTACGAGTACAAGTACAAGTACGTACAAGAGTACGGCTTTGGGTAATTTGTATTCATTGCATAAATACCATTGCTTCGAGGTTGGTTTTGCTGGGGAGGCGACCAACAGCTAAGGTCATTTGCACCATTAGGGATGGGTGGGAAAGGAAGGGTGGAAAGAAACCCGGCATCGGCATTAGCCTACTCTTGTAGAAAGGCGCCAAGGGGTCCGCAGTTTAAAGTCCCATCCGACGGCCATCGTACTCAAAGTGCTCTCCACAAAGCACCTCAGGTAGGGATCGGGATGCCACTGAAAAATATTCATTGTCTCCAGGATTTGAATCCAGGTATTCTCGGTGGGAAGCCTGTAAGTTAGCCTCCACACCATCCCGATCACCCCACTGCTTTGGTAACTTTTCCCTTAACAATTGATAAAGCAAGTAGTAACACCAGAAAATTGTTCCCAGTGATATACCTTGTCTGAGGTCATTGCATTCATGCACCAATATATGTGTTTAACAGATGAGTTATCAGGCTTTCCACTCAGATTTTCAATCATTTGGCTATTAGAGATTATTTACCTTCAATCTCATTTCTTCTATGTAGTTCATTTGAAATTATATGATTAATTTCACAATTTCATATATCCTATTATACTAAATTAAACATCAAATCAGGAGGTCGTGAATTGGAGTAGATTTTACAAATCTTAAGTGGGAAGTAGCAGCAATGGAAATGAACTTTGAAGTAAGGATACTAGCCAAAAAAATATTTTAGAAAAAGAAGTACATGGTGAATTAATGATTGGAAAAATGAGCAAAGTAGTAAAAATACTATTAGTGCGATAGATTTGGATTTTACTGCTGTTCAATTCAGAAACCTGTTCCCTGAGGGAATAATAAACACAATGTAAGCTTTCAGATACGAATATTGAGAAGAATGGAGAAAATAAACAGAATAGAGAGCAAGACAATGCAAATGTTATTTGTTGTTAGGGATGGGAGGATTTGTTAGGGGAAGTTCTAAGAAATCAGAACTGGGATGTCTTTGTCTATGATGTTGGATAAACTAGAAAGACAAGGAAATTAATGGACGCATTAGAGAGCATACAAAGGGGATGGAAAATATGTAAATCCAGAGGTATCTCGTGGGACGATGTTTATCTGGATTTTAAAGACCCCAAAAATGTGTAGTTTTGTGTTTTTTTTCTTTGAGATAAAAGGTTTGTAAAGTATATGATATGTCGGATCAAAAAAGACATCTAAAATGTTTAAACCAATACATATTGTTGTGCATTAAGTTCCCACATTGATACACAATATTAAGCGTATTACGAAATCGTTTAAATAATCAAGTTATTCGGTCATTGGCGTACAAATTAACTACCAAATGCGCAGATACAAATAGTAAAATGCACCGTGTTACTTCAGCATACCAGGCCAGTCCGAATTATAAGCCAACGTATGCATCACTTTCTATCAGGTACCACATTAACTATTCCGCGTATTCAATTCGAACATTGCAACTTCTCCGCTAGGCACTTCAGTTGAGATTTAAGACAGCGTAGACAACTTCGGTTGAGTAATTAAATTGGCTTCCACGTGTTTCCGCAGTATCTTCTTTTCCTTACACAACGAAATGGGATGTCTGTAGAAAATGTTTACTGTCGTTGAATTCCATTTTCTATAAACATTTCCGGGCTCAATTCGAGCGTCTAGCAACATTTCTATTGTTTATCAAATCACTAAGACATTTTTAACACAGTAAAAAATTGAATTTTAAAGTGTTTCATCACAAAATTAACATTCCAAAGTAGTACTATGCTGCAGTTACTACAAATTGAACTGGCCGAGGCTTTGAATTGAGTGTAAGAACTGCAAATAAATACATAATTTATCCCATGGAGAAAAATTACAAAAGCTTTCTTACAGTAGTAGTAACGCACAAATTTAACCCCGTGATATTTTTTACGACTTCTGAATATCTACACCAGTTAAATTATATTCTGTTACCTTTTAATCACGGCGTCCTTGTATTCAGGCAACTGTTTCAGGAGGAAACATCCCAGGACTTCATCTGCATGGAATTTACCGTTGTGGGTTCCGATAACTTTTTTTGAGGAATCTGTGGAAACAAAGGCTTTACAAAAAATTAATGAGCAATAATTATTGTATTGGTGAAAATTTTCATTGGATAAACAAAAAATTACCAGCCATGTCCAAAAAGTATTTTATAACTGTATGCGACAGCACGCTATCCCGCTTGTTCTCTCCACACCAATTCGCTATTCATTTATTTCAATGTACACACGACGGTTGGATTATTCTTAACATAGCATTCCGGAGTCAAACAAGAAATTGTGTGGTCACGTGGCATTAGGTAAAGTTATGGCCATCAACCTGGCCCACCAGGAAGCGCTATACACATCTCAGGATCATTATTTCATCTGGAACGGATGGCAATAATAAATTCTTAAATTACTATTGAAAACTAAAATTGTACAAAACAATAGCATGAGGGGCAAAACAAGTTTTAAGAAATGTAGTATTATTATATACATGTATGAACACACATCTATATATTCATAATTCTATGTATGAATTCGTATATGAAGTCGGCATTTTATTGCATATTAGTTTCTTTCTTTACCTGGGCGCTCTCTGTGATAGTGACGATTAAAAGTTTCAAGCGCCGCTAGTATTTACCCCATGTTACCTTGTATTCCGATCATCATGTTGGCAATTCAGGCGTATCCCTTTTTTTTAGCATATTACTAATGTAGAAAGCGATGCCACCCACTCGTACTTTTTATGGCTTAGGGCGAACGTTGGAATGCTGGCACGCTGATTGAAATACTGTATAACTTTGTGTTAGGAGGAAGATAGATCGTATAAATAACTTTAGCATTCAAAATCTATAGGTTACCGGGTGTCTTAGCATGTGTTGTTTAATTTCAGTGAGAACACTAGCCATTTAAAACACGGAGATTACATATCCGCGCGAACCCAACGTTTACCTAACTTGCCATATGGACAGACTCATTAATTGGCGCAGAATTATTACTTTTCTCGAGAAGCGAAACTTCCTACAGTTTTGGCTAGTCAAACCGGGCGCCCACAACTTCTGAGGATATTTAAGGTAACTGGAGAGTGTCCCATTACCTTGCATTCTAACAGGTCATTGGTTACTATATTATAATTCTTTACAGTAGAACCGTATATGTGGCTTCTAAGTAGGCACTGGCACCTGGTATGATTTTTCTATGGGACTAGTTAAAGGTTGGAGTTTTTTTTAGTACTATTGGTCATGTAAGTTAACTCTTAGATGAATAAATCTTTGTTTTCCTTGATCTAATCGATCTGATTGTATTGCTGAACGCTTACGCCCAAAATCTATATTATGCATATTGTAGGGTTGTTTTAATTTATAGCTAGCTGTGTGATTTATGCTTTCATGTAAATTGTTATAACTATCATTATCGAGGATTTTATACTAATACGACGCCTCCGATGTACCCCAGAGAAATTCTAAGAAATGAGGATCTTGTATTTTGTGAGGATGTCATAGTGAACAAACGTTCGTGGATTTCAATTGATTTTGGTGAGCATCCACTAAAATATTGCAATATTAGCAGTGAATCTGCTGAAATTGGTCCATATCCAATAACATCGGAAGACTGAAATCAATCACTTCACCGGCTTGGTTTTATTTTCATCGACTATCACCTGTGGTATTGGTTTTTTTGAACACTCGGCAAAGATTGGAATTCTCAGATTCCGTTAACCTGCTCTAGAGACGATGTGATTGATCAAAGAAATTATTATATTCCCACATATGTAACATCCGCAATATTTCCAACTGACTGGATAACACGATCTACGTGCTCCTGATAAGCACAGCAAGGTATATACAAAAGGCTAACACACAAGGTTATTCATCACAGCTGGATAACTAACTGCCCCTTTTGATTAAAACTGTTTGATCTCAATAAAGATCACTTTATCGACGATTTCACTATGAAGAATACCTTTAACACTACCATGCTCACGTAAGTCGGTCCTATGAGGTTTGCCCAATGTCAAATAACGAATTCTGTGAGTACATATGTTTACTCTCACCAACCTCCATTTTGGTGCAGGAGTAGGTTTCACTACTACCACCCTCGACATATCCCTACTCTCACCCCCGAATTCTAGAACACACTAGTATTATCTCCTCACATAAATACACAAAGCTGACATCTTCTGTCTCTCTAGTCTCCAGTTTTGACTCTCCCATCAAAAGAATCACCACCTACAACCTCTTGTACTCTCCTTATCGTCCTTCATAACACTTCCTATCTGCCTCCATTTCCCCAACCTACAATTTATTTATGGCCACCATCAACATGACTTCCCTACTCATTATTTTTTTCCTATTCAATATCAATCACCTTTTCAAAATCTACAAAACAAGTAAATATGTTCTGATTGTATTCTATATTCATTTCGATTAGTGATCTCATTACTGCAATGGCATCGCACCTGCCTAAACCCAAACTGACTATCCCCTAGGTAATCATTTGCCCTACCCTCTATCCTTATGTTGATGATCCTGAGAACAACTTAAGTTGTGGAGGATATCAAACTTATTGCTCCTGCATGCTGGTCCTTACTGCACTGTTCCAATAGCCATTTCATGATGGAGCATAACGAGGTCACCTATTAGATGTTTCACAAATGAGCAATCCGCACTCTGCAAAGGCTGGGAGCCAACTGCCACTGGCCTCCAGCCTTTCCCAAGAATCCCCTCCATTGAACCCAGCCAGAGAAACCACCATCCGTCCATGAAAAAATAAGTCATTACTTTTGGAACAGACCTGTAGTGCACAAACACTCCACCATTTGCTTAAGAGCTGAAGTTGTTTACCTGATGCTAGAAACAATGTATCCACCAAGTTATTCCTAAATTAGAGGAACATGAAAGCCTTTGAGTCACCCAATTTAGTTTGTTATCCAAAATGCAAATAAATGAGGAAGTACTAGAAATGGTGGGGGAGGAGAGGGGTTTGTTGAGAGAAATCCTATGAGGCAGGAAAAATGGATGAAAGGCGTATTGAGCGGTAGTGGAATGTTGAAGAGGGTAATAGAGGGGAGAATGTTGGGCAAGCGAGGTAAGGGTAGGAACAGGATAGGGATGTTGGACGGGATGAAGGGAGGAAAGAAGTACACCGAGATGAAGAGGGACCTGATATAGATTAGTTTGCTAGGTGGGGAGTCACAAACTGTTTACTTGATAGTTGTGTCCATCCAAAAACCTACCTTAACCGGTAGATTACCTAATAATAATAATCCAAAATGCTTGATTTGAGGGGTGTGTATTAGATCTGTCTGAGATCATATCTAGTTTTAAACAGTTGCTCTTTCAAAATGCAGCTCATGGATGTTCTGAAAACAGAACATGGTCAGAATGACCAAATAAGTTGATTTCATTTTCCACCCGATGCCATATGAACATGAGAAAACAGCTAACAGTTTCAGGCGTAACTTTGTGGAATTCCTTCATAGTGAGGGTAAAAAATAAGGAAAACTTTACACTTCCACACACTTTTAATACAATAAGGCCATGGTTTCGGTGCTGTGCATCATCATCAGGTACAATTCAACAAAATTTTCCAACTTATATAGTCAGGTGCCAGGTAGGGGAAGTAAGGGAGAGGGGTGGTAGTTTAGGTGCAGCAATCATTGGTGGGTGAAGGGAAGGTGATCTATTAGATGCAGACGGTACAAAGGGGTACAAATATTAAATTATCCACTCCACATCCAGGCATCACAATTCACAAAAACGTGCAGCCTTTCATTCCATGTTACACAGAGTATGCAATATCCCAATGTCAACACACAACAGACATGGGAAACTCCACATTATAAAATTGATTGCAGTCAACAATGGTTACAGTGAAACATTGATCGACAACATGTACAACAGAAAATAAACACAGATTGCCCTGAAATCCATGTATTACACATCCAAACCTGACAAGCACCAATGGCAAAGAATTTCTTTCCTTGGCCATGTCTCACTCAGAATACAACAAATACTCTCAAAAAACAACATCAAAGCCGCTTTTTACAATTCACATACTTTGAAAAGCTTAACAGGTTCACCAAAAGATAAAATTGACCTAATGCAACAAAGCGGAGTTTATAAACTCAATTGTACAGACTGCAACGCCATCTACATCGGACAGACAGGGAGGACTTTCGACATTAGGATTAAGGAACACCGTTCATGCTTCAGAAAGAAAGACAATAGATCACAATTCGCTAAACACCTCTTAGACCACAACCATTCCAGTAACTTCACAGCAGACATTTTACACACGGAAACGAAAGGTCACAGGCTGAACGCTCTGGAGGAGTTGGAAATCCCTCCAGTCCAGTAATCTTGAGATGGTCAATGATATCCTTTACCTCTCGCGTTTCCCTCTCCCTTAATTCTTAAATACCTTCCCACACCATCCCCTCCCCCACCAAGGCAGTGACAGTCACCATCCCTCCATTAATGAGGGTCAACCGTTGCAAGCAAACACCCCCCTTTGTACCATCTGTATCCAATAGATCACCCTCACTTTCCCTTCACCCACCAATGACTGCAGCACCTACACTACCACTCCTCTCCCTTACTTCCCCTACCTGGCACCTGACTATTTAAGTTGGAGAATTTTGTTGAATTGTACCTGATGATGATGCGCAGCATCGAAACCATGGTCGCATTGTATTAAAAGAGTGGAGGTGTAAAGTTTTCCTTATTTTTTACCCTCACCATGTGAAAACAGTGTTCCTCTTGCACAAAATGCAATAGTTGCCTTGAGCATACACAAGAAAAGGGATCTGCCGCTTGTACTGGAGGCATCCCCTGGCCTGGTGTGATCTCCTCCATTTATCAATTTCTTTAAGGTTGCTAAGTTAACTGGAACATGTTGGTCTTACTGCTCTTGCTGAAATTATCTATCTAAACCATGACTGCATATTTTGATACACAATTCTACACAAATTATTTTCTAAATTGGAAAAAATGTTCAACACTAAGTCATTTCATAGTTAATACTTTATTATTAAAATAAATTGATTTGATTATTATTGAATAAATAAGTCATGAATAGTGGTCATCCACCCATTGTGAAAACCTCAATAAGTCAAACAAATAACACAATATTTTTGCAATTTTATTCTGGGTGATCGGTCATTATATATACATTGGAACCTTGCTTAATAAGCATAATTTTTTCCAGAATCTTACTCATAATGAAAAACAATTTTTTAACATATAAATTAATGTAAAATACAAAAATGCACTCCATGCCAAAAAATAAATTATGTACATAGTATTCAAAGAAAAGTATGCACAATTGTTAAGGGTCATGAATCATCTTCATCTTTTCTTCTTTCTTTGAAGATACCAACCAACCTGGAATGACAATTTTATTTGCAGAAAACAAATTGCATTTAGCCTTTTCTCCTAAACTTTACACTCCATTGAATGCTACTGGTAAATTAAGACTGAATGGTAAACAAGTAGCAGTTTAATTTTCAAATTGCTCCTGGCATTGACTCAAAATAACAGGGTGAAAAGGTCTTTCATTGGCTAATGTTAGGATGTCTGGGCAATGTATTCTCTTCTGGTGTTATAAAGATTCACTTTGACATCTCTTTCCAGAAGAGATCCATTTCACAGCAATTAAAAACCTGTTACAGCAGGAAACCCTTAGAATCTACGAACTTCTTGAAGTCACCAATGAAGTTATATGCTGCGTTTGTGCCAGAACTTGCAGCTTCAGTGGTCCTCACAACACTGTGGATGGCAGTTCTCCTCTTTAACTTCTCTAATCACCCACTGCTTCGCTTCAATTCTTCTTCTTCAGTTGTAGATGATCCTGGCATCTTCTTAATCAGGTTGGGCAAAAGTACTTTTGCCTTCTCATAAATGATATTCTTATCAACAATTTTGCATTTTAATTGCTTTTCATTTATCCCTACGTAAATTGACCTTTCAAAATTGCTGAGAATACACAATTGAGGCATAATAATACTCTTGTCACTCCCTTTAAGGATTTACCTCCTTAACCTTGTCCTTGAGTATATTGAAAATTTCTGATGTAGACAGATTGTATGTGCATTAGATCATCCAAGTTCACATCATTTCATTGATTGTACTTCTCATTTGTATCGTTATTTTTAATCTCTCATGGCTTTCTTCTTGTGGCTTTTCTCAGATCACATTTTTGCGTGGGTTTTTCACTCTTTGTACATAAAAATCACAAATAATATGTCTGAACAAAAATTTGGAAAAATATGTTATCACAAGTGAAACTAAAATGCTAGCCAAACAAGGGTTTAAGCTAGACTGATGCAGCAGGCACAGAATCTGGGGTTTCCTGTCTCCTTGTCACTTGTTATCTGAAACATCACTTGCTAAACAAGCCATTTTTTACAATTTCTTTGCTCCTTATATAAAATAGTCACAGTGGTACTGTACTGCCAGAAAAATCATCATTTCTTCCTACTGTATTAAACTGTAGAGAAGGGCAGGTACTTCTTCACCGAGAACATCTTCCATTTAATTTATTGTAATTTAAGCAAACTGTGAAGAGAAGACCCAATGTACTCTGGTAAATGAAAAATATTCTATGGAGATTTTTCCACAAATGTTCTTCATGTTCGAGGTTTAAATAAATATTAAGAACATGATAATTCAAATGAAAGTTTTTACACAACATAATGTTTCAAAAGGGAAGCAAATGCCTGGTTATTGGTGAAACAATATCCTCCTCCACCATACATGCTTATAAGTCTTTTGAAATCAGGTATTTATTGCAAAATATACCTCAAAATATACCAAGCCTAATTTTGTTGGCACACAAGTGGATGATAAATAGCCCCTTCTTCAATGAGGAAATCATAGAGCTTGCGAGTTTTATTTACATCAATCTTTATCAAAGCACGAGCTTGAAGAAGTCTAAGACCATCTTCTTTTATACATGCTGCAACTAAAATGTTCTTAAATTCTATGAAACTATCAGGCACAAAACGTGCAACCGAGCACAATTCACGTTCCTTTGCACTAAGTTTATCACACCCAGGAAGCTTGGATATATTGAGAGGAGGAGCAGGACGCCTTGACTGGTTGACTAAACGTGGAAACTTACCTGCTCTGCCATCACATGCGTTTTTCCAATTAGAAAATGGGTTTAGCAAATATTTCCTTCTTTCCTTTAAAAATTCTTCTTGGCGGTGACAGTACCTCTTGTACACTGATGACATATGAAAATTTGTCACACCATTCCTACGTAGCTCGTAGAGTTCATTTAGACTTGCTCTGAGATCTGCTTCCAACTTCAGGCCCTCTAACAACTTGTCCATCTCCAGTCCACTTAAAAACTGAGTAAACTTGGTCAGAGTCTTCACCAATTGGGAACTGACTCCAAGACATGATGAAAATTGCCTATCTCCACCACGATTACCCCACTGAAGATTTGAATCATCATAGCGACGCAACCATAAAACATTTTTTTGGGGGTGGATGAGGCCATGCTCTTTGATGGTTTCATGGCGACGTTTTCTTTCAATCAGGTGCTTATTGTAATTATCCACCAATGCAAAAATCAATTCACTCCCCAGTCTCCTTTCTTCATGACTCCATCCCTGAACTGGTTCATAGATGAAGGCTGGATCTAGGCTGGAAAGTATGTGTTCTGCATCATTGTCATAATCCGTCTGAAAGTCTCCCCTAGCAGCATTATAACCAGAGAAAGCACCATGAAGAATGGATGTTGATGTGAATCTAGGAGGATCATGTAAATTAGCACGATGTGCAATATACGCTGGATTAATCCTAAATTGGTGATCCTTTTGATATACTCTCAGATAATGCTCCTTAATTTCCTTTGCACTGTGCATTGAGTCCATAGATTTTGAGACACTAACCCAATCATTTGGCCCATAATGAACAAGGGCATCCAAGAGATTTAGCTCGTCAGCAGCTGTCCACCCTACTTCCAACACTGGCATGTCAACTCTCATCATGATGGTTTCATGATTATTATGATGGCATCGAAACTCAACACCCTTTGCAATGCAGTGCTGACATAATACAGTGTTTTCTGGGCAATTTAAACAATAGCTGTACACATCCTGTAAATGTCCCATACAATAGCAGCATAAAACCCTGGGTAGATTATTATTAGCCATCTTTCCACGGGATGGAAATAACCTGAAAAAATAATTTCAATGAACACAATGAACAATTCCTCATCTAATCCAACCTAACAAAACTTCTAACATTAAATTACAAAGCATTACAGACAGTAAAGTGGGAGCAACAATTACATTACATAATGATTTCCCACAAATAAGGATGGCTTTTTGGAAAACAAATGCGAGGTTCTGGTGAGCACTTTCTTAAAATTTGGAAAATGATAAAAATTAGTTACATGCATAAAGTGAATGAAAATTGTATTTTATAAAACTCATTGAAAACATCTTTAAATCAAATCAATTTGAAATAAGTGCATGGAAATAATATGAATAAACCACAGCTTTCAGCCCAAAAGCTTGAGAGATGAGGGAAGAACTCACCTGGTACTAAGCCCAATGGTGTGTGAAATTCACACACCAGGGTAGGTGGGCTAGCTCCTTTCTCTGAATCGCTTAAAGTTTCTCAAGAAGATATGGTACCTGAAAAATTACATAGCTTGGATGAAGTGGAAGGTTCCCAGAGGCATGCTCAGGGTTCAATTTCTTTTAAATTAACATTCTTTTTCTGATGGC
This sequence comes from Hetaerina titia, assembly GCA_037158775.1. NCBI lineage: Eukaryota > Metazoa > Arthropoda > Insecta > Odonata > Calopterygidae > Hetaerina > Hetaerina titia. The sequence goes on from CM073779.1 coordinate 75,553,453, forward strand.
TGAAAAATGACCATTTAAATTATTAGTTGAAATACCACGCTAGAAAGTGTCGCTTAGCTCTCTTCCTCAACACAATACCTAATTTACCACAGTAGTGAATCAGCTGCTTTTAGTCTGAAATGAAAAACACATTGAACTGGGGCCATGAATGGGAATTTTATGAAATTATCTAAGAAATCATGATAAAAGGTAGTATCAACATATAACAACAAAATTACCTAAATTTTCCAGTTTCAACCTAAACACTCCCTGAATATTCCATTCCATAACCATGGTCATTAAAGCAGCTTTAAACACAATAGTACCTGCCTTGCCACAGAATTGAAATGGCATGGTAAATTATTACAGCAGAAACATGAGATATTATTATTAGGTAATCTACCAGTTAAGGTAGGTTTTTGGATGGACACAACTATCAAATAAACATTTTGTGACTCCCCACCTAGCAAACTAATCTATATCAGGTCCCTCTTCATCTCGGTGTACTTCTTTCCTCCCTTCATCCCGTCCAACATCCCTATCCTGTTCCTACCCTTACCACGCTTGCCCAACATATGATGGGAAATTTACAGAAATAAGAATAATAAACAATTCTCTTTTTGCAATGCAACACTTTCAGAGAGTGAAAACCATTTTCTTAGACCAGAATTTTAACCCGGATTCCTCGATGTCCGGCTGAGTGCTTTAGCCAGTTAAGCTATCAACGTGTCCTCTTACACTCCAAAATTTTGGGGGCTTTAAATGAACAAGATGTTGTGATGAAATACTGTACATACAATGTCACAGGCATTTGTAGTCGTGAGCGAAGTGCCACAGTCCATGAGGTTCAAGCCAACTTTAAACACTGGTATGCTTTACTTTGGACAAATTGTTTAAGGTAAAACACACCACAGAGGAGATGTGAATGGAGTACTGATGCCATTGAAATGCAATCACAATTGGTTTTTTATACTTGTTTGCATATGCATTATGATTAAACATGTGTGAATATTGTTTTCATATTTTGTTTTGATTAGACATGGTAGTTTGTAATGTTAATTGCAAATCTCTGTTTTATCTTAATTAGAACAGAGCTTTTAGTGACTTTGTGTAGTCATAATTCAAAGACTTTACATAAAAACTACAGATTTCAGACTTTATTTACAAGGAATAGTAAAAATAAAGGCATGAATTTAACTAAATTTGTTCTTTCATTTAAACACTAATTATGGAGGGTAGGGGGAAAATGCATCTGGTTCTTCAAAGTATCAATCTTTTAAAAATTCAATTTATCAATTACTGATTTAAAATATCCAATGTATCTTCTCCTTTTTGCCAGTTTCATTCTTTCAATACATTACGTACCAATTTAATATGTAAATTTTCAAACACTAAGTATTTGTGAAGTAGATTTTGCCTCATAAAATTTATTTCAAATTACACCTGATATCTTATATTTTGGAAAACTCTGGTAGTTCATAGAATATTTTTCATTGGCAACTGTGCTAGATTTATTCCCAAAGGTTTATCAAATAGGTCATTTTTTAGCCTTCTTTAATACCATATGATTAATGAAAGACAATTATCTTGCATTCACTTTTATTCTCTGCAGTTTATATGATAGTAGGCTTATAAAATTTTTGATTATTTGATACATGAAATAATTATGGACCACAGTGAGGGTGCTAACCTTTGTGTAATAAAAATTATCTGATCTATTTGAATGTAAAATTTCTTTTATATCTAATCAGGTTTCTGGCTTGGTTTTCAAAATGTTCAGGTTCCCTTAGCTGAAGGGTTTCACTGTTCCAGGTTTCCCATTTTTCATTACCACTCTTTGTAGCATATGTATAGTCCAGGACTCCAAATACAATTCCTAAAAAACTCATCCCATACTCATTTTCATATTGTCTTATTGGGACTTTCAGATTCTTGAAATTTCCTGTTCTCAACAGTTGGACCCTAGAAAATCCAACATACACTTTAAGTGGGGTTTGGAAAACCTGCAGTAGTTATGCTCTAAATATTTTCCTAATCAGCCCCTGGAATAATGTATTGCTGATTTATTGGAAGGAGTATATTGTTGAATGTGGTTGTTAGACCTACCATGAGACATGTTGCAACAATTTCAAAGGGTAAAACACATTTACCTTGATGGAGTTTCAAAATTGGATCACTAGATGTCAAAGGATGTAGGTTTGACTCCCAGTCAAGGTGAATGTTTTTTACACTTTGAAATTGTTGCATTGCAATTCACATTTAGACAAGGACTCCATTAAAAGTTACTGTAGTGGCATCGCCAGAAGTTTTTTAGATTTTTACCATATGACATCAAGAGGATTAACCAAAATTCCTAGGTAGACCATTGGAATTTCTGAAAGTTGTACTATGGAATCTCGTTATCTAAGACTACCTCCTGGCTGTTTAAGTAAAATGTACTCATAAATGTAATGAAAAAGTAAAGGAAAATCAATTATTATGGTTAATGTAAATGTGCTGAGTATTCTAGTAGAAGGTTAGTCACAATAACCTCTGTTTATGTTAAATACAAGCACTAGTAGATAGACTTTAGCTGAAAGAAATCGGCCCCAGTCAAGTTGAAACATGAACAGGCTGATAGGGAAGTAAAATTTCCCTGTTTATTCATGATATTATTAAAATTAAAATGATTATTATTATTATTTATTATTGTAAGGTAATCTACCAGTTAAGGTGGGTTTATGGATGAACACAACTACCAAATAAATATTTTGTGACTCCTAACAAAACACAATCCAGCAACCTACTCCACATCAGGCCCTTCTTCATCTCTGTGTATTTCCTTCCTCCCTTCATCCTGTCCAACATCCCTATCCGGTTCCTGCCCTTTCCTCATTTGCCTAACACTCTCCCCTCTATTACCTTCTTCAACATCCCACTGCCGCTCATTATGCCTTTCATCCATTTTTCTTGCCTCCATAGGATTTCTCCCAACAAATCCCTCTCCTTGCCCACCATCCCTAGTACTTCCTCATTTGTTTTCCTTTCGGTCCATTTCACCTTCTTCATTCTTCTCCACATCCACATTTCAAAAGCTTCCAATCTGTGTCCATCCTCCTGCTTCAGTGACCACGTTTCCGCGCCATACATAGCTATGCTCCATATCAAAGTTTTTACGAGTCTTTTCTTAACCTTCCTACACAATGTCCCCATCATTGACTCCCTCCTCCTTGAGAAAGCCTCTTTGCCTAGCACAATTCTTCTCCTTACGTCCTTACTACTTTGACCGTGTTGGTCCAAAACACTTCCGAGATACGTAAACTGTTCTACCTGCTCTATTTTTCCCCCTTCTATTTTAATGTTTAGCTTAGCCTTTCTCTTTCTGGAAAATCGCATAACCTTTGTTTCATTATAATTATTATTGGTAGTCATTTACCCACAGATTATTTCATGACTAAGTAAAGAAAATAGTATTAAAATTGTAGCATATGCAATGAACTTAAGCATAGAATTACCTCAATTACAGAACATACAGGAATATTCTGCAGTTACTTCATTTCACTTTTGCACTTGTGAATTATTATTAATATTAGTCAGCTGATCAAGCAGGTTTTACATGGCTCCAGCAATAAACAATGCTTAACTTCTAATACCATAAGCTAAATAAAACGATTTAAGGGATAGATCATCAGGGAATACTTATGTACAAGAAATTGCCTGCTTATATTAAAAATATCAAAAGTTCCTTTAAATTCAAGTGTGCCGTGAAAAAACTACTTTCATGTAAATTATTTTATAGTGTAGATGATTTTCTAATGCATACCATTTCAAATGTATAACTGAAATGTGTTAATTCCAAAAAGTTGTAAATTGTATGTATTTGAACTTTGCATATTGTTTTGATTTTGCATAATGTTTTTTTTTACTGAAATGAAGTGTAAAACATGTATTGACAAAGCCATGCATAATTCTATGCTTATGGTGAATGAATAAATTACAAATTACACCTAAAATGACATTTATAATCCAAAAACCATAGTTTACCAACAATTAGTCTAATTAATAACCATTCTTCAAATCCACATACTTTTTGGCTATCTTCATTCCATCCAAAATACCTATCACTTCCTTCCACTGACTTCCAGTCCTAAAATTCTCCTTTTGCTCAGTCTTCACCAATATATTTCTATTCAAAACTCTACACCCACTGCATTCCATGAAATTCTTCCTGTTAAAAAACTTTTTCCTGGTATCAGCAATATTATTTTTACATTGGTATTGCTGCTAGTACTTTTCACTATGCTGTTGCAGTAGTAGTTTTATGAGAGGCAACCAACAGCTAAGGTCATTTGCACCATTAGAGATGGATAGGAAAGGAAGGGTGCAGAAAAACCCAACGTCGGCATTAGCCTACTCTTGTCAAAAGGCACCAAGGGGTCCACAGTTTAACATCCCATCCAAAGGACATTGTAGTCACTACAAGTACTCTTCACAAAGCACCTCATGTAGGGATCGGGATACCACTGCAAAATATCTGCTGCCTCCAGGATTCGAACCCAGGCCCTCTCATTGGGACACCTGTACATTAGCCACTGTTCCATCCCAATCCCATTATGCTATTGTTTTGGAAATGTATTGCAACTTACAAGCTATAAAGTTTGCATTGTGGCTGATGTGTGCAGGATTGTTTTATTATTTATTGATCACATAAGGTTAACAGGTTACAGCCTGTTGATTGATAATAATAAAAAAGTTAAAATATAGAAAAAATCTAAAAGAGTATAGACTTATAAAGACCTGGAGCTCATTTTTGGAAGACTAAGGGCACGTGAAAAAGCTGAATGTAGATTCCTATCATATGTGGACTTTTTAAATTAATATTTTATGAAATGTCCAAGTCCTATGGATATTGCGGAAGGAAATGAGACATTGCAAAGACAGAGGAACCTAACAGGGCCAAAATGAAATTACATTATATTGGGTCATCACTAAAAAAACATGAATTACTACATATTTACCTGAAAAACTTTCAAAGAAATACATGTCATTTAGAAGGATATTTATCAATGGGAAACCAGACAGCAAAAATGTATCCTGCTATAAGAATTCTTCAGTGACCATATGATAAAACAAGACATAATGGGCAATATCCAAAACATCCCCAAATCACAGCTTTCATGCTGAATCACATGGCGCAGTCATGATCATCACCAAAATTACATTAATTCTAGAGTTTTAGATTCTTAAGCAGCAGGAAAATATTTTTTTATTGTTATGTTTCACCAAATCAGTGTCCCCCTTGCAGCAAAATATAAACCAGACAAAAAAACAACCTTCAACCCTATCCACTTCATACCACCCAGCATCCCTATCATTTTCCTAGCCCTTTTTCACAAGCCAAACCTTCTGCCCTCTATCAGTCTTCCAGTGTCCAAAATTTCATTTAATATAAACAAACCACTTTGCATCTACTGCAGACAATCTCTTAAAATGTATCCCCAACCATCTCCTTGACCAATACAAATCCAAGTTTATTCACAAATCTGACAGTATAAATTCAGACCTGGACCCCATTGTCTCACCCTCTTCCAATTATCCTCAGTAATTTAACCTTCTTCCTCCTCATCTAACTCATGTTTCTATTCCCTTCAATTTTACTTTGTGATTTGATGGAATCTGTTGGGCAGTCATTCAGTGCTCATTCTTTGCCCAATGAAGATGGCTTTGCCATTGAGATGCATTGCATCTCCCTCCTTTCCTTCTCTCCTTTCCATTTGATTCTTCATTAAATACCATTTGTCTCTCAATAGCTACCGTCAATTTCCACCAAACCACATCCCTACCTTGGAGACAGCCAGATGCTGCTCTGACACAATGGAAGTGCCACCAACAACCAGCTGGTTCTGCAGGTGCTAATCATCAAAGGATTCTTCAGCAAGTGGTTCAGCTCCACGAATCATTTCCCTATTTAATCCTCACCCATCCCTCATCCTATCCCTCTTCTTCCCCACTTCACTATCATTGGCCATTGAAAACCTTACAAGAAATAAAGCATCAGATATTAAATCATTCCTTTTGCATTGGCAACTAGAAGAGGTTTTCATAAAAATACCACAAGTGTTTGAATAACATAAAGATTTACCTCTTGAAAGGTCCTCTAAGGATTTAAAAATGCTAACAACCTTTATCAAAGAAGAAGGATTAACTAAGATGGATGAGTTTCTTCTAAAAAGAAAGAGAAATTTGATATGACAACCATAAACACATCGAAAACATTTGGTTTTGGGTAACAAAAGAACACAAGCTGCTTGTTTATATCACAAGAAAGCTCTAAGAAGCAGGGGCTCAATAATGTCAACATGATGGATAACAGACAAAAAATTATGTGAATACTAAATGCTGACAATGAGGATCCAAAGGTAAAGTAACTTAACCAAAGAGAGTAGCAGTGGGAAACCTGTTGTACTTAACCTGTTAGACAAGACCAGATTAACTGAAGTGTGAATTTTGAGAGAATATCAAAGGAAAACATCACCAAACTGGATATTTAGACAGTAAAACAGACATTCGGATATTAGAAAATAATTACAAAACTAGGTATTCAGTAATCATCAAATTGAAATAAAAATCTGAAGCATTCTACGCCTCCCAACTTTGAATAATATAACAGTTTCAGACTTAACTTTGTGGAATTCCTTCATGATTAGGGTAGAGAAAAAAGAGTTTGCACTTCCACATAAAGATTTATTACTTCACACAGCCATGGTTTTGATGCTGGGCATAATCATCAGGTGACATACATGGAAACTTTTTTAAATAATATTGCCTGGCTCCAAGAGGGGAGTAAGGGAGAGGGGTTAAGTTGAGTACTGGTGCCGCAACCTATTAGTGGGCTAGGGGAGGAGGGGGATGATTTTCCACAATGGTTTGACCCTCATTAAAAGATAGTCATCATGGGAGAGGTATATTGTTTCATTGACCACCTCAAATCTGTCCGACTGAAGGGATTGCTAAATTTCCAACTCCTCCAAAACATTCAACCTGCATTCTTTCTTTTCTGTGTGAAGAATGTCTGGTGCAAAGTTACTGGTGTGATTCTTTTTCAAGAGGTGTTTGGCAAATTAAGATCAGTTGTCTTTCTTTGTGAAGCTTGATTGGTGTTCTTTAATCCTAATATTAGGTTTAGATGTATGGTATATAAAGTAAAATTGACTTTGTTTAATTCTTTAGACGGAATGTATACAATTCACAAGTGAGTTGGAATCAAATGGTGCCTTGAATTTCCTGGATTTGACTGAGAAAATTATTAATCAAAGGTTCACCTTTCCATACACAGAAAAAAGTGTTACTCCGACAATATTATCCACTCCAAATCCAAGAATCACAAAAAAAGTGCGGCCTTTGACGCCATGTTACACGGGGCATGCAATACACCAATGTACTACAAAAAAACAAGGGGAACTCAATATTATAAAACAAATTGCAGTCAACAATGTGTACAGGGCAAAATGATTGACAACATGTACCACAGAGAACAAATGCAGACAGCCCAAAAAGCCATATACCATACATTTAAACCTGACGAGCACCGATGGTGAAGAATTCCATTTATTGGCCACATTTCCCTCAGGATACAGCAAATGCTCTCCAAGAACAACATTAAGGCAGCATTTTAAAGCACATACACTTTAAAAAATATAATGGGTTCACCCAAAGATGAAATTGACATAATGCAACGAAGCAGGGTTTATAAACTCAATTGCACAGACAGCAACGCCATCTACATTGGGCAGATATGGAGAACATTTGATATTAGGATTAAGGAACACCAATCAAGCTTCACAAAGAAAGACAACAGGTCTCAATTCGCCAACACCTCTTGGAAAAGAATCATACCAGTAACTCTACACCGGACATTCTTCACACAGAAAAGAAAGGATGCAGATTGAATGTTTTGGAGGAGTTGGAAATTTGACAATCTCTTCAGTCGGACAGATTTGAGGTGGTCAATGAAACAATATAACTCTCCCATTCCCTCCTCCTAAATTTCCTAAAAGACGGAAATCTTTCCCCACCAACCCCACATCCACAAAGGCAATGATGACCATCCCTTAATGAAGGTCAAACCATTGTGGACTAACACCCTTCCCCTCTTCTGGCCCACTAATAGGTTGCTGCACCAGTATTCAAGTTAACCCCTCTCCCTTACCTTCCTCCCCTCTTGGAGCCAGACTATATAAGTTGAAAAAATTTTCATTTATGTCACCTGATGATTATGCACAGCATTGAAACCATGGTCATGTGAAGTAATAAATCTTTATGTGGAAGAGCAAAGTTCTTTACCCTCATCCAAATTTTAAGGTGCTACATATGATAAAAAGTACTATAAGATATGAAATGATATTTGCTGGAGCTCCAATTTTATGGTGTTCTCGCAACCACAGAACAGTGGCTTTATCCTCCACAGAAGCAATATGGCTGCAGTTGAGTGTCATTAAGAAATTTAGTTTAAAACCATGAATGATGAATTGATTGGTAAAAAAAGTACTAGTAACCCTAGCCATGGATAACAGAAGAGCACTTTAGATGTTCATTCATGTCAAATGGCCAAAAGGAGTTAAGACATATGTTATCATTCCTTGACTGAGCAATATAGAAGGGGTTGCTTTCTTTTGAAATGTTGCCTCTCTGAAGAACAGCTGGATATATTCACAATTCAAATTATGGTTATAAAATTTAAGAAAATAAGAGACCACCGGAAATGAAATAAATTATGCCATACAATTATAGGTGTGATCGTGGAATTTAAGTATTACTGTCATCGAAAAAGGTGCTAAGTTTTTGTACAAAAAGTTGGATGTTTTTATTTTGAACTCTTAATGGGATATATTATCATGCTCCTAATTTGGCAATAACATTTTTATTATTTTTGGTTGGTAGTTTTGCCAGAGTCTTTCATTATGCTTCTGATGGAATTATATTCAAATTTACATGTAATTGATTTTGAAGTGTGATTTACGAATGGGGACCATTTTTTTCCTTATTATCAACCTCAAAACACCTAACAAGTTCTCTTCACCACTATTACAATTAACATTATTTTATTTCCATTTCACTTTTTTCATCCTCCTCCAAATCTCAAAACCATCCCACCTATCATTATCCACTTGTCTCAATGAATAAGTTAATGATCTGTACAAAACTGCACTTTCTGTCAATATTTAAACAAATATTTTTTACTTAATTTCCTAATTATAAACGCCTCATTTTAGGATCTTCTTTAATATTAATGCTTATTATAGGTAATCTACTGGTTATGGTAGGTTTACGATGGACACAAATACCAAATAAATATCTTGTCTATCCTAACAAAACAAAATCCAATATCCTACTCTACAACAAGGCCCTCTTCATCTTCAAAAACTTCCGTCCTCCCATCATTCACTCCAACATTCCTATCATATTCCTCCTCCTTCCTCATTTGCCTAATATTCACCTATCAATCACAATCGCCAACATCCCATTGCCAATCAATATGCTTTGCATCCATTTTTCCTGTCTCCTCCCTCACCATGTCTAGCATTTCCTCATTTGTTTTTTTATGTCCACTTCATCTTCTCCACAAACGCATTTAAAAAGCCTCCAATCTAGGCCTAGTATCCTGCTTCCATTACTATGTTTCCATCTCACACCTAACTATGATCCAAGTTTGAAAGAGAAGTTTCTCAACATCTCAACTCAATATCACTACCATAAATTCTCCTCTGGAGTAAAAGTTTCTTTACCAAGCACAATACTTCTCCTTACATCCCTACTAATTTGACCGTTTTGGTCCAAAACACTTCCGAGATACGCAAACTGTTATACCAGCTCAAGTTTTTGCCCTTTTATTTTAATGTTCAACTAAGCCTTCCTATTTCTGGAACACCGCATAACTTTTGTTTATTTATATTTATTCTCATCCCATATCTATCACATTTAATTGTCACATCACTAAGAAATGCTTCAAACCCCGTGGCTAACTAAAGCTTGGTCATCAGTGAACCTGATTTTATGAATTACCTGCTGACTTTCATTCCTACCTCCAGTTCTTCCCACGCCATTTTAACCATTTTCTCCAAATATACGTTAAATAGCACAGGTGATACGGACAATCCTGCCTCACTCGTCTTCCTAACAATGCTCATCCTCTCCATCACCCACTTACACCCGAGCAGTCATAGGCATGTTCAATTTGCGGATTAGTCTCCCGTCACTCAAATAAATTCTGCAATATATTCCCTAGTCTTTCCCAATTCACTCGGTCAAATACTTTCTTGAAATCAAAATGGTACTTTTTTGTGCAAGGACGAAACGGTACAGAAATGCAACTGCTAGTTTCTTTATTATTTTGTAATTTTTCACCTGAAGAGTATTTAAAAGTATGCTAATTATAACCTCCAAATTTGAGGATTAACTGATCCTTCGCATTTTTGTGTTCATTATTTACTTCATTTTCTTATTCCAGACTCCATCCCAATGCTGACTCTGGTCCTGTCTTTGCAGTCATTACTTTGCAATGACTGCAATCCTGTGGCTGACTGGCCAACTAGAGCTTAATTATCTGCAGATCTAATCCTTAAATAAGTTCCCCGCCTACTTTAACACCCATTTACTTTTCGTATACTTTCCTTACCATATATATTGAATCCTTACCATCCTTATTGTTTTCAAACCTTAACGTACATCCGCCTTTTCTTTTTATAGGATGGTAACTAATACTGGGATGTAATGGAATTAACTTCTTCCATTTCAACCTATCTGTAACTTTTCCAGTTTTTATCACAACAGATTCCAACATAGAGCTCACGGCGTATTTTTTCTTTACTTAGATCATCATTCAACTATTCGTATTTTCTCTACTTCACTCAATTCTACAATTTTTTCCGCTAAACATATTATTCACGAATATTTTTTTGAATTTACAAAATATTTACTTTGCATGGGATTTACGTACTCACCGTATGCACTAACTTCCAGTTGGAAGTTAAAATTATAGGTAAATCAATCTCCGTCTAAGATAAAGCAAGGAACTACAGTATTGAATTATTGAAAAATATCTTTATCTTCAGGTTGCTTGTGCACAAGTCTGTTTTGTAGGCTCAACCATTATGAAGATAAAACCCCTATGCCTATCTCACAGTAAAACCGATAACATCCTTGACCGCTTCAATTGCGAGTCCTAACTGATTATGCATTAGTGTACATGCCTTTCCATGCCTAAATATTAAGAGCCCTTCATATGACTTCTTAAGCAGTCAACTCTTGATAACTCACACAGTAGTATTGCCATCTATGTAGCTGAGAACAAGGAACTAAAAGATGATGTACGAATATAAATATTTGTACAATATACTTAAATCGATTAAATTATAGTTTTACAACAATTTTGTGAATTTGCACCATGCTGAGGTTTCTGCGGAATTATGAATCCACTTAACAATTCATTTGTTAGGTTTCTATAAAATATTCCATTTCTTTCTTTTAATTAGGTAACTCTTAGGCGCTAATGAGACTATTTTAGCTTTCATTTTCTTCAAACAGACTATATCTAGTCTGTCGAGGATGTCAGCAATTTTATATTTTGCTATTATTTATAAGGTTAAGTAGTGTTTCATTTAAATAATTTAGATACATATTTAGGCGAAAGTGTAGCCTACGTATTAACGCTTTGATAAGTGGCGCAAATCTCGGAGACGCAAGGTTTTGCCAGATATTTGGAATCTATTTATATTAATTTTTTATTTCTTTTTAATGTTGTGATGACCGCCAAAAGTGGAAAAGCCTTAACTGCATTTGAATATTTACCTTCCTTCATGGCGCTGCGTAAAACAAAGGAAATACAGTTAAAATGTATTTAAGCTTCATATGTGCTTTATGAGATAATTGAAGGGTCGCAACTTGTATAAAACAGTCGTTAGATGAATTTCAAGAAACTGCGGGAGATGCCGCAACAGTAACTTTTAACTGCTACATACTACAACACTAGAATTAAACATAGAGCATTATGCATGAAATAAGGGATTTTGTAATATATTGTATATTGTACACATTTTGATAAAATGCACAAGATAATGATTTCATTTCGTGTTATTATAAGAATGCCATTGGATAAAATAATTTTAAATAAAATGAAATGGTAATGACAGATATGAATTGATATTAAATTTCAATTAATGAATGGCAATACTGGAGAGAAAAGTGGGAGATATGGAAAATTACAATCAAGGTTATTATTAATTTCACTGTTAAGCACACCTTGTTTCCAAATACTGCCTTAATTATGTAAAATAAATAACACATTATAATAAGTGTTTGACATAAGACAAATATTACTTTTTATTTGTAGAAGTAGGTAAAACTTAAATGAGGTAGTTCCTATTTTTGCTCTCAGTTTAATAATGTATCCTTATTAAATGTTAACAAAAGTTCATAAATAAATAGCAATTACTCGACTCAATTCCTAATATTTTACTTACTTCTAATTCTTAAAATTTCATTTACTGACAGTAATTTGGAGTTCATTTACAGTTATTTACACCTTCCTCTAAAGTGCATCTTTATTTAAAAATCTTGCCTCTATACACTTTTCATATCCTCATAGTTGTTTTTCCATCATGCTTCCTTTTCTCTGTTAGTTTTTTACTTCAGTTTATTTTATAACTCTTGGTACTTTTTTCACATTTTATTGAGAAAAGAGATAAATATGACATTCTGATATGATTAATAACTATAATTAATTGAGGTAAATTCTTTCTACTGTTTCAGGCATAACTTTGGGGAAGTTCATGCTCATTATTTATTTTATTAAGAACACAATGTATATATCCACTGTTCTTTACTATCGTATTACTAGTTTCAACACATAGGCATCATCATCAGGTACCTGTTAGTTGTACAATAATAAAGAACAGTGGATGTATACATTGTGTTTTTAATAAAATAAATAAGGTAAATACTTTTTCAGCTAGACACCTGATTATGTTGAGGTGTGTATAAACCATTTCAGAGAAAGAAGAGGTATGGAAACAAAATCTGTGTAGAAGGTTATTTAAAACTACACATTTATGAGGATAATGGTGATTTCAGGTGGTTGATCAGGAATTATTGGTATGATTCAAGATCTGTAAATGTAAAATGAACATACCTACAGCCGTGAACCAATGGAAATATGAATTAACCAAGGCCGTAAACTTAGGCATGCTTATGGCCTTGGCTATTTTGTTTTTCCAATAAAAGTTTTGTTCAAAAAAAGATGAGACAATTTGAGTAAATACTTAATTTTGTTGGCTTACCCTTTAATCATGCCCATCGTTTTCAAAATACAACCCTTGGCTACCAATGCAATGCTCCCAATGAATTTTCCAGCTTTCGAATGCCACCTAGAATGCTGCTTTTGGGACAGCCTTTAAGTGTGCAGTACAATTTTTTGGGTGTGTTCAATAGTTTCTAATTGGAGTCCTTTCAAGGTGGATCTCAACTTAGAAAATTGGGAAAAGTCTGCTGGGGCAAGATTCAGAGAGTAGGGTGACTAAGGGGTCAATAGTACACTGTTTTTAGCCAAAACTCAGTAACAATCAATGATGTATGCACCAGTACATTGTCATGATCAAAACACCAAGACTTGTTTTTCCACATTTGTGATCTCTTCTGCCCAAAATTTCTGTCAAAATGGTAAAACATGAACCAACTAATTTCAACTTCATTGGAAATCTCGCTGACAGTTAAGCTTTGGTTTGTGCGCACTAAATCATTCACACTGTTGACATTGATGGTTGTCCACTTCTTGGATCTTTATCGGTCAAGGTTTGTCCTTGACTGGAAGCAATTTTGCCAATGAAAACACTGCGCCCGACCTACAGATTCATTGCTGAATGACTCTTGAATCATTTCATAAGTTTTAGTTGCACTTTCCCTGAGGTTAAAAAATAATTCAATACTGCTTCTCTAACACCTTCATTCTCACTGACACAATAATTGTACAGTAAGTGTGTGTAAGCTCAGACAAGATTTGATTTTGGGGAGAGACAAGACAAGATAGGGCCACAAGGAAGGTGGTGTTTTACCTCTCAAAGGCACCACTATTAGGCATTACCTCACTGGTTGTGATCTGTCAAGCAGTTCATGGGTGGAAAGATCAGTCCCATATTTTTTGTACAGACCTTGTATTGCAAGCAGTAAATTGAATACTAGATTTAGCTTTTGGGTGCATGGTGAAATGTAGAAAATTCCATCTACGGTGATATTCAAGTTAATGAGCGGGGGAAAGCAGATTCGATAAATTTCATAAGGTTAGTAGTGCATTTCTCAGACTTGATGTGAGTTTCTAAAACACAATATTAGCATAACATAGGCAAAATATAATATTTTAGAGGTTATAACATCATGATGGTGCATTTACTCACGAAAACATCTCCTACTAAGTGTAAGGTATTCCCAATGGACTGAAACCGCGAGGGATGGATGGGGTTGCATGCAGTGATGAGCCCTAGATCTGTGCCATCGGGGGCAATAATATATATATTCCTGGGAGGATTCCCCATGCCAGAATAATGGAACCTAGCGATACTAATCATAATGGATAATACGTAAACATTACTGCTTTACCCCAATTTCAGACTATGCTATCCTCATACATTTATTCAAATAACTAGTGAAAAGGGAACACTAAGAAGAAATTGCATGAATTAGTTACCATGTAGTTCCTTATTGAAAGTATATTGGCAATTGATATAAGGATATACTGCATATGAATCCTCGATGTAGGACAAGGTTTGAACACCTGATTAGGGTATTATTCATACCCCCATTTAGGCTGATAATAGATTTTGAAAGAAATTTTCTTTTTGTATCCGATAATTTTATTTTTATTAAAGGGTTTTTTTATAATTACAGGGAACAGAAATGCCAGACAAATCACCAAAAATTTCTTGTAACATATTTTAACATGCATTAAAAAGAATGTGTTTCTTTGATTTCCCATTACAGGAAGAGTTTTTATAGAATTTTTTTTTTTAAATTCAACTAATGATTTAATCTCAATTATTGAGATTTAGGAAATGATATACAAATAAGGGAAAACATAAGGGAATTACATACAAAACATTAGTATAAATACTCTAAAGAAAATTGAAACATTCAATGAAATGTTCCATCACATAGCCTTACAATTCACTACAAAAAATCACTTTATATCACACCACATAAAAAACAATATGGCCCCAAAAACATACATATGATAAAAGCGACCGTTTCTCTCTCCTGTACGTACAAACTCCTGAATAACTTCGCAGCCTTCCACTCTTAATAAACACGGAGTTAGCTGGCGCGGGGAACGTCCAAAGGTCCGACATCAGCGGCGGCGGCCGCCCCGTCTTCGCCGGCGACCGCAACAGTGTTGGGCGCCATCGCATCAGCGACCTCCGGCTCAGTTACAATGGTTATTAGCTCCCGGTGAATTGGTCGTGGCAATCCTTCGCCGATGGCGGCGAGGTCAGTTTGGAGTTTTTCGCGGCGACGGCGACGGCGACGGCGCCGAGGGTGAGGCGACGAAGACCTAGTGGTCTGAGTGACTGAGACGCTAGACCCTTGATGTCCAGGTTGAACGACTGCCAAGTGGCCACGGCCACGGCGACGGCGGCGAGGGCCACGCAATGGAAGGTTGTTGGGGTGAGTGGCCGGGGTCTTTACAGCTTCGGAGGTGGGATCGTTGCTTCGCTCGGCAACCCTGAGCCCTTGATGTCCAGGTTGAACGCCTGCCAAGTGGCCACGGCGACGGCGGCGAGGGCCACGCAATGGAAGGTTGTTGGGGTGAGTGGCCGGGGTCTTTACAGCTTCGGAGGTGGGATCGTTGCTTCGCTCGGCAACCCCGAGCCCTTGATGTCCAGGTTGATGGACTAGCAAGCGGCCACGGCGACGGAGGCCACGCAATGGAAGGTTGTTGGGGTGAGTGGCCGGGGTCTTCACAGCTTCGGAGGTGGGATCTTTGCTTCGCTCGGCAACCCGTAGCCCTTGATGTCCAGGTTGATGGACTGGCAGGAGAGTGTGGAGCGCCCCACGTCCGAGGCGTTGAATTTTCCCGCCGGCAGCCACGGAAGTTTTTTCCAGCAACCTGGAGGTATGGTCAGACAGAGATTGAAAGAGTAAAGAATATTCGCTCCACCTGAGGGAGGGAAGGGGTTTGACAATCCCGAAGGATTTTGTTAATATACACAGTCTCTGTAATATAGTCTCACCTAGCATTGAGCACTCTAGAATTGGTAATCATGTGGGTATTCCTACAATTATTCATCGTATTTGTGCAGCATGCATTCACTGATAAGTTGCTTGAAGGATTTTCTTTACCAGTTTCTAAATATTTTCCATGAAAAAGTGATCAATGTGCATCATTGCCCTAACTAACTTTCACCATTTTTGTCACAACCCATCTTTTCATTTTTACGTTCTTCACTCATATCTACTACCATATTTCTTTCTGTTCCTCTTCGTCCGACCCTACTTCCCCCACTTGCACCCCACTGGACGTCCAAGGTAAACTTCGGCGGGATATCCTAGGTCCTCTGCCTTTTCTGTATCCTTCTCCTCTCCCAACCCCTCACCTCTCCCACCTAAGGCCTGGAAGACTCTCTCCCGGAGATTTACTTTGTAAGTTGGTTTTGTTTTTCTATGATGTTGTTTAGTAAATCTGATGACATAAAACATCAGGTTTCATCCCCAATATTGCATTAGTATCGTCAAAGAAGATCATAATTGCGTCATCAATTTCAAAGAATCAAAATTAATTCTTTTCAACGAAAAATAAAAATATACAGTTATGTTTCCTTTGCCCATCAATACACAAACGATGGAATACCTGCATGCTCAGAACTAACAAATTTACTAAACGAACAATTAACGAGATATTTCTGTGAAGATGCTTCAACAAAATATGCTTGCACAAATACCAGCTATTACCTTACAAAGTAACCGTTTATTTGAAAATGTAAATCTTACTTTTTACAAGATTTCAGCGCCACTACCCCGATAACTCCATTGTGGCTAATGGTTTGAAATTGAAATTGAAAAAAGTTTGAAATTGAAACGGCGGCGGTAGTTAATAGGCCAATTGGGTTTCTGTGTACGTATTTTTACTTTTTACAACTGTAGTGGAGCTTGGAAGGGCAATCCTTTACCTTTTAAAAGTGTCTGTAACATTTTTCTTACCATCGATAGCAATTTGACTTCGTGCTAAAAATTATATAACATTCTTAGACTCACTTCCGAACAACTGACTTTGACTTCATCTCGATACGGCCTAAAATGTTAATAGAATGATTGTCTTTGGTTTATAATTGAATTCCACTTAAAAGGCCACTGTCTCGGAATAATTTATGTCAGGATAGATGCTTGGATTTCGTTTGATTATATAAATATTGATAGCTTACTAACGGACAGTCCGGTAACTATGAAACATATTCCTTTCCCAAACAAGCCCACGATAGTGAATTGTATGTGAGGAGAGACAGAAAAAAGGTAATGAACTTTTTTATTAAGCTCTACAGGGTTCTTTCTAGGTATATATGCCAATTTGTTCCCTCTGTAACGCCCACTTTCTATGCTATTATCTTTCAAAACTGGAGATTTTTGAGCACCTGGAATGGACCTTGTACTGAGGGAATGGGGATAAGGGTGTAAAGGCTGGGCCGAGATGGGATAGAAAGTGATGCTAAAATGGAGTAAATACATGTTTAATAATATGTAATAATATGTAATAGTGTTTATATATATACATACATATGTTGAAAAAATCACCAGGTGCTCAGAGTGCCTTGTCCGGAAATCGAACCCGGGGCCCTCTGGTCAATAGTCCAACGTTCTACCCACTGGGCTACCACGACCCACACACATACATATATGTATGTACAATGTTCACCAAGAGAGAAACAGCGAACAAACAAAAACACAGAAACACACAAAAAGAAACTCACACATATTCCAAATTTTCGGTGGTCCACCTTTCTCAAGGGAGAGAAGGAACTATATGGGTATATATATATACTTTCACTCACATAGATATAGATATAAGGAAAGGGGAAAGGAACACACATAAAGGACGAACACAGTAGAGGTGGGGAAGGCGGATTCAGGCAGACCACTAATGTAAAGATATTTTCCTCGAACGAGACTTGAACACCGGATCTCTCCACTTGCCGGGCGGATGCTCTAACCTCCTGAGCTATCGAGAAAACCTAATTTACACTGAGATCTGCGATCTTATAAAGTGCCAAAGTGCTCCGATCGAATATGCCCATCCAATTGATACCCATTCCTTGTTCTTTGACTGCTTAACCTTCTCCCCCACATCACAATCTCAATTATGCCATCCCCGATCAAAATACTCCGTTTGCTGATATTGGCAAAGAATTGGCAAATGTATTATTTTACCGTTGCATAATCAGCGTCCATCCAAACTTGTGTCTAACGACAGACAGAATACAGAGGAATGATTCCGTTGATGCAACGTGGCGAACATACAAGCCGTGAGGGTTGCCAATAATCAAGGATACGCACGCGTCAGTATGGATGTCACCACTGAGCGTAGAAAGTTACTGAAGTATTTAAAAGAAAAATTTCTCGAAAACGGCTCAGGAAAAATAATTCATTTAAAAAAATCACATTAAACGGGAAATTTATAAAGAAATTGGTTACGGATTGAATGGAGAGGCCCAAAATGAAAAAAATGATCAAAATTTAAAAAAATATTTTATTCTACATAATTTACTCTATCGAGCGCCCTTTAGAAATCTACGAAACGAACTAATTTATCCTGATTAAATTTTCAGTCTTTCTCTGGTAGTGAGCTGATTACTGCTATGTCATTAACCCTATCTATTCCCTTCTTGAAACCTACTCATTCTCTAAAAATCATTTTCCCAGCTCTCAATCCTCTTATTGATGATCCTGAACTGCTTTAGCTGCGTACTAAATCAAATATATCGCTCTGTAGTTCTCACATATGGATGCCTTCCCTTTTTTTGGAAAAGGAACTAACACTGATTTGACGAAATCTTCCGCTCTGCGGAAATGTTATTAACTAGCACGAACCTATTTGATTTCGATTTGATTGCCAAATGTCTTCACCATATAGTTTTTCTGTACATTCCTTCCTTTTATCTTGGATATTTCATAGGTTAATCCATGATTTTCCAGAATTATCTTTGATTGTTTACGCGGGTATTTACTAATTACTTTCTGAAAGCGATCCATCTTCCAATACAGCGCGCCAATTTCACCCGTCCCTTTTAAACTGTCCATATCCTCACGCTGGGTCTTCCACCACGTCTCTTTAGACCTATTGGTTTCCTTAGTTTAATATTCCACTCTTTGCACTTTCTTTTGCCTATATGTCCGTTTAGATGCTTCTATTTCTTTCTTTTATCCATCGTTTTATTCATATCATCTCTAACTCATGGTTTCCTTGTCCTTTTCCTATTTTAGGGTCCTATAGTTAGGGTTAGGATCTTCAGATACGTTCCCATTTTTATATTAGTATGCTCGTGTTCATTTTCTAACTTCCTCTAAAGCCTACCGAAAATCCTTTCTTATCGTTCCAGTTAACACTTCTACATTTTATTTCCTCAACCGTCTTCTCTATATTACCATATCTTGAATCTGAAGTCACACTTCATTACTAATACCATTATAACCGCATCCTCTCCAGGGAAACTGCGAATTAATCACGCAGTTCATAAGTCCGTGACTAAACATACTCGTCCCTATAATACATTTCTGAATTCCCAGGTATTTTCCATTTATACCTCCGGCTTTGGTTGTGTTTAAACAAAATGCCTCTTATGTTAAGATTCTGTCTCCTACGCTCTCTTTTGCCTTCTCCCAGCGGATATTTGTTGTTCCTAAACCGTAGCCCCGTACTTCACTACGACCTCTTTCTTCTTTTTCCGTCGGGTTTCGATCCCTAAAACTATCAATAGGTTCCCTTATAGGACCACCCGCAATTATTTACTCTAATTGAATCTGAGTCTGTCGGCTTCTTCCTCCTTAGTATTGCTAGATGACATGTTAGTTGGTTCAGGCTATACTCAAATAAATAATATTCTATCAATCCCTTGAGCATACTACGCCCGTTCCTAATTCTTTTTTCAACACTTTCGCCACCACTTGCTGTCTTTCTTCCCCTTCACTTCATATTACTCTATAATTATCGCTCCCGTAATCCCCCCCTAATCTTTCATCTCAACTCGCACCACTATAAAATATCTATATTTTCTCTCACCGTCCCCCGATTCACATTTTCAAATTTATCTGCCCACATGATTGACATAAAATCTCTAATTTAACATGTTCTGTCCTTTTCCCTATTTTCTGTGCTGCTTCCGTCGATTGCGCTTTGTCAGGATTATTTGAAATGACGACCGCAGAAGCCTCACCCCTCCTGCTGCTGGGCATGACACGCAATCAAGTGGGCTAAATCACGTAGTTACCAGCACTCATAATCAGAATCCATCATAGTTTCGTGGGATGATAATTGAGGTTCATTTCCGCTGCTGTCCTATATAAACTTTTTAACGGGAAACCATAACTGAAATAGCCACGCCCAACTAGGTACTATCTTTTATCTGGTTACTGCCCTTCAACCTATGTGGCTTGTGTGACCCTACCTAGAGAAATTTCTACTGCTCCTTACATCACAGATTTAAGGGTATATACATTGTACAACCCTACGGACTAGAACCTTGACATGGACTATAACCTTGACGTGGTGGAAGGCCTTGTGTGTTCCGATGACGCCTCGAGCTATACTGGCGGGAGAAATGATAATTGCTCCTGTAGAACCACCCATGCCAGATAAGTCGAAGGTTAGGAGCAAGAGGAAAGGTAGTTCCTCAGTGAGGCGGGTGCAAAGGCTTCAGACCCCAGTGGGGCGGCCATTGAGTGATGGTGTCACGTTAAAAACTATTGAGGAAGGAAACGGGAAATTACCTCAATTATTATTACCAAGAATATAATGATGGACCATGTAAACAATATGAGTCCTGGTAACTGCGGGATTCGGCCCAATCGACCGTGTGTCATACCCGGCAGCCAGAGAGGTTAGGCCTCCGCGGTCGTCGACACACAAAACCATTGCAAAGGAAAACCGACAGCATAAGGTCAGAAGAAGAAGACCAAATTAGTTAGAATAGGAACTCGGAATGAGAGGACAATGTTGAGGACAGGAAAATCAGAGAATATTAAGTGAAGGATGGAAAGGGGAAATATATATATATATATATATATATTAGGTTTATGTGAGGTGACAATGAAGGATAGTGGGTATTACTGGAGTGATAGCTGAGGGGATACTGGAGAGGCGGGGACGAGAACATAGAACATCGTTAACAGAACTTGCAATGGATTGAATAATACCAGTAGAGATTAAAGCAGAACCGACGACCTTGGCCATTGTTCAGGTATACAATATATGCCACCGAGCAATCATAAGGAGGAAGAAATCGATAAAATACCCAATCATTTGGGCGACATAATTGCGTGTATTCCCACAGGGAAACATTGATTAGTGATGGGAGGGGCGAAGAAAGAGATGATGATGGCGTGGTGGACTACGGTTTAGGTACAAGGAATGGCCACAAGGAGAAAGCAATTGTGTTCTGTAGGAGACAGGGGTTAGTCATCACCAACACATGGTTTAGACACCACAGAAGGCGTAAGTATACATGGAAAATTCCCGGTGACTCAGAAAGGTAACAGTTAGATTATATTATGGTTAGGCACAGATTCAGGAACAGTGTGATAAATTTGAACACCTTCCCGGGAGTGGATACGGATTCTGACCACAAATCAGTTGTTATGAAGTATAGAGTCCGTTTCAAAAAGATAAGGCAGGGACGGTGGGTTAGGAAATGGAATTTAGAAGCATTAAATGGATTTACAAGGAAGGAGTATCGGCAGACTGCAGAGAAAATTATGGATGATTGTAAAGAGCCGAGTACTATCGAAAATGAATGGGAATGAATAAAGTAAGGGATATCGAAAGCCCCCACAAGAAACTATATGAACCTTTAATGGGAAAAGGACAGGGAAACCATGGAGTACAGATGAGATGACAAAATTAGAAAAGAGAAGAAAATGGAAGAATGTAAACACAGAGTTGGGGAGAAGGAAGTACAAAGATTTAAATAATTAATTGAGGTGGGCAACAAATAAAGCAAAAGAAGCCTCCTGGAAGGCGAACTGCATAGATATAGAAAGTTCGCAGAGGAAGGATGGAATTGGTACGCTATACAGCAAGGTTAAATCACTTTCGGGAAGTAAGAAGGTAAGATCAGTGTTAACAGTAAGAGATAGGTCCAGTAAGATAGCAGTTGACGAAGAAAAGACCCAAGAGAGATGGAAGGAAATTATAGAAGCGCTGTATGGTAAAGAACTTAGGCCTACAAGGTTACACATGGAAAAGGAACATGAAGTAGAGGAAGACAGCTTAGGTCCATGCATACTCGACGATGAGATAGAAAGGGCGATAAGGGAGATGAAATCAAATAATGCCGTGGGGGTAGACAACATTCTTACGGAACTACTAAAAGGTTTAGGAAAGTGTGGGAGGACAAGTTTATATGGACTGATTCATAGTACCTATGAGGAAGGAATCTGGCCGGAAGATGTGAGATCAGTGTTAGTTCCTATTCCAAGAAAGGTAGAGGCTACTTCGTGCGAGGACTACAGAACTAAAATTTTAATATCCCACGTAGTTAAAGTTGTTCTCAGGATCATCAACAAAAGGATAGAGAGTACGGCAAATGATTACTAAGGGGATAAAAAGTTTGGATTTAGGATGGCGAGAGCCACGCGTGATGCCTTTGCAGTAATTAGATCACTAATCGAGAGGATATGAGAATACAATCAGGACGTATTTGCCTGTTTCGTAGATTTCGAAAATACGTTTGATAGAATGAGTTTGAAAAACCTAATGAGTATATTGCCGAAAATAGGAATAGATTGAAGTGATAAGGGGCTAATCTGCAAACTGTACATGTCTTTGACTGCACAGGTGCGGGATATTCCGAATGGGCAGTGTTAGGAAGAGGTATAAGGCAGTGATGCCCATTATCACCGGTGGTGTTTAACGCACATATGGAGAAAATGATCAAAGAGCCATGGAAAGAACTTGATGCAGGAATTAAATGCTAAGAGGTATACGTAAAATCAGTTTGATTTGCTCATTTGGCCATAGGCAAGCTCTTAATTTGTCAGTGAGCAAAGGGGTTGCAAGCATTGCTGAGTGCTTTGAGAATTCAGTGTGACTGATACACGATGAAAATCAATATTAATAAAACAAAGGCTATGTGATTTTCCAGAAAGAAAAAGGCAACGCTAAATATTAAAAGAAGAGGGCAAAAGTTAGAGCAGGTAGAACAGTGTACGTATCTCGCAACTGTTACAAGTGTACAAACACTGTCAAAGCAGTAGGGACGTAAAGAGAAGTATTGCGCTAGGCAAAGAGGCTTTCACAAGGAGGAAGGAGTCGATGACAGGGACGTTAAGTAAGGATGTCAAGAAAAGACCCGTAAAAACCTTTATACGGAGCGTAGTTATATACGGCGGGAAAACGCGGCCACTGAAGCAGGATGAGAGAAGTAGATTGGAGGCTTTTGAAATGTGGATGTGGAGAAGAATGGAGAAGGTGAAATGGACCGAAAGGAAAACAAATGAGGAAGTACTAGGGATGGTGGGCAAGGAGAGGGATTTGTTGGGAGAAATCTTAAGGAGGCAGGAAAAATGGATGAAAGGTGTATTGAGCGGTAGTGGAATGTTGAAGAAGGTAATAGAGGGGAGAGTGTTAGGCAAATGAGGAAAGGGCAGGAACCGGATAGGGATGTTGGACAGGATGAAGGGAGAAAGGAAATACACAGAGATGAAGAGGGACTTGTTGCAGAGTAGGTTGCAGGATTGTGTTTTGTTAGGAGTAAAAAAATATTTATTTGGTAGTTGTGTCAATCCAAAACATACCTTAACCGTTAGATTACTTAATAATATCGTACAAGCCATACCACCACAAGAAAGTACGAGTCATCTAAGTAGTTCATTGGGAGTGCATGCATGGATCTTTCGAAAACCTTCTTCACAATAAGGCCAAAATTTCAGTAATTATATGCATTTTTAGTACACAAATTACTCGTAATATGTCATCACATTTTCACGACGTCGTACAAATACACACATATAAAACCATAAACACATTAATCAGGCCGAAGGTCGGTTTGGTAGGTGATGGTAAAGTTCACCCAGAATTAAGCCCGACGGCGAGTGAAATTCACACATTAGGGGGGTCAGTGTTTTTCCCAGTGCAGGTTATGGTTTTCAAGATTGATATGTTACCCAAAAAATCACGTAGCTTTTTTGGAGCTGAGGGACTCCTGAGAGGCAAGCCCGGGAATCGAATCCGGGCCTCTAGAGTTTGTAAATATTCTGAAAAGGTAATAAAGTATATTTTAGAAAATATAGGAATATATTAAATAATCACTAATTAATAATATCACCATCATCAAACTTCTACATGAACCAAATGCACTAAGGATGTTAGAATTGGAGAGAGTAGTAACAGTCGGAAGGAGGGTTGCCCTTATATACTATAACTATAGTATATGTTTCTTGGAAAAAAACGCTGTTCGGGGATGGCACAAGTATTTGTAGAATATAGAATGGTTCAAAACTTACGTAAACATAGAAACATAAGGAAATGACACAAATATGTTTGACATTGTAAAGCGCAGGCTCCCATTTTCAGAATGCCGTTCTTGAGAGACTTTGTATAACTATCTGCAGATTTACAAAAAAAATATTCGTGGAATGAAGAAGGGTAATTTTATGCCTTTTATTTTAACAATCCTGCAACCGTTGAAAAATGTGCAAACCGTATGTAAATCTGTGTTATGCCTCTCTACCTGATAAAATTTCTACAAAATAATGTCAATTGCTACGTGTTGTTATGCACAATCTCTGGTTTTTATTAATGAATGTGGTTACATACAGAAACTGTAAGGGGAGCAATTATAAATGGTCCCTTAAGATCTAATGAGATATTTTTGTTAATATATCTTTCACATATTAGATACAGGATGGAAATTTTGGAAAAAAATTACAATTTTACCTTTTTTCGCTTGCATTAAGTTTTTATGATTATTTCTTTCTGTGGTAATGGGTAAGATCATAAATATTTTTCGTAAAAGGAAGAAAAACCTACAACTTCCACGTAATCAGAATTTGTTGGGGGTTAAATTCACAGGCATGATATTATTTCATCGAAGGATAATACAATAGATAGTCATTCACATCAATAGATGATTTCAGGGAAGCAATGAATTCATGCGAAGAAAACACATTACAAATTTGAAGGATGCCGGCTGGTGTCGCGAAGAGTAATTTCGGGGCTGTATTACTTGTAGTAGGACGGCCACAAAAGTGGAACCGAAGAATTGCCTTTTTTAGGAAATATTATTCTGTCAACCGGAACGTAACACAAATGCAATTACTTAAGAGAATAGCACTTAAAACTGGATAAAGGCGTTTTGGAGCTTCGCAATTAACAGTCACTTGTCTTGTTCACCAGGTAAGGGGAAGAAAGAAAACGAAAGAGAGAGGTCTGAAAACCTGGCAACTCGGTGAGAGAATCCGATATGATGGTTCTCTCAACGTAGAAAATGAAAGTACTGGTTTGGGAACGAATTGATGACTGCACTTTTTGATAAAATATTTCTTTCCAAATTTACAAAACTTAAATTCTAATTTTTACTTTAGAAGAGATGCCACCAATTTTCAACATAACTCATTCGCTCTCCACCTCTGGCGGGTGGAAATGCTCAGCACCGATGCCAAACGTAATTAAAAGAACACTCTTAACAAATGACTCTCGCGAGCGCGTATAGAGCTCGGTTTAATTTTGAAGAAAATGTTCACTCCCGAGGTATTCTTCTAAAATTGCTGATCCTTCGTATCACTTACTACAAAATTTTGTTCTACTATTTTAAAAGACGCTCTAATAACGACGGATTTGTATTGCAGGGGAAAATTGTAAATAGGTTACATTAGTACGAAATATTCAAACAAATACTTATTCAAATGTTAACATTAGCATGCTTAATCGTGATGAAATTGTTTCTCCTAGGATGCGTCTTGGGAATGACTCTGCATACATTCTTTCTTTCTCGTTGCATGATGAAACCATCTTTGAATAGGTACATGGGATCGCGGAATTACGGAATATAGAGATATGCTGAAATAATGGTTACTTCGTTCTCATATACTGTTTTCATAGTGTTGGTCAACTGAGAAATGGACGTATTTATTTTTAAAATGTAATTGTTACAAAATATCCGACATTCACGTCAGAATTTCCCGGATGCAATATTGACATGAATGGTATTATTTTGTCATAGGTCAGTGCAATAGTTGTTTAAGATAATGCATAGAATTACACGTCGAGTCGACGTAAAAAAATGAAATCGACATCAAAGTAAGGTAAATGCTTAGTCCCGAGAACCAAATATAAAGCGCATACTTTCATATCAACATTCACTCAGTTTCAACACAAATAATACTAAGTTGTAATATCAATACTACAAAATTTATTAATTGACGACAGATGAATCGGTTAAAAAGTCTCCAAGACGATCAAGCGATGACACACATATGAATGTATCTGATGGATGCACAGCATTGCCAAAATGTGGATCCAAACAAGCGCCCTTATTTTACAAATAATATCTTATAATTAGGAACAAAAAACAAAACAAAATCTGTTAAAAAATAGCTTTTATAATTCTTGAAAAAATACGTTGAAGCTTCGCTTATCACAGTCACTTGTTTTTTACCCATATGGCCATGGGAAACGTCCTAAAGGGTTTGGACCGCAGCGAGATCGTCGTGTGACGTCACGCAACTGTACGTATGACACAATGGTAGCGACGTCATTCCCGATCTCAACAGAGTTGCCCGGTTTTCTAAATGGCTTGTGAAAAACAAGTGAAAGTACTACCGCGATCTATCTCACAATACTATCATCACTAGCAAATCTTATGGCAATTTAAACTTGAGTTACCCATTGCAAAGGTGTCAACTTTACTATCAGGCATGAAGTTCATGAAAAAATTATTTTAATACTGGCCAGAATTGCCTCCATTCCGGTAATTATTATGAACCTCTTTCAATTGTTTAACCAGTATTATATTTGCAAATAAAAATTTAGCGACATCCCATTAGATTAAATGGAAGAACTCACAATAATAGCAGTCCAAGTCGATACCAGTAATTGAAGGATTTTAATACAATACAGTAAGCCTAATGAAATCATGAAGCTCCTAACTCACATGTAGGTGCCTACAATAGGAAGTTAGTGTTTTTAAGTGGACCTAGGGAGAGGTTGCCCTTCTTTTTTGACAAATTTTGGTGATCGTAGACATTGACACAACCCTTATTATCAGTTCACAGATTTCAAACACTGAAACAGAATAATCAACGAGATTATAGATAATACTGCACTCTCCGGTTCATTTAATCCGAGGTCATTACACATAAACAAATAGCACCGCCACTAATACGCTACATCGAAATGATAAGAACTTTAGCAGTAAAAGAGAGAGCAATAATTTTGTTTTAAACATATTATTGGCACTGAAACTTTGGCTCAAATGGTCTTAAAAATTACAACAGTTGGCAAGGTATTACTGAACGCCAGGGCGAATTATATTACGAGATCGGTTATATCCTCCGTCTCATCCAACAATATTAGGAAAATAAACTTGCACAATATGTTAACAAATGAAAGTTTAGAAATAACGAAACGGTAACCTTACGGCACCAAATTCAAATGACTGAAGCATTAAAACAACCGACAGACTCAAAACTTGTACAAATATTTCATTAAAAACTAAAAATTTTGAACTATTTTTAATAATATTTATGGCGATATGCACGTACACCATAAAGAAACCACCATTTGGTCGCTTTAACTGCCGAAAGATATGCCTACAGGTAGACAGACAAACAATCTTCGCGCGTAGGTCGAAATGTTAGTGCACAGGAACTTTTTCCGCGATTAACGTCATTTTTATTATGAGAAACCAAGGCTCTGGGCTGAGATGACATGGACCCCTAAAATGAGCCTATTTTCTAAAAAACCTTACTCGGTACCATTAGCAGAGGATTTGCGTTTTTGTGTCAAACTCGTGACCTCGTTGCAGCTCAACATCCAGTTCCCAGAGACTCAACACATTCTCCAAGCACCCCCGAGCTTACCAAAGCCGCATAATGCCCACAATGTAGGCAGTTATGTCATTGATAGTGCGAGTTGACAGTACAGCGAGATGGAGGCCAAGGCTGGCGACAGATGATGCCTGGCGAGTTGGGCAGCTGTCTGCGGCGTCTGGATGTTTCTCACCCACTTAGGTAGTAGTTTTTATGGGAGGCGACCGACAGCTAAGGTCCTTTGCGCTATTAGGGATTGATGGGATAGGAAGGGTGGAGGGAAACCCGGCGTCGGCATTAGCCTACTCTTGTCGACAGGCGCCAAGGGGTCTGCAGTTTAACGTCCATCCTACGGACGTCATACTCACTCAAACGTGCTCTTAACAAAGCACCTTGAATAGGGATTGGGATACCTGAAAAATGTCTCCAGGATTTGAACACAGGCCCTTTTGGGGGGAAGCATGTATGTTAGCCACCGCACCATCATGATCCCCCACTTGAATCATATACCAGAAAATATAATTACCTAATCCTAAACATGGCCATAATAATTCATCTTTAATCATTACCTATGTTACAACGGTAAAAGTCGCCACAAAAATTTACATTTCAGAAAGAATTCATTTCTGCTTCCAGCGTGTTCAGCATCTAAGTTTAAGCTCAAAGGTGAATACCTCTGGTAGCACAAACAGGTGATTAAAAACACCAAAATGGAGCAATAGCCAACATAATGTTGGCTATTTAACCAATTTTTCTAATTAGGAAAATGCTTTCCAAGAGCAGTTCCTTCTTTATTTTAAAAGCATTATCTGCAACAAACTGCCTCCATAACAGAAGGGCAAATATAGTGGTTAATCTCCATTGAAATCCTGTATTTCTGAAATGCAAAATGCAGTTAAAGCTTTTTTCTGGTAAAATTGTGTTCAACGGCTGCAGCTAAACAGTGCACAAGGCTCATTCCAGAGGTCTAACTAAGTCCTACTGAAATTCCTGAATGAAATTTTTTCAATGCATTATGCATGTATTCCAGACCAGCTCCCAAAAAGTATGCCCCCACCCAAAGTTCTGATCTACAGTGAACATGTATCATAATAATATGGCCCTAGCATACAATGACAAAACTTTCATTTAACCTCATCACCAGGGACCATGCAATTTTTCAAAAGAAACAAGAGGGGAAAAATAATAATAACCAACCATAAATGCCATGAAGAAACTAGGAAAAATAACTGGTTCTTTGTCTGGGAACATCGCATGACATTTGGTAGGTCTTCACCTTATGTTAAAAGAGTCAATACAAAAGCAAATGGTTGCAATTGCCTAGGTCGAATATAAGAAAATACTATACCATTTATAAATTCACAGATTCATGCTTAAATAAGAGGTGAATTTAGAAAACAACTCAAATTGATGGTAATAAACACCAGCAAATGAGATAGCAAAATTATCTTGAATGATCAGACAAATAACTACTAAGTGTTCATTCTATTTAATATAATACTCTTATCCTTTATTTTACAAAACTGGCGTTTTCATTTACCTATCTATACTCGTGCAAAAACTGAGCAGTTTTTTAACATATAACTAAGTTGTAACAGTTAAGAGTCGTTGAGAATTATTCATTCTTGGAAAAATCGTTAAGAATAATGATATGAAGTTTTTAAACAATAACAATCATGCATTGATTTTTTTTGGATTGTAATTAGAATACCCTCAACATTGCATATAGCAGTAACAATACTAAAACCATCCCAGATAACTTAGCAGAAATCCATGAGCAAAAGTTAAAGTCGCTCTGCCATAAACACAAAAGTGAATATTTCCCTTGAAAATAGTGATGCAGGAGAAAAATAACTAAAGAATGCAAAGGATTCATTGAGATAGTGAATATATCAGAAGACAAACCTAGAGATATCAGAAGGCAAGAGCAATTCCTGATTTAATGTGTCCACGTGGAAAACGGGGTCAATTTAAAAAAAAAATAACAATGCAGAACTCTGATATGGACAAAATATTGGTGGTTTTTATAAATCTGGGGAATTCTGCAATTCCACCTCCAGGACATATCTGTATATAATATCAAGATTTCATATTTTTGTAAATAAACTGATAAGGTTTTATATAGAAGAATATACAATTTGCACAAAACATAACAGCATTAGCTTACACAGTGAAGTTGCAGGAGAAAGACTATAGCATTGTTTTCAGTTGATATGTTGACAACATTTAATCAATCAGGAAGTGATTAAAATGAACTTTATTCGCAGTTTAAAATCTATTTTCAAAATGGCCCCAACTATAGTCACTGAACTACAAATATATTAGTTCATTCATTTCTTAGCATCAGCATTTCATTTACACCTACTAAGTCATCACTTTATTCCACACACTTGAATAAATAGGGTGAAAAATAAATCAATTAAAAACTGGAGATAACACATTAACCCACTGATGAATGAGTAATACATTCATTGTAATATGTTTAAAAAGCATCACTGTCACACTAAATATGAAACAATAATAATAGAAATAACTAAACGTTTTTCTAAGTATTGTATCACTGAACTATATACAATTTTTGAGTACCTGACAGTGACAAAAAAGATACACAAACATTTGTCATTATTGCAAAGCAACATAGTTTTCAACAAAAAAGGAATATTAAACACCTGGTCAAAAAAGAATATTAAAAACCTGGTCATCTCTTTAATTTAACCTTATAGAAACACAAAAAATGTGCCTATTTGTGTATATATAGTTTTCTCATTAATACAAACTCTAGCCACTCAGAAAAACATATATATATATATATATGTATAATATTTATATATATATATTTCTTCTGAAGTCATAAAGGTTTATTAAATCATTACACACCAGCATTAAAGCTACCATACTAATTACATTGACAACATTTTATGTAGCAGTATCATATTTTAGTAAATTAAAATTATTAAAATTACAAGTTGACACAGACCACAATGAATTACAAAAATAATAAGATGATTTTGTATGATTTAGAATCAATAATAATAATTCTAGTACTGCACAGATGGATGCAATTCACTGTTATATTGATTTCAGTTTTTAATTACCAACTGAAAATTGTAAATAATATATGCAATAATTTCTATTGCTAATTATAAAATACACAGCCCATTCTCTCAATAAAATTAAAACCTGCTCTATAATAACCTATACAGAGGAGGAGATGTCACTTGTACTGTGTTTCTGTTTATTTGCATTGCTTTTAGAACTACTCCGGTTTGACCTGCAGTTGGATTCGTCTTCTTCACTCTCCTCATCTTCCTCTTCACTCTCGTCATCATCCTCGGCATCCTCATCACTCTGCTCTTCGCAGACCTCACCTCGCCTCCTGCTGCCCTCACCACTGTCCCCTCTCTCCTCATTGTCATCACCACTGTCACTCTTGTTCATGCCATCATTGGTGTCCTCAAAATTATCATCTTTCCTCACACGCTCATCCCCTCGGTGAAACAGTGGACTCCTGTCCTCATCCGTGTCTCCCTTGTTCACGAAGTCTCCCTCCTCACTCTCCTCCTCTTCATCATCCTCCTCATCCTCCTCCTCCTCTTCCTCATCCTCCTCTTCCTCCTCATCATCATCATCATCCCCTCCTCTTCTGTGCTCTCCCCCCATAGGCTCCCCTTCACCTTTCCCCTCACCCCCATTTAAGCTCCCCCCGGAGTCCTCATCCAGCACCCTCCGACTGCCATGCATGTCCTCTGGGTCCGTTGTGTCAAAACCCTTCTCCTCCTCATCATAATTACGAGGTACCTTTGCTGAATCTTTACGTCTGGCCTCATCATCATCTCGATCCCTGCGTTCACGCCGCTTGCGGTCTGCAGACTTCTCCTTTTCACGCTCCTTGTCTCTCCGTTCAATTTCTCGACTCTTCTCCTTGCCTCGACGCTCTTTGTCTTTCCTATAATAGTAAACCATTAGCTGCTAACAAGTTCACAGTTTTGTAAGCCAAATTGGAAAATCTGCCTGTAAAAAAATGTTTTTCAATACATACCACCTTTATCTAGAAAACATTTTTGCCTTAAAATTATCATATTTACAGTGGAATTATGAAAAAAAATTGTATAACAATTTTAACAATTCTCAGAATACATCAATTTTGAAGAGTGTATAAAATTAAGGAGAAAAATTGGATGATATTGCTGTTTAACAAAAATGAAAACAATCACAGGAAGCAATTTTCCAGTTGTTCTTAAACGCAAACTTAAAAAATGACAACTCCATATATGCTTGTGACAAGATTACTAAAACTCAAAATTTTTTCACAAACAAGAGTAAAACTATTGCAGTAGCTGAGCATCCAAAGTATGACTCCTTAATATTTCTTCTCATCAACAATATATTTTTATCTTACAAGTATGGGTAAATCCTACTCTATGTATCTCCAGGGTGCCAATCAGAAAAGTACACTGTTGTACAAATTATTGGCCAAATCAATACTTGTGAAAACATTTTCCAAAACCAAATGAAATCCTTTAAATTAAGTAACTTTCAGAAATTCAGCAAACTTGTTTGCTGGAATATTCCTGAAATCTTATTCCCTAATTATGTTGAAGTTTTCTTGGACTATCATCTCTGCATTAGTAAAATGCAAGGAAATTAAAAATGGAGTCTTAGACAATCTCAAATTAGACATCATCATAATGGTGTTCATCTGGAAAATGTTCCTATAGTATGTGGCCTCAGTGTAGCATGTTTCTGCATGGGCACTCATTACTCATCAATGCTTAGGTACTGATGAGCTAATACCAACAAACAACAAGTGGTTGGTTGGTTATTATCTTAATCTAACAAACATGAATTTCAGACTTATTTAGAACCTATCTCTGGTGAACTTTTCCTAAACCATGGGATCCGCGAAGAATTAGTAGACCAATTAGATTCGATATCCTCTTGCTAATTCCATTTGCAGTAGAATTAAAAACTTTCACATTCTTTCAGATGACTCAACACCATTTCAATGAACTTAACTGAAGTGATAATTTCTGATGAAGAAACAAAAAAATATCAATGCACCAGTAGATTTCCTTCACAAATATGATCCAGATCTTGCTGATAAAAATAGATATGCAACTGGTGCACAGTTTGATGAATATTCATGCCTGGGACCAGGAATTCTCATATATAAAATTTTGAAGGACAGCAAAGTTAACTTATTTCATTGTACTCTGAGTAAATATTATTCCAACAAACAGCTTTCTTCACACCATTTGGCGATTCCTGATTTTTTCTTGTTATGATATATTTCTCCTTCATTAGAATTGGAAAATATTTCCTCAGCTCCTCAGTGTGTAGGAAAGTGGTTGTCATCATCAAATTCCTAAACTTGTCATTTTCATTAAAATAATTACTCACTATGAACACAAAATGCAATACAAAGTATAACCAAATATGAAACATACAATTTTACAAAATTACAATAAAATAAAGAGACCTTTAAACTCCGGTTATTATACAAAAAGTAATTTTAATGATACAGTGCTTGTTCAGATAAAAATCAAAATTACAGCATTCTATTATTGATGAATGTACCTAACACTCAGATAACCACAGTAATCAACACAGATGGCTTGATATGTGACAGTAGAGCTCACCAAATAATTATCCCCATGTTGTATGAAATTCATTCATGTGGTTTCCAAAATATCATGCAGCTTCAGTGACGCTAAGGGTGCCCAGAGGCATCACCTGGAATTTATCTCTAGAGCACAGTGCTCGACCTGCTTGACCACTATGAAACCTTATCAGAATATTCATATTACTACCCAAGTATAGAATATTAAGCTCTCGATTATTGGTGCTAATGAATGCATGATAAAGAATAAACAAAAAAACATGAATATCCTAAATATACCAAAAATATTTTAAAAATTTATTTAACAACTAAATTAAGGCGTGATTGAGATCCATAGACCCTTGTTCCACTTAATCTCTGTAAATTACATTTAAGTCATTTACATACACCTAATCCCTAAGTAGAGGAAAACAGACCTTAGCTGGAATCGATTGCAGAACCTCTAGGCTGGCAGGCAAGGACCCCACCACCACCAGGGCCAGAAAAATATGGTAACGATATAAATAGATTCAATTTGTATGAATCAAAGCAGTTGACTCTTCATTCTCATTACTTAATTGAATCGAGTTTTATAGCGAAGCAATGTACAATTTTTTTCAGTTTTTCAGCCATCTGCAATGGGGTGGAATTATAGGTTTACAAGAACTATCACAGAACTATGATCAAATGAATCGCAGAACATGTTATCAGAAAGCTATAGATCATGTAGCCAGGAAAAATAAATCATTAGCACATGATGGACATTCACCAAGGATTGCAGACACAAATTCATTATATGACACCGATTAAAATAATGCATTGTTGATATTAAAGGACTTGAGTCAGGCATACTAAAACTAAATGTTTGATTGCCATTAAGGAGAATATGGAATTTTTAAGCCAACGATTGTGAGAGAAACGATGATGTTGAAGTATGGATATTACTAATGTGGTTAAATGAAAATATTCAATACTAACGACTAGTTGTATTAGTTAGTTCTAGTTGTTACTACTATGTGTAGTAGTTATGTCTAAATCTTGGTTTCATAAACCCTCCTTAGATTTCAGTGTAAATTACATTTCCTCGATATCTCAAGTGCTTAGAATATTGGCAAGTTGAAAGACTTCACAGCATCCAAAGTTTGACTGGTTAGGTTTAACAATGGGTACAATCTTGCATACAAGCCTGAGTGTGGTGAAAGTGCTGACGGCGAAATTGCAACTTTGAAAGGTGTCCGAATTGAATAAACTTGTTGAAGTCTATAGGCAAAAATATGTTTTCAATCTAGACAGGAAAGTGTTATATTTTCATTTACTGCCAGAAAAAAGATGTAATCCAGAGAGAAAGAATGTCATGGATGGTTACTTAGCAAACAAAAACTAAGTGTCCTATTAACCATCTTAGGGTAGCGGCTATTTATATCTTGAGCATAAGTTGCAGCAGGATGTTTAAATCACTACAATTTATTGAATTTTTATTGCATATTGTGTACAGTTTCTTTTACCATAAATATTATGCCTCTGCTTTATGTTTTTTTAAAATTAAATTTTATATTTTAAATACTTCTCGTAAGATACAAATCTTAATGTAATTTTTATATTGAACTGTTTACATGAGGGAAAACTCATTCTAATGGTATGCTCGTATCTTTCGCTGAGAGGTCTTTTCAATATGAAATCCTACTGAATCTGATTAATTCTGCACTCTTTTGACTGCTTTATAATGAATCTGTTTTGATAAAAATTGCTAGAAACTGTGTGATGCGATGATAGTGAAAGCATTACTAAGCAAACATATTGCTTTCCTTTACCTCCTGTTTTAGGTTATCATTTGGGCGCTTTGTAATTTCATGACTTAAGCATTTCTCTTTCTGATTGGGCTTGTTTCCTTTATAACCCTGAGATGGAAAGTGTATTGTATAGAGTATTCGACAAATACTGTACTCTTTTGGCTTTTAGTATCATTGTTAATTTTCCCTTGTAGGCATACACAGTTGAATCAACAGCCATTAACAGAATATACGTATGCTATTATTTCATTATACATGAAGAATATAGTCCAATGACAATGATGACAAGTCATCAATACTCTAAGCATCATTGAGTTTATAGAGAGAATGTCTTGGGGAGGCAGAGTGTTACATATCTCCTCATGTAGGTAGACCAAATGCTGGACTGGAGCAACTTCCAGGCAAAAAAGAAAATCATTGTATAGTTTGCAGTGGAATAAATAGCCACTAGAGAAAAATGTCCCATGTGTGCATAAATTGTGAAAAAGGTGTACATAGGATGTTTGGTTAGCCATTGATGCTAAATGAATGATCCAAAAACACTTGTATGAACAGACTTTTCTACAAAATGTCACTTTCCAGAAGCCAACAAACTTATGCAACTCAAAAAAGTAATTCTTTAATTTTTAACAATTTTTCCAATGTCTTTTTGGTTAATTTTGCTAGGTAAAAAGAGTTTTCATAGGAAAGTGTTACGAAAAATATGTTTCTTGAAATTAAATTTTTATTGCTAAAAAAATTGTTCCCTTTTAGTACACTAAAAGAATTACAATTATTTTGTAAGACTACGTAAAATTCATTCCTAAATGTTACCTAATTATGTTACTATACAATAAAAAAATTGCATATGGATATCTTTAAAAATGACTTCAAAATATTGATTCCCCTAAGATGATACATTTGATCAAATTACCCTTCACTAGTACCACTGTCAGAACATAGCACTACAGGGGTTAATCCCTAATGCAGATGGAAGTGAGAAGCTTCAGCCACAAGTGGTTGGTAAATCAAATATGTAAAAATGTTGCCTACTAGATAAACGCCAATTCCAAAACATGAATAACCTTGGCAATATTTAAGGATGAGCTAAGATAAAGAAAATTCTGCTGTCTATTGATCAATGTCCAGGCTTTCCAACAAATGTTCACATGAATGTACAGTTAAATTTTTTTCCTGAAAATTTTACTAGCGAGCTCCAACCACTGGATTTGGGTAGAATTCGCTCATTAAAGGTACATATGAATGATAAATATATATGTGGGATGCAGTAGTCCAGGGGTAGACTATTGGACTACTGGCCGGAGGGCCCGGGTCCGATTCCACCATAAGCCTCTCTGGGCACCTGCAGTTCCACCCAAGCTATGTGATTTTTTGGGTACCAGATCTTCCTCGGAAACCACAACCGGCACAGAGGAAGGAACTGGCCCCCTACCTTGATATTTCACACACTGTTGGGCTCAGTACTGGGTGAACTATCATCACCTACCAAATCAACCTTATGGCTGATTACTGTGTTTATGGTTTTTTTTATTTATATATCTTTGAAATGGATGCTCTACAGTGACGTAGAAGCACACAAGCACAGAAGGGCATTAAGGGAGATAAATAAGTCAAATATGGCCTTGGGGACAGACAGCATTCCCGTAGAACTACTGAAGGGTTTAGGAAAATGTGACAGAAAGTTTTATCAACTAATTCGCAACATTTATGAGAAAGGAATCTGGCTGGAAAACTTTGTCAGATTAGTGTTAGTCCGTATTCCAAAAACTCCAAACACATATATATTAGGTTGGGTAAAAAGAATTCCATTATTTTTGCGTGAAATTCAAAACTCTATTTAAGATGTTTCGGATTGTCCGATTTGGGTCAAATATGGACCGTTTTGTTGTACAATTTGTTGCCATTTTAAAGGTAACTTTACTATGCCTATCTCATAAGTCTTGGTCCTTATTGGCAAAAAACTCTAGCAATCTATTTTTACAATTTTCTCTTGATCGAACTTTCTTATTACTCAGGAAGTTTTGCAATGTGAGAAAAAGGTTGTAATTGCTTGGTGCCAGGTCCGGACTATATGGTGGATGAATTAAAACCTCCCAAACAAGCTCCCAGAGTTTCTGGCGAGTCACTACAGACGTGTGTGTGTGGCCTTGCGTTGGCCTGATGAAACACAACAACTCTTCTGTTAGCCAACCCTCACTGTTTCTGGTCAATTGCTAGCTTCAAATGGGCCAGTTGTTGACAGTAGGGATGTGAATTTAGTGTTTGGCCATACGGAAGCAACTCATAATAAATGATTCCTTTGAAGCCCCACCAAATACACAGTAGAACCTTCCTGGCCATTAGTCCTGGTTTGGCCACCGTTTGAGCTGCTTCACCATGCTTTGACCATGATCATTTTCGCACAATATTGTCGTATGTGACCTATTTCTCATCCCCAGTCACCATCCATTTAAGAAATGGGTCAAGTTCATTCTGTTTGGCCAAGGCTTTGCAGATGGAAATTCGATTCACCATGTTTCTTGGTGTTAATTGGTGTGTCAC
This sequence comes from Hetaerina titia, assembly GCA_037158775.1. Classification (NCBI taxonomy): domain Eukaryota; kingdom Metazoa; phylum Arthropoda; class Insecta; order Odonata; family Calopterygidae; genus Hetaerina; species Hetaerina titia. The sequence continues at coordinate 75,591,616 of CM073779.1, forward strand.
CCAAACATTGAGCTTCTTTTCGAATACAGCTCTGCACAAATGGTTTAAAACTGTTTTATGGTCAATCTTTAGCTCCTGGGTGGTGCTACGACTACTAACATGCCGGTCAACTTCGATTATTTATGTGATTTTATCGACATGTTCGACGATGGCCCTGCCTGTGCGAGCCGCATCTTTAACATCAAAAATGCCTGAACGGAATCGACGAAACTAAAATTGCAGGTAATTAGCTGTTACAGTATCAGCACCATAAACATCATTCACAATTTCAGCGGCCTGACTTGCATTTTCGCCTTTATCAAAGGAAAACTGTAAAATGTACTAAATTTTCTCTATGTTGACTTCCATTGTTAACACCCTGTAACTCACAACTGAATGGAAAAAAAACAAAAAACAGCAAAAGAATTTTTTTGTGTGAAATGTTACCTTGACAACGAGCATAAACTTGAAATTGTTTGATCAATACTTTACAAGATATCGATCACTACAGCCACCTTCCGAGAAAATAATGGATTTCTATTTCCCCCACCAATATATATACACACACACACACATACATACAAGGAAACGCACAAATAATTTCCTCTAGAAGATGGGATTTTATATTGAATGAGATGAAATTCTGGATGAAGTTAGTTATGATACTATAGACAATGGGCTCAGGAATTACCCATTCAAATGTGAACATTCTCATTTTCCTGCTATTTGTGAAATAATTAGCAGTTGCATTTCTGAGGAAAGAATTTGGCAGAAAATTTTCAACACAATAGGGTTACTTTCCACCAGATAAAAGGGATGTGTGAAAATAAGTTTGTTTTGCATGCAGCCATATTTAGAAAGTCATTTAATGTCAAAATATTAAGAAATTCCCAGTTTTTCACAAAATTTCAGAATTCCAAATAAGTGCATATTTTGGCAAATAAAGTCAAGAATTAATTATTAAATACAATAGTCAGAAATAATGAAAAATGGTTGGTAATTCAATTGTGATAAGGGATCAAGACTATGTCCTCCTGAAAAGAGGAAGTACTAGAAAATGCATGAAAAATAACCTCAATGTATTCAACAACACAAGGACCAATACATTCACATACATCAGGCTAAATAATGCTCAGCAATTTGTTGTGAAATACTTTCTATAGGATGTTTTATTTTGCCTTATGTTACAATGCCATAATCAACAATTGGATTAGCAACCATTCCTTATCATTATTCAAGTATGAACGTATTAAATGATAATCTGCCTCAGCCATTGTTACCATTACTTCCCATATCATTCCATTAATCTAACTTTTCAATCCTTGGCACCAATTCAGGCACCCCTACCTCCTCCTCCACCTTTTACCAGCCAATTGCTCATCAACTCTCCTCACAAACCTGTTAACATTTACCACCTAAATGTCTACCAAAAGGACAACGTTAGTTCCAAATTTGGAAATGTTCCTTCACCTTTCATATCCCCATGCAGACCCTTCCTCAAATCCCAATAATGCAAGATGCACCAGAGTTGACTCCACAGATTGTCACCTACCTTCCCTCACATGCCTTAGAAGACGAGACAATAACCTGAAACAGTCTAATGTATAGATGCCACTCTTTCTGCTCCACAGCTTCTCAATATCTTGGTTGCCTAATAGTCTCCCCTCTTATTTGGGTACTCAACATTCCATTGACAATCAAAATGTTCTGCATCCAGCTTTCCTGTCTCCTTTGGACTTCTCCCAGCAAGCCTCACTCCTGTACCATCATATCTAGTACTTCATTGGTTTCCCTTTCCATACACTTTACCTTTTCTCTGCCGAAACCCACACTGAACCCAATGCTCTATATTAATGTTTTAAGGAAGTTTTCACTAGTCTTTTTCTAAACATTCTTACTAAATCACCAACTGCCTCCTCCTTGTGAAAGCCTCTCTGCCACACTCAATTCTTTTTCTTCAAATCCAATACTACTTCAACCATGTTGGCCCAAACCACCACCATGTTAGGTTAACTGTCCCACCAGGTCAAGTTTTGCCCTACTTTTTTACATTTTCTCTTCCTTTAAAATTTTATATCCTTCTTTTTTTATTCATTCTCATTCGATACGTATCATAATGATTTTCTAATACACTATGTGATGGTTATAACAACTTGGCTTTCGTATGTAGGAGTGTAATTCTAATGTGAGCTGGAAAATGGTGTAGTAGTCAGAGACAAGCCATGACAAAAACTTAGTTATGAGCTAAACTAAGTGTTTTTTGTTAATGTTCCTGTTACCATAGATTACATCTTCATTTCATGCAAGTGTAAAATAATAATCACAAATATCGATTAAAACCATAACTCATTAACAGGGGACCAATGCCAATAAAGAAGATGAATATATGAAAAGTTTAACTTAAATCGGGAAAAAAGTGCATTGTTTCAGTAAATGGCAAACCTGAAAAAATGCAAACAGTGGCGAGGGAAGTATAATTTCGCTGTACCAGACATACAGGTATATCATTCCAATTAATCACCACCACATTACCACTGTGTTTTCATTTCACATAAGTATAAAATAATAATCATCAAAAATATCCTTGAAACCATAACTTACTAACAGGGGACCATGCCAATGAAGAAGATGGAACATGTGAAAAATTGAACTTAAATCAGGGAAAAAAATAGTTTGTTCAGTTTCAGTTAATGGTACACCTGAAAAAATGCGGACTGTGGCGAAGGGAGTATCATTTCATTGTACTACACATATATCATTCTCATTTATCAACGGGGAGACTAAAAACCTCTCACAAGAACGAGTATCACTTCTTGACAACTAGATGGCCAAGAGCAAATGAAAAGCTCATTCAAAAAGTAACAAAGCACACAAATATAAACATACCTACCACTGTAAAAACAAAAAGAATATTTGAGATCTTTTGATTCGTCATTTTTACATTAAGTATAAATCATTGCCTAATTTCCTGCATTCTACAATCTTACAATGGAGTACACAAGTATGAATGGACAAAAGAAGAGATCCAATGCAAATAAGTAGTGTATTGGTCCTTGGACAGGGAATTCTATGTAGAATTGATTCAATAAATAAAAGTGAAAAAAAGTTGACATGTCTTCCAAGAATTATCAGCTGCTTACTTTTACATCATATAAACTGCTGCCCTTTTGCATCAATCAAGCAGATAGATGAAGTTAATCGATTGACGGTTCTATACTCTATACACACTTCCACAAGCAACTCTCCCCTCCCATGAACTACAACCATGAAGTGATGGAAGGGATTGTGCCTACCGATGATCCCTACAACTGTACCAACAACCAGGAGCAATAATAATTGTTCCTGGTAGGGTCCCCGATGCCAGAGAGGACAAAGGTTAGGATCCAGACAAAAGGTAGTGAACACAGTGTCTGTTCCTCAATGAGGCACATTGAGAGATGGCATCATGTTAAAAACACTATTGAGGAAGGAAACAGGAAACCACCTCAATTATTATACCAAGAATATAATGAAGGACAGTGTAGAATACATGAGTCCTGAAAGACCTGAGTCCTGATGAGAATGAACATGGCCCAATTGGCCTTGTCCTGTAGTTGCCAGGACTCATTCACTCCGTGTTTGTCGACTCACAAAACCCTTGCAAAGGAAAACTAACATCATAAGGCCAGATGAAGAAGACCAAATTAGTTAGAATAGGAACTTGGAATGTTAGGACAATGTTGAGGACAGGAAAATTAGAGAATATTAAGCGAGAGATAGAAAGAGGAAATATAGATATTTTAGGGCAATGCGAGATGACAAGGAACAATAATGGGGATTACTAGAGTGATAGCTATAGAATAATATACAGTGCCGGGGATGAGCACCAATGAGGCCTTGCCATATTATGGAATAAAGAGGTACAGAGAAGCATAGTAAACATAGAACCAGCAATGGATAGAATATTACTAGTAGAGATGAAAGCAGAAACGATGAACTTGGTCATTGTTCAGGTATACATTTCACCGAGCAATCATAAGGAGGAAGAAATCGATAAAATACCCTATCATTTGGGGGACATTATTGAGTGTGTTCCCACAGGGAAACATTGGATAGTGATTGGAGGGGCCAAGGAAGAGATGGTAATGACATGGGGGACTACGGTTTAGGTATGAGGAATGACCGCAGGGAGAAATCAATTGAGCTCTGTATGATACAGGGGTTAGTCATCACCAACACTTGATTTAGACATCAGAAAAGGCTAAATTAAATTAAGTTTCAGCCTCAACTTTGTGGAAGTTCATTTTAATAAATGCCAAAGCAAAACTTTGTTTCAATTGAAACAAAGTTTTTCTTTGGCATTTATTATCAGAAAAGGCATTAGTATACATGGAGAATGCCACGTGATGCAGAAAGGTTATAGTTAGATTGTATTATGGTTAGGCACAGATTTAGGAACAATATGATCAATTTGCACAACTTCCCGGGAGTGGATGCGGACTCTGACCACAATTCAGTTGTTATGAAGTATAAAGTCCGTTTCAAAAAGATAGGGAAGGGACGGTGGGTTAGGAAATGGAATTTAGAAGCATTAAATGGATTTACAAGGAAGGAGTATCGGCAGACTGCAGAGAAAATTATGGATGATTGTAAAGAGCCGAGTACTATCGAAAATGAAAGGGAATGAATAAAGAAAGGGATATCGAAAGCCCCCACAAGAAACTATATGAACCTTTAATGGGAAAAGGACAGGGAAACCATGGAGTACAGAGGAGATGATGACAAAATTAGATAAGAGAAGAAAATGGAAGAATGTAAACACAAGAGTTAGGGAGAAGGAAGTACAAAGATTTAAATAATTAATTGAGGTGGGCAACAAATAAAGCAAAAGAAGCCTGCTGGAAGGCAAACTGCATAGATATAGAAAGTTTGCAGAGAAAGGATGGAATCGGTACGCTATACAGCAAGGTTAAATCACTTTTGGGAAGTAAGAAGGTAAAATCTGTGTTAACAGTAAGAGATAGGTCCAGTAAGATAGCAGTTGACGAAGAAAAGACCCATGAGAGATGGAAGGAAAATATATAAGCGCTGTATGGTAAAGAACTTAGGCCTACAAGGTTACACATGGAAAAGGAACATGAAGTGGAGGGAGACAGCTTAGGTCCATGCATACTCGACAATGAGATAGAAAGGGTGATAAGGGAGATGAAATCAAATAATGCCGTGGGGGTAGACAACATTCTCACAGAACTACTAAAAGGTTTAGGAAAGTGTGGGAGGACAAGTCTATATGGACTTATTCGTAGTACCTATGAGGAAGGAATCTGGCTGGAAGATGTAAGATCAGTGTTAGTTCCTATTCCAAGAAAGGTAGAGGCTACATCATGTGAGGACTACAGAACTATAATTTTGATATCCCATGTAGTTAAAGTTGTTCTCAGGATCATCAAAAATATGATAGAGAGTACAGCAAATGATTACTAAGGGGATAAAAAGTTTGGATTTAGGATGGTGAGAGGCACGCATGATGCCCTTGCAGTAATAAGATCACTAATCGAGAGGATATGAGAATACAATCAGGATGTATTTGCCTGTTTCGTAGATTTTAAAAATAAGTTTGATAGAATGAGTTTGAAAAACCTAATGAGTATATTGCCGAAAATAGGAACAGATTGGAGTGATAAGGAGCTAATCTGCAACCTGCACATGTCTTTGACTGCACAGTGCGGGTGGGGAACGGAAAGTCCGGATCGGCAGTGTTAGGAAGAGGTGTAAGGCAGTGTTGCCCATTATCACTGGTGGTGTTCAACGCACATATGGAGGAAATGATTAGAGCCTTGGAAAGAACTTAATGCAGGAATTAAAGGCTGAGAGGTGTACGTAAAATCAGTTAGGTTTGTTGATTTGTTGATAGGCAAGCTTTTAATTTGTCAGTCAGCAAAGGGGTTGCAAGCATGCCGAGTGCTTTGAGAATTCAGTGTGACTGCTATAGGATGAGAATCAATATTAATAAAACAAAGTTTGTGTGTTTTTCTAGAAAGAAAAAGGCTAAGCTTAACATTAAAACAGGAGGGCAAACACCATAGCAGTTAGAACAGTTTGCATATCTTAGAAGTGTATTCGACCAACAGGGTCAGAGTTGTAGGGACGTAAGGAGAAGAATTGCGCTAGGCAAAGAGGCTTTCACAAGGAGGAAGGCGTCGATGACAGGGACTTTGAGTAAGGATGTTAAAAAAGACCAGTAAAAACCTTTACACAGAGGGTAGTTATGTATGGTAGGGAAGCTTGGTCACTGGAGCAGGATGATCGAAGTAGATTGGAGGCTTTTGAAATGTGGGTGTGGAGAAGAATGGAGAAGGTGAAATGGATTGAAAGGAAAACAAATAAGGTAGTACTAGGCTTGAGGGGAGGAGAGGGGTTTGCTGGGAGAACTCCTAAGGAGGTACCTAAAGACCTAACACAACATGCAACAGTAAATACAGAAATAATGGACTGGAACTCTGATTAAATTTCATATCTTGATACTTGATGCCCTATTGAGATATACAATTCTTCAGCCATACAACCATGAATCCATGATAGTGACTTCTGTCCAATGAAAAAGAAAGTCGTAGAAATGCTTTGCAACTTTGAACAGCTAATTACTTGTAATTAATAAAATGTACTTAATAAATTTTAGAAAAAATGGTCTTGTATCTTTTTAATGATCATGTACTGATCTTGAAGTTTTCAAAGAATACTTAATGGTGAGAAAGGACATTGACATGCTAGCTCCAAATACACCGAAGATAATCAATATTAGGCTGGAACAAAGGCTGGATAAGTAATTTTCATACCTTTACTTTAGTGCTCCTCTCCTGTCTGCATGAGGTAGGCAGGATAAAAACTGGTTGACACAATGGATCAAGAGGTGTATGTGCACAGGCCTCCTGCCAACGGCCCCGCACAACAACAAGCAATCAATGAGAAGCAATCGTAATGAAGTTACCTTGTTTTAGAGTGGCTCCTTGATCTTTTGTGAGACCTGGAACGACGTGAACGTCCACTACGGCTGGGTGATTTACTCTTTCGCCTTGACTCACTTCTCCGGGTTGACGTAGCACGACAGTCTTGATGGCCAGACCTACTTCCATGATGTGATGGAGACCGCCTTGTAGACCTCGATAAGCTCTTGTGTCTAGAGCGGCTGCGACTGTGGCGGCGGGGTGAGCGGCTCTTGCGGCGAGGTGGGGGTAGTGGGGAGCGGCTCCCACGGCGACGTGGTGGTGGTGTCCGTGACCTTGACTTTCGGTGACGACGTGGCGGCGGTGGTGGTGAGAGCGATGGCCTCCGGCGGGAGCGTGAACGAGAGCGTGGCCGAGGTGGTGATCGGCCCTTCTCACGTGGTGCCTTCCCACTCCCAGACTTCCCCTTGCCCCGGCTGCCCCCGCCACTTCCCCGCTCCTTTCGTGATCTCTCCCCCTCCCGCCTCTCCTTCCCCTTTGACTCCCGGAGCCTATCCTCCCGCTCGTTCCCTCTCTCCTTGCACATTTCCCGGTCGGCACCCTTTGCTGCCCCTAGCTTCCTATCCATGTCCAACTCACACTCCTCATTCTGCAAAGGAGGAAACCACATGTCACAAAGATACACAGCTCGGCAATTAGCTCAGCAATTAACAGTTCACTTTTGTATACCATAAGTTTCATCTGTCACCTACTTGCCAGAATTAACAAGTATTCCCAAGTAAATGACAGGATACCTTGGAAATTAAAATGTGCAACCTAGCGTGCAATTTTATGTACTTGTCCAGATGGTGGCAGGTTGCTGGAAAATACTGCATATTGGGAGGTGCATCAATAATTAAAATTATTATATTTAAAAAAATATTTTTACTGTGCTCTTTTCTAATTTATTGTTTCAACACTGACATAAAAGTTTGACATCATTTACCCATTGTATAGTCAATAAGTCCGAAAATTGAAATGTCACTGTCTGGCTGCATGACTTAACCATGGGCACATCGAGTAATATTATTTTTTCCCGGTCAGTAAAATTTTAGATTGGGATTAGATGGTAACAATACAAGAAATCCTTTAGACTGTCTAATAATGCTAGCTTTTGTGTTTCTTAGATTTCGGATAAGTACTATATATCCTAAAGTCTATGTCATCCAAAGCTATTTCAGGCCATCTCTCAAACCTGAACAAATGGACCATCTTTTGATACTGTTCTTATTGACTTAGAAACAGTGAATCACTGCAGTTAAGACATTTTATTGCATTCTAATTACTATTAAACTACTAAGTTTCAATTAATGTTTGCTGTGCATAGTCCTAACCACTGGTTTTATTTGCATTAGATTAGTCAGTACATCCCTTGTCAGCTCTTGTATTTCACATCAATCGTATCAGCATCAGGGTATAACTAATCTCAGTTGTAGGATTATTACACCAAAAAAGATACGTTTACCCGACATGGAAATGAGGTTTATGAATAGACTCTTATATGAAGGTTGCAGATTATACACACACAGTTTCTATGCAAGTGCTCCTCTAGCTAAAGCATTATTAGAGAAAAATACACAGCTGTGGGATACAGAACGTGCCAACAGGAAATATTTACCCAGGGCTGCAAAGATTACACTAAAATGGAGTGACATACAAGGCATACACAACCCATATGGAATTACATTACTGAAGTGAGAGTTGGCAACAGGCAAAACTCGTCAGCGTGACTCTTAGATGAGCAGATACCATTATCAGTTACAATGCTGCCAAGAAAGATGAATACTTATTTGATCTAAAGTTTTTACAATCACATATCTTTCCAAGAGACAATATAGTATGAAAATATAGTAATCGAGCTTACTTTTGGCACCAAGTCAGTAAATTCTAGTTGAGAGCACTAGAAGTTAGATCATCAGAAAAAGCTTAACATTTTACAAATTCATGAAAACATAATTTCCACTTTACTTGATCAACAAACAATTGCTGCTACACCACGAGCATCAAACGAAAGGCAACATTATTCTAGAAAAATATGAAGGTGTGACAAGAGTAATGTGAATAAGATGTAGAGTGCTATAACTCAATTAGGAAAATAGATTGTAGACGAGGGACCACGCAAAAACTAAAACGGTTGTAACTTATTAGTCAGATTGCGAGAATAAGCTACCATATGCCTGAAATGTTTTAAAAAACTGCATATTTAATCTACTCATCCTATTGTTACTGAGGCATAATTAAAAACTTTATGCCACTTTCCCCTATTATTAATAATTACACAATCAAGGACAAATATATACCAAAATACTGAGAAAATTAACTTTTTTTCTTTCATAGTACTAAGTTTATTGCAAAAATGCTTAACTAAAAATCAATACTGACCATAACCATTTATCCAGTGGAGAACAATTAAATTTACATTACCATCCTGCAGCTGCTTTATACATCATGTATGATTCTTATACCAGTCTGACTCACTTCTTTGCATATGGAAACATCCCACCACTTCTTAGACCAATTTGGTCCAAAATACTTTGGAAATGGGTAACTCTTCCACTTGTCGTAGTTTAAGATCCCCAATTTATATGTTTAACTAAGTCTTCCTCTTCCACAAAAACCTCATGAATTATTTACCTTACATTTATCTTCATTTCATACCTATCATACTGATTTTCTAATGAGCTCATCAATGATTGTTAAATCTTGGCTGACTGGTAGATTTAAGATTGACCATTGGCAAATCTAATTGAATTTATGAATTTCCAGTTTTTAATATCTATCTCCAGTTCATTTCATCCCTCTTTCATCATTTATTCCATATTCGTGTTGAAAAGCATGGTGGATAATGGAAACAACTTTCTTACCCCTCTTCCTTTCCTATTTTCTGTAATTCAGTAATTCTTAGAAATATAGATCATCAAAAGCTTTCTCAAAATCTACAAAATATACAACCTGATTGTATCCCATGCCCCTCTCTATTACTGCTATGACATCACTCATGACTTTCCCCTTCCTGAACCAAACACAAGTAATCCATGTCCTCAAAATCCTTTTATTGACGAGTGCTGTGTCGAGATCCTAATATCTGTGTACAAAATAAACTCACTGTTCTATAGAACTCACATATGACTACCTTTTTCTGTATCAGGATGGGAACTAACATTGATTAGCAAAATCTTCCAGCAAAATTCCTCCAGCATAAATGCTAAAAATTAGCTCATAAAGAAGTCTTTTCACATTTTTCTAAACCCTTAATTAGTTCCACAGGAATGTTATCTACTCCTATGGTCATATTTGATTCAATTCCTTTAATGCTCTTTCAGTCACAATCAAATATACCTCAACTTAAGTCAAGCTCCCACATTTTTTCCCATTTAACCCCTTTTTCCTACTGTCATTCCTATTTCCTAAACCAAAGTCCCTTACCCTACTACCATCACTCCATTTGCTTGCCATGGAGTTCCAATTCCTCATCATTTTGTATCCATCAGGATGTTTCCTTCCAGGAACAATTGCAATTACAGTCTCTAACTGACCATATACTCTGTCGACTTCTTCCTCCTTATGGTAACTTGGTATGTACACCTGAACAATGACCAAGTTTTTAGGCTCAGTTTTCACTTCTATGAATAATATGTTGTCACTTGTCTACTCTATATTTATGATCATGAGAGATTTTTGAGAGCCATTACTGTCACTTTTAACGCTGTTTTAACAACTTTAGGAGGTAACATTTTACCAGTATTATGATTCTTCTGGTACAGACTCTTCAGGTTTATAGTAACCCATATATGGCAGCATGTGAATAAATTTAGAATTGAATTATAATCAATTTGATTAAAAATATGTTTTTACTAACAATGCATTATAATAACGAAGTACAGTATCCTAGTGGGTAGAGTGAGAACCCTTTCATCCAGCTTTCTGACAGGATAGGAAGGTTGTTTCTTGGTGAATTTGGACACATGTAGCCTAACCTATGCTGTGACTTTTTAGATCACCTTTCAAAGAAATAATAGATAGCATAGGGAAAAGAACTGCCCTCACATGTGAGTCCCACATATGGTGACCTCTACCCTTAGTTATCAAACCAACATTTGTGATTAACCTGTTGTTGGTGGTTGGGATTTTAAGTCACCAAAACTTGCTTGGAACAACACTTTTCAAATAACAAAATAATTTTAATACTTAAATAAATACTAACCTTTATTACCTCATTCTGGTTATCATTATCATATGAAATGAAGAGTTTTGCATCGTCTGTATGAAGGGCATGCTCTTCTCCTTCCTCCACCTCCTTTAGTTCTCCTAAGCCAGCATCTAAAATATCCCCTTTGCAAACTTCCTTCTCAGCCTCCTTGGAATCTCGGCCCTTTTTTGTCATGTCCCTCTTTAACTCTTCCTCCTTCCGCTCCTTAGTCACGGAACTACTCTTTGATCTCGAAGACTTAATCTTGCTCTTTGAGCGTGACCTCCGCGATCTATAAAAAAAAAATCAGCATAAAAATCATAAAAGAAACAGAAAAACAAAAGTAACAGGGGACGTGACAGTCCAGTTGGCATTGCATAGAACTACTAAGAAGAGGGCCCACGTTTGATCCCAGGGATGCCCTCAAGTTCACCCAAGCTGCGTTATTTTTTGGAAATCAGATCCTGCAGGGAAACAAAATTTCCCGGCATATAGCACCATAAAAAATTATCACCCAAAGCTATCAACCTGAAGGTCTGATTGAGAGGTGAGCTCTACCCAAAAACTTAAACATGGTAATAAAACAGAAGTGAGAAGTGTGTTTCAGATTTTACTACAATGCCTCAAAATTCTTCAAAGTACCCTTGTCTATTGAGTATCAAGACACTTTTGTCAGTGGTTTTTTCATAACTCGAAGGCTCCCTGATTGGTAGATTCTGGAAGGTTCTTAAGGGTATGCGTGCAAGCTTCTTTGATGACGGAGCTTTGAATGAGGATTTCACTAATAGAAATAGTAAATAGTCTGCTGGAGCCAAGTCAGGGCTGTAAGGGGGTTGGGGAATTGCCATGATGCCATTGCAGAAGATTGTTGCAAGTAGACACTCGATTCTGCTTTTGGTCATCCATCAAGATATTCGGGACGAGTTTAGTGCAGATCTTTCGTGCTGTCAAATTTTCAGTAATAATGGTGTGGCACTGTCTTCTTATTAATGCCAATGCGATCTGTAATCACGCACACACTTCACTGATGGTTTGAATTCAGCACTTCAGGCACATGTCATGAAAGAATTGTTTCCAATAAATTTTTTAGAAGTTCTCTCTTTGGAGAAAATGCATATTTCAACATTGATTCGTCAATTCTTTCCACCAATGTTAGCCGAGACAAGGACCTACCCAGACATGCCAACTTTCAAAAATGAAAAATCGGGAGGACATGCCAACTTTCAAAAATGAAAAATCGGGAGATTTTTAGAAGTGTATCACGAAGTAATCACTTTTAATTACCACAATATTTGCATGGCACCTTAATCCCTTTATGACACTTTGCCAATTTTTAATGAATGTCACACTTTATTAACATGTTAAGCTAAGTACACAATTTGAACAGTTCATCAAGAACGTAAGAAGGAAAAATCGGGAGTCTCCCGCTTAAATCGGGAGAGTTGGCATGTCTGCCTACCTATTGATCCAGTTTTCCTTTTCTCTCAATCGCTTTCTATGATTAGCATCATTTAGTTTTGGCTGAAATAATGCTGTGTATGCATTCAAATTCTGTGCCAAAATTAATTTGACTGCTTAAATATCAAATTTACCTATTATCCACTCATGAAATTAACTATCCTGATACTAATCTATCAATGATATTTTTGTAGCAATTCATCTTCCTATTAACGCAAATGTCATAGCAGACTGTTGCAGTAACATTCTCAACCAATTTATTTATCAAATATGAACTTTATGAATTCTTCTAAACTCACCATAACCGTCCACACAATATTGAATCGGGTGATGTTACACGAAAATAAATAGTAAAAAAAATTTCATTGGCTTGCAAAGCACTTCCAAAGAAAGAATTCTCATCTTCCATAAACTTCTCTAAGATGTTTCTCCCTTCTGCTCGGTAGAAAGTTTTCTCACTCAGAGTTTATAGACTTGTACCTTGTACTTAAATACTTGAATTATTTAGAAGAAAACAATTTCTCCTATCTCGGAGAGAAAGTTACAGATTTGGGCCAGAGAGCTACTCCCGGGATATAGCACTGTCATTTAGAGAACTTAAGTTGGGTCTAACCTCCAGAATAATCTGTCCTTCTAACCTATGCACCCCTGGCAGCCCTGCCACTCTACATCCATGCTGAGCATCCAACACACCCAGCTGACTGCCAGGGAACTCACCCAGCACCTACCCTTTATGAATCTCCAGGCTTGGCAAATATCTAGGTGGATTGTGAACTCACTGGTATGGCCACTCACAACAGAAGATCCACAGACTGCTTGGATGCTGCCTGAGCTGAACTGGAGGGTTATTTCTTCTACATCCTTTTAGGCCAGGGAGAAATCCCTGATTCTCACTGTCCTTATATCATCTTGCAACTTATGAGCAGGCAGTAGATGGGTATAATTTCGACCTATAGACGCAAGCTGATTCACCAGAAAAATACTATTCTAATATTTTTCCGAACTAAGCATAGAAAATGGTTGCCGTTATTACAAATGCTAATAATATCACTGTTTAAGTGTGTAGTAAGCAATCGTTTTAAAATTTCGTTGAAATTTTTCAAAATGCCAAATAAATCACAAATGTAGACCCTGCCGTACATATAGCTACATCTCACAAGTGGTGCAGCCAGGAAACTTAATACAGCAGTTAAGCATAGCAGTAAAAAAATATACCCCCTATTTAATACCTCTTTATGTCAAGCAGGATTACTTGTGAGTGTTCTACATCCCAATATCTGCAGGGTTATACTAACTTTACACAATATACATGTTTTCAATGTAGAAGGCGAATAATTATTAGCATTCATTTCATCATAATAACATTTGAGAAATTCTCAAATGGAGCATACTAATTCGCTATTATTTTTCTGCCTACCAAAGTATCATGTCCAACCAAGAATATTTAAAACTAAACATGGATTCAACTTCTACTGACAAATAAATACCTTGACATTGACCTCTTCCTACTCCTAGATCTAGACCTTGAGCGGCTCTTCTTTCGACAAGGGGAGCGGGATTTCCGCTTCCTCTCTCTGAAAGAAAAGTAAAAATATTAAACCAAACAGAATATGTTATGCCAATATACACCACAAATTTGACAATTTTTTATTTTTTTTGAATTATGAACTTTTGATTTGCTACCACAGATTCAGATTTGCATGCCCTTTTTTGCATTACAACATGAGCAAGGCCATTGTAAATTTGAGTACAGTCAGTAACATTTACTGGTGCATTCACCAATTTATTCGATTTACAAAGACCTATTATCCGTTTTTCATACCATGGGTGATCAATACAGAAGATTTTGCATTGCTGTTTATCACCTGCATTCAGCTACTTACCAAGCTATTTAACAGATGCATGCTTCCATGCTACATAATAATATCATTCCTCTAAATCAGATGACAACTCCCTGGCTATCTCAAGACTTAGTGTTAGACGCAAATAAACTATGAAATGACTGATGTGCTCATGTTAAGTGAAATTTTTAGAATTCTCACAGCTCATGGAAATCCCAAAGCTAAGCAGATTTTATGGCATATACTACCTTGATCAAAAAGTTCCCGGAATTTATTCAGAAAATTAAAAATACAAGTTTATTCATCTAAATCTATATTGTCCCCTTCAAAGTAATCCCCATCGACTGCAACACACTTATGCCAGCGCTTGATCCAATCCTCGAAACATTTTTTATATTCGGTTTTCGGTATGTCCATCAGTGTCTGTCAACTTTTTTTCTAAAACCATTATTGAGCAGAATAATGATTCAAATCATTTGTAGATACCATAAAAGATTACCAATGACAGCTATCCCACATTTAAGACTGAACAGCTGGCTCTAATTCAAATAAGAGTTGCATAACTGTATAGTTTTAATCACTATGTAGAACTGTCAGATGCAGTATGCAGCAAAATAGTCAGCAAGTATGCCTATCCCCTTATTCCTAACCCCTGCCCATTAAGATGTATGCAGATTTGAGTGAATTTTTTATTTTAAAAAAGTGAATTTTATGGGCTGTGATATGCAGTAATTAGAAATTCAGTTTTATTGAACACCAATTAGGTTGTAAATTTACAAAACAATTCTTAAACATAATTTTATGTACTTCCTTAGAAAAATGTAATTTAAAAATGGGAACATTAAAATTATGTAGTGTAAATTGTGCTGTACCTATTAGCCCAAAATTAATTACTGGGAAAGAAAAATGAGAAATTCCTTTAAAAGAATGCTTAATTTTCAAGTCATACTCATGAAATTACTACCTTGATCAAAACGTTCCTGGAATAACCACCGTGTGGCGCTCCCATCGTTCTGATTTGAGTTCTGTTTTTTTTTGTTAAATTGGTACATCTGTTGTTGATATTCCCTTTAAATCTTAGTGTCATAACTTGACATTTGCAAAAGTTACGTAGCCAAGAGTACATCTATCTCTGTGTGTGTTGGCGATTTTTTACAATTGCAGAAATGGATTTAAATTTGCAACAACGAACTTGTATTAAATTTTGCGTAAAAAACGGATTTAGTGGCGCACGGACGTTGGAAATGTTGGAAAAGTGTTTCGGCAACGATTCTCTAAAAAAAACGGTCGTTTACCAGTGGCACGAGCGGTTCAGAAGTGGTCGTGAGTCAATCGAAGATGATGAACGCAGTGGCAGACCATCGACATCGAAAGTCGGTGAAAAAATTGATAAAGTAAAAGAAATGTTGGTCAATAACCGCAAATTAACCATCAGAGAAATAGTGGAGGACTTGAACATTGCCTATGGATCCGCCCAAGACATTGTGGTTAATGATTTGGGTTTCCGTCGTGTAGCAGCAAAGTTGGTGCCAAAAGACCTCAATTTCATGCAAAAAAGAGACCGTGTTGACGTCGCAAAAGACATGATTTGCGAGGCTGAATCCGATCCCACATTCATCAAAAGGATCATTACTGGAGACGAGACGTGGGTTTATGAGTACGACACGCAATCCCGACATCAGGCAAGTGAATGGCGTTCACCAAATGAGCCGAGATCAAAAAAACCACGTCGTTTTCAGTCAAAAAAGAAGGCAATGCTGACGGTTTTCATGGATTACAACGGTGTAGTGCATCATGAATTTTTGCCAGAAGGCCAGACAGTAAACAAAGATTATTATTTGGGCGTTATGAGACGTTTGCGTGAAGCAATTCGCCGAAAGAGACCAGAAATCGTCGCACAGTGCGTCGAGACCGTCGCACAGTGCTATCATTATTCGTAATTTTTTGACGAAAAATGCAACAAATACCATCCAACAGCCACCGAATTCACCTGATTTGGCTCCCTGTGACTTCTTTCTGTTCAATCGAGTTAAAAAACCATTACGGGGAACGCGTTTTAGCAGCCGAGAGGAAGTAATGGAAAAATCGCAGGAAGCACTGATGGACATACCGAAAACCGAATATAAAAAATGTTTCGAGGATTGGATCAAGCGCTGGCATAAGTGTGTTGCAGTCGATGGGGATTACTTTGAAGGGGACAATATAGATTTAGATGAATAAACTTGTATTTTTAATTTTCTGAATAAATTCCGGGAACTTTTTGATCAAGGTAGCATGTCAAGAATTCCAAGGATGAAAATTATGATTAGTGAAAGAGTGAATTTAAAAAACTAAGAGTATTTAATAGTGAAAATTCTCCTTTTCCTGCTATTTGCATTTTCACCTATTTTACAGCACAAAATTGGTAGAAAAGGGTGAAAATTGACAACTTGGACACACTGCCATTTAAGTGATGTGTTTTGAGCCCTGGTATTCCCACAATCCTCAAGGGCCAGGTCCTCATGCACCACTACAACCTAAATACATGGGGTGAAATAGCAGCATCTGCTATTGAGGCCAAATAGCACCCCACCAACTCAACACACACAGTTAGCAAGGTAAATTGGTTGGCATGGTAATATGTCCCTAATTAAATTTTCAATTTTAAGATGGCAACAGACAATATAACTTCCCTAAAACCAGTTAATCAATAGTGGATAATTGAGAAAATATCTACCTAGAGCGAGAGCGTGACCGCTTTGACCTTGATCGCCGACTTCTAGAATGAGACCGCACACGCCCTCTGGATCTTGACCGCCTCCTTGACCTTGATCTTGACCTCCTGCTCCGTGAATGCGAGCTGTGCCTTCCTCTGGATCTAGAACGAGATCTTCTGGACCGTGATCGACTCCGGCTACGTTTCTCTTTCCCCAAGAGACCTATCACTGGAACAATTTGAAAATAGGATAAAATGCAATGATTAATTAAAGAAAAACTCCAAGAAACAGCAGATGTGGTGACTAACTTTTAAGCAAGCCTCCGCCTATACGTATTACAATGCAACAACTTATCCTGTAAAACCTCTTACTTTACAAGCCTCAATTTCATGACCCTAAATTACTAACCATTTTATTAACCTTGTCTTTCAATGTGGAAAAAAATATGTAAAATAGTTTAAGTATCTCTGAAGCTTCATTTTCATCATATCATGACTAGCTGCTCACTAGGCATGCCTTGGCTAAAATGTCAACATCATCAGTATAGGGTAGTTCACATTGAAAGTCATTCATCATCTGACAGCTCATACATCAAGCTGTCAAGAGGATTTTCTCACTTCAGTTGTGTAAGAAAAGGGAATGTGCAGAATGTTGACAACTAAAAATGATTCAAACTAATATCATACACCATGAAAATATGGGAAAGGATTATTAAAGACTTCAATAAATGTTCTCAATGAAAATTTCATTAAGGACAAACAGTTTCCCTTCATACCTAGAATAGGGACAATGCATGAAATTTTTGCTTTATTTCTAGAATGGGTAAGGTGAGCCTTTGAGGTTCTTCACTTTATACTTGATTTCTGTAAATCTACAAGTATATGGATACTCCACTTTTACAACTACTTCTAGAATGTAAATAATTAATGCTGATAAGGAAATATTTTTTCACAGCTAAATTTAAATATAAGAAATATATTTAATCATTTGCTACAAAATAAGGAAGTAGGAGTTTGGAAAGCTCCACAAAAAAACTTTTTTTACAGAATAACAGATCTAGAGTTTTGCAAGTTATAATCACTCCCTAATTCCTTTCTACTACTTCATAATTCTTCTGTATCTCTAATCTATATCTCTATATCCAGCCCCTCGCAGTTGTTCAACCTTCCTAGTGTATCCAGAATAGGAATTGTACATGAAGTGCTTCAGTGCTTATAGTTCATCTAGTTCTATTACTATTCCATAAGTTTAAAAACTCCTAAAACTGTCAATTAACTTAGCCAATCATTAGGAATACATAACTAACATAAACCATAATTATTTCACCATGCAGAAATTCTTCATTATGACAAAAAGGGGGAAAGTGTATCGCCAATTTCTCCAAAGCTGCTACTTTCTGAAAATAGATGATGATATTTTATCAAAAAGTAGTTTTCATTATGATGGAAACTTATCTTTTGCTGTGCATTTGTTTTATAGAATGCCATCCATTAGAGAACTTGATACATGAATTTTTTTGGAAGATTCAGAAATTTTCTTAATGTTACTTTGGTGTCATCTTGTTCCAAAAATGTTGTGTGATCTGTTCCAAAATGTTCAAAAAAGTGACATTGGCAAGACATCTGACCATTCTGATGACGGTTCAATTACAGTGGGATACAGAAGAAAAGACATCTGCTACTCCTCTTGATGGACAAACTCGCAAATGTAACATCATAAAATGTCCCATGAACAATTTTATCCTTTCACCTGTCATGTGATTGAAGGAGTCATTTGGTTCATTCCCGCCTCTTGTGGTGACATCTATGGTTGATTCATTTGCAAATTTCACAGGAGTGGAGTGCTTCACATTTAAAATTTTACAAACAAAATTTTTTAGTCCGACTAATGAGGGTTAGAAGCATTGCTAGTAAGTTTCCATATGGTAGCAGGTTGTACCAGGGCAGAGCAACCAAATTTAAAGATCCTTGTGGTTTTACTTGTGACAAGCATCAATTATGAAGAACAATGGAATATAATGTTTACCTATTACATTGCTTTGTATGAAACCAGTTGAAAAATTCAAAGAGCCAAAACCGGAGGAATGGAGGAAGGTGTTGGAAGAAATACATCTAAAAATCAGCATAACAGGACTAAGAAGAAATACTTCCAAAATTATAAAATAAAACTACATGCTGGTATGAACATCTGGAATGAAGGTGTAAAGACTATGCAAGAAAGAAAATAGCAGATACCTGGAAGGGAGAGGGTTGGAGGAACCATGCTAAGATCGTGAAAGAAGGTAGCTGAAAATATAGGAAAGAAGGGATGGTTGAGAAAGGAAGCCATAAACCCATAGGAATGGCATAAATGGGCAGAGGTAGAAAATTCAGAGCCTTAACATGTGTGGGATAAGGCTTTGCAAAAAACGACATACTAAAGAGACACTAATGTGTACTATCACATGACTTTTTGCTTTTAATGCAGCAATGTATTTTTTTAGACAATTTATCCACATACCCACTAATAAACAGACATTCATTTCATTGAAGAAGTGTCCAAATGAAGAAGAAGAAGTCTCCAAATGCAAGAGAAAGTATGAAATTACCTGGGTCGATCGCCGCTGATATAAGGTTCTGGGCTTCTTTCACCCGTGACATTGCCTCCTCTATCTCCCTTTGAGCAGCTTCATTGCTCTTTGTTTGCGGCTTCATTATTGCCTGTACAGAGTGATAGACCCTGCAATGGAAGAGAGAATATAAATAAAAATAACCATACATTATTTTTCTTCCCCTTTTCATGCATATCACAGCAACTAATAACTAAGTCACAATATTTAATGAATATTAGAGGTTACACTTTCAAGGGTGATGTTATTTAACAACTGTTTTTGTACACAAATTATTGGAAAATTAACATTCATTAGAAAACGACAAAGATTCAATGATAAATTTGAAATTCTTCCCTATCTCCTGAATGGTATATCTCAAAATGTGACTCTAGGACAGGATCTCTACTAATAGAATTCACCACTTATAATCAATAACATGGCATATGCAAACACATTTATGCTAAAACAGCAGCTGCCTACTCTCCAACCAAGGGCCACATCCAAAGAGGCTACCTTCAAGGCCATTGGTACCTGCCAATGGTTGACTCAACCTGACAGGATAAGGTAGGTCAACCTCAAGACCAGACAGCTTTTAAGCAAATTATGAGGTAATTCTTGAATTCAGTTAAAGGATACCCAGTCATTGGAGATCCATGAAAAAGAGATCCAGACGACCAGTACTCCCAAGGCAGGGGTTAATCATTCACTTCACTGAGTTTAAACAGACCTAGTGCAGAGTTCTTTCAACTCTGTACTTTGGAAGGAAGGATCTCATTATTAGATTCATCTGGCTCTAATGAAAGCAAACGGGTAAACACATTCAAGTATTGCCAGCACTCATGTAAAGAATAAAAATTATGTTTGGTCATGCCTGCTATGAGTGAATTGAAAGCCAGTAACCCAAAGTGAGCCCAAGGGTTACATCTGTAACAAGTGTTACCAGAGGAACGAGAGCCAAGGAATTAAGGTTCCTAGGGTGAAAACTTAACCATTTGGGTATACCATGTGAAAATGAAAGTACAGCATTTAAATCAATTGGTAACAAAAGGTGCACTAATATTCTAAAAAAAATAATAATTTAAAAATGTCATAATACCAGACGTGCAAATAACAATCAGTATGAAGTGTAAAAAAAATAATACTCACTTCACTCTCCTTCCATTGATTTCTCCATTATTCAACTTAAGACCTGGAATCACAGAAGCTTGATCGGTGTATTCCACCAGGGCATATTGCTTCTTGTCATCAGTTTTCAGGCATAAGCGGACATATTTTACTTCGCCCGCTTTAGTGGCAAACTCTAGCACATGCTGAGCTGAAGACTGAAATGAAATGAGATAATTAAAGAAGAGGCAAAACAAGTTGAATGACTTAACTTGAATGTTGATTGGCTTACTGAATTTTCGATGGGACCAACAGTTAGTGTCCGTCTTATTTCCTCTATTTTCCGGGTGTCAAGATTAGCAGGAAGCGGTGGGTACGGCGGGAGGCCATTAACTTCCAAACGGGGGTCGTTCGTATGTATAAATTGGTTAGGAGGGACTCCTTCAATCTGAAAAAAGTAAACTGCTCTTGTACATAGAAAATTTTTTCCCTAAAGCATGGTTCTCCATAATTATTGATGGCTAACTCAGTCACCTCTTAAATTAACCCTGACTCTCCCTTACAACATCTATAGTCAAATATATGAGAGAAGTGATGTTACCAAGATTTCCTTCCAGATTGGCAGGCTGTGATGGGATTTTCAGCATTTAGGTTGAAAACAACAAATAATGGATTTTATTTTATCATACTGAAATTTAGCTTAAAAGTTAATTTTATGAGATAGTTATTAAATATGAAATTGTGCTTTATCAGGCATCTAAATAATATTCAACTTGTGCCTTTTGTTTTTGATTAATATTGTACATAATTTATTTTTTGTTAGGCAAATGCAGCTATAAATAAATTGAAAAAAAAAACTAAAGAGATGAATAACATTGGATAAAAAGTGTTGTGATATATGGAGGTATGTAGAATAAATTGGTTTACTAGGAGTAATTTATCCCAATTCATGTTTTTTATGACGAAATTTGAAAAAGGTCAAAAGAGAATATTGAGTGAATGAGGAGTTACTTATGTCATAAAAATATTGCATGAAAATAGAAATGCAAGTGTAACAAGGAATGGAGTTTTGAGTGACTAGTTTGAAATAAAGTATGGATTTAAATTAAGAATGCTGTTAACGTGACTCTTGAATGTGTTTTGTGAATAAATGTATAATATATGGATGCAAAAAGAATATAGGTTTATGACTTAAGTAAGTGATTGTTTCCATTCTTCTGAGTACAGATCATGCAGTATTGCTGCCAGAGGGATGACAAGACTGTGTCAGTGAAGTAGGAGTGGGACTGGACCAGTATATGGTGAAATAATTGAACAAGTGGATGATTCTGTACATCTTGGCAGATGATTATAAAATATGGAAGGATAGAGGAGACATCAAGATTTATATGAATACCAGCAAAAAGCTAGAAGCTTGTCTGTGAATGTATAGACAAATGTTTGTCTAGCTAGAGCTAAACTCCTGTGAAGATTGACACACAATATTTTGCACATATGATGATAGAAAACAAACTCATGATACCCATATTTACAAAAAAGCAACTATTAATTAATGGTTTTCACATTATTTTATTTAAAATTGAAGAAAAAAGCTAACTACTTACAGTATTCCATGACCATATTCCTATTACATCTGCCAACATAATTATCAGAGGTCAATCACAAAACCAAACAAGGTCACAATAGTCAGTCAGATAAGGGTAATGTGCCCCTTTCAGTTAAGAACAAGCATCAGCAGAGCTGGAATATTTCCAGATAGCTGTTTACGAAGTGCTTTATGCAGACATGCCAACTTTCAAAAATGAAAAATCGGGAGATTTTTAGAAGTGTATCACGAAGTAATCACTTTTAATTACCACAATATTTGCATGGCACCTTAATCCCTTTATGACACTTTGCCAATTTTTAATGAATGTCACACTTTATTAACATGTTAAGCTAAGTACACAATTTGAACAGTTCATCAAGAACGTCAGAAGGAAAAATCGGGAGTCACCCGCTTAAATCGGGAGAGTTGGCATGTCTGTTTATGCTTACTTGAAATTCTTTGCTTAGAAATTCTACACATGCACATCTCATAGTCCACAAGACAATAGCACCAATTGGCACATGAGACAAGCAAACCAAAAGCTTTATCAGCTTCATATTACAAATGGTATAATAAGTTACTTGGAGATTTAATCATTCCCATATTGTTCCGAGCACTTACAAATTTAAAAAAGTTAAGTCAAAGATCAGTGAGTCACTTTTGCCAGCTTTTACATAATTAATTACATCAATTATTCATGCTGCCAACAAAGAGCAAAAAATTTCCAATTTTTTATGAAAAAAGTAACCAAATCGTCCTGAACTTAAAAAATAATGAAGAATAATTGACCAAAAAGCAGTGAACAATTCTCTCTGAGCATACACATGCATAAAACATATAAGATACATAAAATATTCAAAAAGAATATTAAATGGCATAAAACAATTAGCTGTTTAGTAGGATACCAAACTTCATGTAAACCCAAGATGAAATGCAATTTTGTTTTCTTGCAATGCATGCAATGAAAATATTCATGATTGCAAGAACTCTAGGGGAACTGGAAATAAAGCTTATCATTAAGTTTTAAAATCAGTTGGGTACTTTAAAAAAGAATTCAAATAGTCTTGAGGCGAAAAAGCCCAAGGTTAACTCACTCCTATAGGATTTGGTGAAAACTTTAACAAAAGATTTAGAGGCCAATCATTTTAACTCCTTTCAATACATTTGCATCAAGCACCATGAAGTATATCTGATTCTCTTCTGAAAATATCCTACGATGGACACTTAATACTTGCTGCAATCAATTCAGATTTCTATCAAAAGTTAAAACACATGGCACTAAATTCTTACCTGATTGGACAAGTTGGGTGGTAGCTTCGACTCAGAAGGAAACAGACCGGGGATGTTAGTTCCCTGACTGGTGAGCTCAAGAGCCTTCTGTTCGTCCGGTATCTCTCCGGGATGAAACTCAGCTGGGGAAAAATACAGTTCCTCAATTAGGCACAACCATTAAAGTTAATTTCAATCACGTTCTTTTCTCCCGTTAATGACATCAATGCAGAACACTAGGAACTCAATCAGCATTAGGGAGTTTATAAACTAAGTCAAATCAAAAGAATTTCCAGTGAAATACATAATTAAACACCAGTATCGTCCCAATATCTCTTGAAGAACAACCCCTATTTTTAGGCTACATCATAGATATCTTTTTTAAATAAGTAACAAATTCGATCACGACTGTTGGACAATAATAATACTCTTTGCCAAGCATATTGGATCTTAACATGATTGATTGTACTAGCACATTGAATGTAAAATTAACATTGCTTTCCAACCCGAAACTCAGTTAAATGTTTTAATATACTTACAGCTTTGAAAGGGTACCACTATTAATGCCCTGTCGATAAATACTGTATTTGTAAGATGCTGTGCCACTCCGACACATACGGAGTCCTGGAACTTGACATAACAAATCCTGGATTGAACTGGGACAGCAACATCTCGGCTAATTAAAGATTAGGAAACAGGAATGGTTAAGCCAACAAAATGTATACCTAAAATAGAAAAACATTCTTACATTACTAAAATATTACACAAGATCTATCATACTTACATTGTGGGATATAACCTGATATCCTCTATCTTTCCCAAATAGCCAAACAAGGTCTGCATTTGGTCCTTAGTAGCCTGTGGGGCAATGTTGGTCACCTGGATAACTTTGGATCCAGTCATATTATGATGTTCTAAAGACAATGGGAGTAAAAAATAAATAACTGAATGTGAGAGGGAAAATATCGCTACAAAGGCAAGAAATAAATGATGATTTTAAATTTTACCGTCGCAGGCGAGGAATTATACAAGCAAAATGGGCAAATAAATGCTATTTTTCATTATTTCACTTAAAAATGCATGAAAATGTCAAAAGTAGGTTACTCAGGAATGAATAAAAGTAATAATCAAGAGTATTTTTTCAATATGAACCACGCTTATGCAAACATAAAACACAAGACTGGGTTGGACAAGGGTGGGCAACAATGATGACCTCTACCGAATAACAAAATACTTCCGCAGATTCCATTCCTTGAAAATAAACTCTCTAGGAAATTCGCATACCTTTGACTGGGTAGTTCTTAACTTTATGCTATCCACAAGAAATGTTCACTTAAGAAGCAGGCTTGTACACAATTGGTTCGACCAATGGCTATTATGAATGTAGCATGATCTTGGGTTCATGTAATTAATGCCAACACAAATTTAACAAAAAATTAACTTCAATTATAATTTACAGAATAAGCAATCTAGGCCACAATTTTCCAGTCGCTTATTATAAGTTTGATACCGGCATGCGGTTATTTCCGGAAGTATGGATGTTGACAAACGGTTTCCGGACTCCTTGATTTTTTAAGGGAGAACCCCCACGCGTCACTAAGTAAACGCTTTCCAATGTTGGCCACCACGCGGCGTGCAAGATATCTTTACAGCAGTTTCCGATCTTATGATATATATTTGTTTATACATATTAAGTTCATTGTGACAGAAACACCTCAGGCGCCCTCCACCTCGTCAGTTAAACGGTGAAAACTTTTGATAACATTTATAAATGCTATTTTATACCTTTTATCGATTGATTTAATACCAGAGTATCATCAAAAGGTAATCTACCGGTTAAGGTAGGTTTTTGAATGGACACAGCTATTAAACAAATATTTTGTGGCTCCTAACAAACCTTTTAGAGTATAACAAGGGTAAAATCTAACACACATGCTCCACTTAAAAACCTCTTGAACTTTACCAGCGGTACCATTTCATATATTATCAGGCAATTTGTTGAATAATTTTCCCGCCATTATAGGCATGACTCATTGCAAATATGGGCCGAGTGAAAACATTAGGTTTTTTTAGATACACAATTGGAGTTTACGTTACTCTTCCACGAGGAAGAAAATCAGGTGATGGGAAAAAAACACCCAATTTCCTTCAAGAGTCTGAGATGTACCGTGCGTATTTCTACATTCAACGGCTTATTTATCAAAGGTGTGCGGAAAACGATGAAACATAAGTTCACATGGTAATTACTTGAGTACAAATTTACGCGTCGCAGTTAGCAATATGGATGGTTATTACTTGTTTCATGTTTTGCACTACACATTATAATTTAGGAGTGGAAAAGGTGAGGGGATAAAAGAAAGGATGGAGGAATAACTCCAAGCAAGTATCGGGACCCTGAAAATTGGTATAGTAAAAAAATATCAACAACTATATAATGTATTAATTATATGCGTTTAATAAATTTCAAGAGATAAATTCATGGATATTCTCCCGCCTATACTTGCCGTTCAGTAAAACGTAATGTTTTCCTAGATTTGCATGACATCTTACTAAGTTTTTATTGTTTTTACTGTGATTTCCTACTTTACTGTACCGTTATTTGAATTTATGTGTTGTTCATTTATATTTTTGATTTATATTGTGCCGTTCAATTGAAAAACATATGTCTTTATTTAATATTTTATTAGCTGCAAATAACCATTTCCAGCCGTCTCTATTTTCATCAGATTTTTTCTTTTTATAATATTTTTCTACCCAGTATTTAAATTTTATAAGTTTTCTGGGTTGATTTAAAATTGTTTCGAAGTGTTTGGTGAGGAAATCTATAAAGCAATTGAATTGAAAGTTTATAGTACGAACTTTTATACCAAAATATCAGCTATTCATTTTTATAATTAAAATAAGTACTTATGAGGCTCTCGTACACAGTGGAATCGCAAAAGGAATGGGTACTTCAGGCCACATCTTACTGACAAGTTTCAAAGTTTGCCAAGCATTATCAAAGTACATACTAATTATGCCCAGGAAACATAGGAACGTACGGATTAAATTAGTATATAGCAATACAATTGGGATGTTAATTATCGGCGAACAACAGTGGAACCTTGTACTTTTCCATTCAATAATTTTTCTTTCCAGGGTTTTAGTAAATTTAATTCGTGAAATTTGATGGTAGACCACACGAATCTGAAAAGACGCTTCGTACATTGCTCTCGGGTACCCCCGTGTCTACTGCCGACTCTGCCTGCCAAGGTGTTGTAAAGACTATAACCGCGCCGCCCCTGGCGAAAGCTAAGAGTAACAATGTAATTGAAGAATTTGGCGAAAGAGGACTTTGGATATTTTTTTTAGGAACCATGGCCGGATGAGTCAAATGAGTGGATGGATGAAAGAAATTATTTCAGCTTTAAGTATCATTCATCTGAGAAATTGTATTAGCTATAATATTCACACATTCCAAAGTAAGCCAGCTCAAGGAAATAGAACCGTATCGGTGAGAATAAAATTGGTTTATACGGTATAACACAGAGATTAATACTTATGCCAGAATGTCGAAGAATACGTAGTAATCATTCTCACGATTGTTGTTTCAGCAAGTTTCGTATAAGACTACGGAAATGGCTCAAATAATTTACTTCTGTATCGTGAGCCCTTAAAACAGCCGACATTCGGATAACCGACTCTGTTAACTAAACGTCGGAACCAATGTCAGAACACAGAATACTGCTCATGGGCCCAAAGCAATGGGTTTATGGCTATTCAATAAGCTTCCCCATGAAATCAAATATGAAACAAAAGTACCTATTTTCAAGAAAAAACTGTTCAACCTATTAAAAAACATGCTCTATTCTGTAAATGAATACCTGGTGTTGCCGCTGTGCATCAATTCCGGCTTAACCAATTAATATGTGAATATACTAGTGTATTGGTATGTGTGGGTGTATATTGCATGTTTTCTAAAATTGTGAAATTTATATCTGATGCCCTACGTTTGTTTATGTATGAAAAAAACATCTCCGGACAAATAAATAAATGGAGACAATAACCAGGTGGAGAGGATTTAATTGAACAGATGGGCCGGGAAAGCAGTAGATCTTTCATCAAGAAACAATTAGGCATATCTCAAGGCCATTGCACATGGTGGTCGGAGGTTATTATGTAGCAATTGTTTTTTAAACTCATAAAAAGCACATCTTCCGTTATAAAATTTAAAACTAATTTATCTGACCATTTTTTCTCCAAGAATTACAATTATTACCTGCGTACAAGTTCGAAAACAATTATTTTGCCTTGAATCCAATTAACTGTCCGCCAAGCATGATAAGTGGGTTGCGGTAGAGTGTTGGACTACTGACGGGAGGGCCCGGGATCGATTCCCGGGCACCTGCAGCTCCACGCTAGCTATCTGATTTTTCGGGTACCAGATCTTCCTGGGATACCATGACCGGCTCAGGGAAAGCAACGGGCCCCAATGATGTGTAAATTTCACTCATTGCTCTTAGGGTGAACTCACTCTATCATCACCTACCCAACTGACCTTTGGGTTGATTACCGTGTTTATGGTTTAAGCATGAGACTAATTTGCATTTACGGAGAACGAGCAATTTGAGCACTCACTATGTTCATTCATCAAATTTGGGAAACGATAGCATTGCAGCCAGTTTTATGAGGCTTAAGTAACCCTATTATCTGAATAGTTTTGCCAAATGGGATTTAAAAAAATCCTAAAAATATTCGAACGGCGAATTTTCCAAAAAGTATTCTTAAGCTATTCAAAATAGATTAACATTTTATTTAGGTGCAGGTAATTTTATTTTAGTTACACATGCATGGTGCTTAATTTCATTTTTACATTGACCTGACTTCATAATAATTCTCATGTATTTTGAAATTCTCTGTAAAGTTACTAATACAATCTATTAATTTAATAAAATGGTCGTAATAAATTACTTCCAGCTCAACTTGATGAAATTCGTGTGTTTAAGAATTAAAAATATTGACCAATCCTTAAAAAAGTATAAAAATTATTTTGAATTCTTTACTCTTAGTTTACTATAGTTTTATAGACTTTGACTGAGGGAAAAAATACTCTTCATAGTATGAATGTGTAAGAAAATTTTAACCAATTGCATTGTAAGACCGAAAACCAAAGATTTAGCCAAATCAATGTAAAGGGTAGTTTGAAAAATAACTGAGTTTTCCAAAATAATTTGACAAATTTTCTTCAATGCGATTCATTTTGTCCATTTGTAAAAAAACCCAAAATCGAGAGTGCACACTTTATTAATCTTTTAAATTATTACTTCCCTACAGAGATGATTGACAATAGAGAAATGAGTGGATCACAAAAAAACGGAAACAAAAAGTTATATATTAGATATGAAAAGAAGATTGTGAATTATTGAATCACTTAAATGTCCTAACCATCCCCATGGGATAGTCTTGATGTGATTGAAGGCCTTGCGTGTTCTGATAACACCTAGAGCTTAACTGGTTTAAGCAATGGTTACTTCTCCACGTGGTGTCACCCATGTCAGATAGGTCCAAGGGTAAGAACCAAATGTAAGGTAGTCTGTACGTTTTTCAGTGAGGTGGTTGTAGAGGGTATCTCGTCCCAGTGGGGTCAGATGTCATGTTAATAACAGAATAGAGGAAGGCAATAGAATACCACCAGGGATTTACAAGACACTTCCATGGGATTGTGTGTTATGCCTGGCAGTGAGAGATGACTTCCATGGTTGTCATCACAAGACCTTGTGAAGCACAATAGCAGGAAAAATGAAAAAGGTGCAGAGGTGGACCAAACCAGTTTGAACAAGGACTTGGAATATTATTCCTGTTGAGGACATGGGAATTAGAAATATGAAATAAGTAATTGTAAGAAAAAATATACAATTTAGGACTCCGCAAGGTTCGATTGGCAGATAGTGGAGATTACTGGAATGCTATTTATACAGTGGAGGAGGACAGGGAGGGATGGCAATAAACACCGTATTCAACCCGAAGGTCGGTTGGGTAGGTGATGGTAGAGTTCACCCAGTACTAAGCCTGATGGCATGTGA
Organism: Hetaerina titia; assembly: GCA_037158775.1. Taxonomy (NCBI): domain Eukaryota; kingdom Metazoa; phylum Arthropoda; class Insecta; order Odonata; family Calopterygidae; genus Hetaerina; species Hetaerina titia. Next base: position 75,621,354 of record CM073779.1, read on the forward strand.
TATTCACACATCAAGGTAGGGGGGGCAGTTCCTTTCCGTGCCGGTTTCCTAGGAAGATCCAGTACCCGAAAAATCACTTGGCTTGGGTGGAGCTGCAGGTGCCCAGAGTGCCTTGCCTGGAATGGCAATAGTATTGAACAAAAAGATAGGAAGAAGGATTGTAAAGAGAGGATAGGGATGACAGAATATTATCCATTAAAGTAAAGCCTGAACCAACAACCATCATCATTGTTCATGTCTATATGCCACCAAACAAACATAGGGAGAAAGAAGTTATTAGGTTATAAGATCAATTATAGGATATAAATGCAGGTATTCCCAGAAGGAAGCATTTGATATTGATGAAGGACTGGAATGCAATGATAGACATAGGGAGAGATGTTAGAGGTAGAGGACTAGGGTTTCAGAACTAGGAATGACTGAAGGGAGAAAACAATAAAAGGGTCCCATGGGAGAGAGGGTTTATTCATTGTGAAAATTTGGTTTTAACACCACAATAGGCATACATTATTTGTACAATAAGTATCAGAAAATTTTTTGGAAAAATAGATTTATTCCCAATATTACGGCAATGCCTCAAAATTCTTCCAAGTACTCTTGTCCTTTGAGCATCGACACACTTTGGCCAGCAGCTTCTCAATCACTTGAAGGCTTTCTGGTAGGCAGATTCTGGAAGGTTATCGTGCATATTTCCCGGCAGTTAGGGTCCCATGGTGATGTCCATTGAGGGAGGATTTCACTTGTGGGAATAGGACATAGTCTGCTGGGGCTAAGTTTGGACTAAACGGGGGTTGGGGAATTGTTGCAAAGCCATTGCAGAAGGTCTTCGCAAACAGACACTTGACTTTGCTTTTGGTCATCCATCAAGACCTTTGGGACGAGTTTAGCTCATACCTTTCGCATTGGCAAATCTTCAGTGATAATGGTGTGGACTTTCATCTTATCAATGCCAATACCATTTGTGATCATGCACACACTTAACTGTCTAAATTCAGTACTTCACGCACATGTCAGGAAACAATTGTTTCCAATACTTTTTATACTAACCTGCCATGTACATATAGAAAATATGTGCATATTCAAAAGACATGTCCGATTATACTATGGATAGCCACAGATTTACAAACACTGCGAATAACCTACCCAGTTTCCTGGGAGTATATGTGTATTTAGGTCATAATGTAATACTACTAGAGTGAAATGTCTGATTCAAGAGGATAAATACAAGGAATATGGTGGGGAAAATAGAATATAGAAGAATTAACTGGTATGGTGAAGACATTTGGCTAGTAATTTTAAAAATAGAAAGAGAATATGACATAGAGGAGGGCAGCTTAGTTTAATAGGGTAGTTATAAAACTTTTCAAAGTTTAGGAAAATATGGGAGGAAAATATTTCATGGACTAATTCTTAGCATTAAAAAAGAGAATTTTGTCACAAATATTGTTAGATCAGTGTTAGTTCCCATCTCAAAAATTGAAAGGCAGCCATGTGTAAGGACTAAAAACAATAAGTTAAATTTCACTTGGCTAAATTGGTACTCAGGATCATCTTTAGATGAATGGATAGTAGGGCTAATGATTACTTAGGGGATGATCAGTATGGTTTCAGATGATCAGTATAGTTGTGACGCCACATTAGTAATTAGTCTACCATTAGAAAGGAACATAGGATACTGTCGAGATATATTTGGCTGTTTTGTACATGTATATGCTTACATTAAAATGTTCACCTACAATTTTTACTTAATGAAATTTTATGAATTTTGCATACTTATTTCATGATAAAGTTGTTTTTTTCAATGCCATTACAATCTTGACAAAACTTGCAACTGCCAAAATTCATGGAAAAACAGAAGGAAATTTATTTTATTACCAATTGAGGAAGCATGAATATTGATTAAGACAAATATAAGGCACATGCACTATATTAGAGAGCACTAAATGGAAATATGTAAGGTGTAGCACAGTAATGACTCATCAAAGGGTTCTCTTCTGATAATGAAAAAGAAACTTGCAGCTTAAGAAGCACTCCCTTTCTTCAATGCAATTCATTGAAGCAGAAACACAACTGAAAAAAGATAGTTTTAATATCTGCTCCACAAATATTATTTGTGCTAATTAGGCCAGTAGACAGCAGTTTGTCAATGCAGGCAGACAGAATAAAATTTTTATATTTGTTTTACTCAATACATGCAGGAAAAAATGCTTCCCTCTCAAATACACACATAAAATTAAAATAAAAACTTTAATTGTCAAATTTTCTAAAACTTTAATGGACAAATAAAACACCAAGATTCCATCGGCCGAATTCAGAACTGTACCATTTTTTTATCAGTACTGTAACTTTTAATCCAAATATTTCTAAGTCCTATTTATTTGGTCACTTAAATTTGAAATAATGAAGGCCATGGTATTTCCCACATCTTCTAAACATGTAACTGACAGAATAATTGACCAAAGAGCTGGTTTGAGAATTGTAGGAGAGCTTACCTTTTATTAAGGAATGAGAAAGTCGCCTTTTGGGTAAAGAGGCCAATTTATTTCACATTTTCTCCAGTTTCTCCGAGGATATGATACTCCAGTTTCTTATGAAAATATAGCACTCAAAATACTATGTGCCTTGAGGGCTGGGAATGTCCTCAGGTATCACCTGACTTCTAACCCAACCCAGACTGCCAGGAACTAAATGCCCTCACCACTAATCTACCACCATGCCTTATTTGATAATAATCATACTGTGATAGTATTATAATTATTATTATGCTGTGACCGAAGGCATAACAAACTTCTGATAAGTAGTCCCTAGTCACTTTATTATTGCTGGTAAAAAACAAATACACAAGTCTTTCATCATAGTTGGCCAATCAGCACATAACATGGCACGGCATCACAAAATTCAGCAATGATATTAACTAGCTAATCACTAGTTTAAGATACCATAGCCCATAGAATAGCACAATGCATATTGCAGCAAGAAATCCTAGAGTGTCAAATGCAATCACTATAGTCCTCATAATAATGCATCAAATTATCAGTCACATTGGTTTATCTAAAACACCAACTCCAGCATAGCTCCTTCCAATGCTCATTTGAAAAGGCAATAGAGTCCATGAGTTTCTTTCAGGATCATACACTTCCAATGATGACAAATTTGAAGATCCATTATCGCCTCCAACAGCATAAAGCAGCCCATTAAATGAAACAACGCCTGCATAAAAAGTAAACATTTATTAAGTATTTTTTTTACCAATTTGGACCAAATATCTGACAAAATTATTCCTTTGACTAGTTAAAGAAGAAGCAACAAAAGTTAATGAAGATAGCTTATCTTGGCATAGATAATAGCTTTCCTTACATAAGTGAAACTATTTCATACGGATATAAACCAAAAAGGCTTCAGTGAACTTCTAAAAACATAAAAAATTCTAGGAAATACATTAATAATCTAAGAAACTTGAAGCCTGTCTACTTGACAACAAAAATAGAAATTTCAGCCACAATTCCAGGACTGACTTGGCCTTGAAAAATTAAATAAGAAATGAAAAGAGAATGAAAGATACCCATGTAGGTTGGCAGACTAAAAAATCTCAACAATCTTAGTTAGTTACACAATAAGAGGAACAAAGGGCCATAGGGTACTGATAGGAGGTGTAACTAAACATCTTCCAATTTGTAAAAGAAAATAAGAGATATGAACCAGAATGTACCCTTTACATCTATAGCATATTTTTGGGGGTACCAAAAATCACCAGCCGTCATGGTATTCTAGTGGTCAGAAAGGTTTTTTCTCATGGAGTCCCAAACTAAAATCTGGCCTATGCATACCCAGAGGTAAATCTGCATGCATCAAGCAATTTTATATCAGCCATCATAACCATAACCGTTAACTGTTTTGTGAAATGTATTCACTAATACTGATATTAGGTTCTTCCTTATTTCCACAGTAAATCTCATTATATTACCTTTCAATCTGTGTGCTTAATATTAAAACACCACACCAACAAGGAAATACTATAATGCCATTCCATATAAATATTACTGTGAAGTTGACACAGCAAAATATGCCATTCTACAATACATTTTAAAAGAAAGACATTTGAGCCAAATAAAAGCTAAGTGAATATTTAGAACATTTATTTAAAAAATCAAAATACCATTACATGACAACACTACTTTTTCACATTATTGCAAACTTATGAATAAGAAAAAAAATAGTATAACTTAAATTGGGGCCAATGCTCATCTTTTCTCTCAAAAAATTAGATTTGCTCAGTTAAAGAAACTTTTGAATGCAAAATACCCAGAATGTCAAGCTGAAACTGTTTTGCTACGTCTGTAAGGAATACATATTTTTTGGAACTTTTCCAATAATTAAGATCATTCTTAATAGAAAAAACGTTTTTTATCTAACATTCTACTTCATCCTTTAGATTACGCAGGAATACTGATGCCTGTGGAAAAAATACTGTGGACATTTACTGAAGGGAAATTCTTTGAGGTACTAATTTATTAAAACTTTAAAATATCAAAACTGGGATCATTTTCCTTTCATGAATCTTCCAGCAAATTGATAATTTGTTTTAGCTTTCTCAAGCGAATCAGGGGAAGATAAACCTTTTAAACTTTAGGTCTTTATGGATAGGAACTGTATATAAATGACATATCTTTATACTTTTAGGCCTGTTGTTAAATTTTACAACCAATGATTGATTTTGAATAAAAACTACTTTAAATTCAATTATCCCATTTTTGGACAACCAGAATGGTTGGCTATGGACTCTCCCTTATCCCTATTACTTGCAGACATCTATATGGACAATTTGAAAAAGGAACTGTTTGAATCGGTGAACCCTTTGTTAAAATATGTCAGCACTTGGTACTGCCATTTTGATGATATTTTGAGTGCGTGGTCAGGGTCTGCAAAGCAACTTGATATTTTCTTGCGCCTTTTGGAATCATTGGATAATTTCATAATATTCACAATGGAAAAAAAACTAAGGGGTCCCTCTACTTTCTGCATTTGACAATTTCTAGGGAATAAGAAAAGTTAAACAACTCTATTTTTAGAAAAGACACTTTCACCGACCAAGTCATTCATGCAACATCATTTGTCTCAAAAACTTTCCACCTTCCATCCCATTCTCCACTGTTTACTAAACACTCCCATGCTTAATGCAAATCTTCTTAAAGAGTAAAATATTATAAAACAAATTGAAATTAGCAATGACTATTAGGCCCAAATGATTGACAGACTCTATAGAAAAGAATTGCTATCAGACCAACTATGCAACCTCCACCCAATGTGACCATCTAGATAAATGGAGGAAATTTCCTTTCTGGGGTAATTTGTCCCTCCGAGTTATACCAATACTAGAACTGCTTTCTATAACAATTGCAATCTAAGAAATCTGTCTCTAAATCTAAAGACATAATCCTGAAATTTGAATGAAGTGGAGTAAATGCACTCAAGTGTGTGTGCTCAGCTGCATATATTGGACAGACTGGCAGAACGTTTAAGGAGAGACTAAAACAACACATTGCCTGTTTCAAACACAGGAATTCAAATTCAAACTTTCCACAGCACCTCAAGGATAACGGTCTTAATAGTGATTTTCCCTGGAAATTTTACATCTGGAAAGGAAAGGTCCTTGGCTAGATGCCCTTGAGTAAATTGAGGTTTTAAATTATGAACACACATTTTGGCTAATGACCTTTTGTATGCTTCCCACTTTCCCCTCCTCAACCTCTCTCTTTTCTATCAACCCCTACATTTATACACTCCCTTTTTCACTACCTTCCAACCCTTCATGGACACACTCTCTCCCACCCTCCACCAATTCAGGCAGTCAGCTCTGAAGACATTTTACTGACGCTCTGCATTCCAAAATTCAGACCCATTGCACACCCCTTTTAGGCAACCTCCACAATCCTACTCCCCCTACCTCCCGTCCTTCCCTCTACACCTATACAGCTTATTTTTGTATACAAGGGCCTGATAAATTTGTATTTTTACCTGAAGATGACATTCATCATCAAAACCATGGTTATGTAAGAATATAGACAAATTTGGTGGAAATGTACAAAGAAAGAAGTTTTATTCAAAATGAATATTAGCAAGTTCCAAAAAGTTACACCTAAAACCATTAACTTAATCAAAGATTGATTTGACTTGTGATTTATTTTTTAAATCAGAAAACCTATCAGTGGAATAACATTGACAATGGATGATCTGGAGCCTTACTCATTCATTTCAAGAGTAAGAGATATAAATAATTCCAAGACAGAAAAAAGATTTTTGATGAATTGCCATTATTTGGTTTGATGGGATGTTATTTATATTAAATGTAGGAGCAAGTCTTTTTGATCATTTCTGAAGTTCAATTAACCTCTACAGCAGCAGAAAGGAGTTACTCATATCATATCATTTAACTATCCTATCTTATGTTCTGGCCTTGGATCGATTAATAGACAAGTAAATTATTGGTTTGTTGGTGGATTTAACCTAACCCTTTTTGCACAAAAAAATACCTATATATCAAATGTTTTCCTCAAACATTGGAAATATGAATATCATTTAGCGGAACATGAACAAATAACTGCAGTGTGTGAGAAGCACAACCTTCGCTGGGAACTCTACAAATTTTAAATCCCCAACCATATAGAATAATTCTATTTAAAATAAATGTGCATCCGTTCTCTTGATATTCCATGAATTACATGTTTCAACTTCAGCATAAACCTTTAACTTCAGCGGCAACAAATTCAGAAATATCGGAGCCAATGGAAAATATAAATGGAGCCACTTCTAAAAAGAAGTTTTACTTCACCATGCATTTTTTTCTGAAATGCACTGTTAAAAGAATACACAGAAAAACTATATGATAAAAAACTTCGGCCAGAAAGGTAAGATATAGAAAAGGAATGTTATGCAGATGACGATAGCCTAGGCTTTTAGCTTAGGCCTCTAGGCTTTTTTGAAGGTGAAATAGTAAGGGCATTAACATAAATGAAATCAAATAAGGCTGTATGGATAGACAATATTCCCACAGAACTACTTAAAGGTTTAGGAAAATGTGGGAGAAAGAGCCTTTACGGACTAATTCCATAAATAGCATTTTTGAGAAAGGAGTCTGGCCCGAAGACTTTGTGAGATTAGTGTTAGTTCCTGTTCCAAAAAGGTTGAGGCTACATCAAGTGAGGACTACAGATCAATAAGCTTGCATTTGCATGCAGCTAGTGTGGTTCTCAGGATCATCAACAAAAGGAAGGAGAGCAGGAAAAATGATTACTTAGGGGATGATCAGCTTGGGTTCAGGAAGGGGAGAGTCACATGTGATGCTATTGCGGTAATTAGATACTAATCGAGAGGAATATAGAATACAATCACGGCATATTTGCCTGTTTTGTAGATTTAGAAAAGGCATTTGAAAGAGTGTATTGGGAAAAACTAATGAGTATATTGCAGATTATAGGAATAGATTGGTGTGAGAGGAGGCTAATCCATAACCTGTACATGTCTCATATTGCTCAGGTGCAAGTGGGGAATGGAGAGTCTGGAAGGGCAGTGTTAGGAAGAGGAATGAAGCAAGGTTGTCTACTATCACATCTACATAAATACCCTGCGAGCCACCAAAAAAGGTGTGTGGCAGGGGGTGGCATTAATGAGCATGCACCAAACATACACTAGTTTCATCCAATTGCAGATGTAACAAAGATAGCCACGTTTGGCAATTAGCATGAAGGAGTGAAACCCTCTGCTGACTGCTACACGTCTGATAATTTTCCATTAGGTCATATTTACATTCAATCACCTGTACTATTTAATGTAAATTTGGAGGAAATGATTAGAAAGACATGGGAAGAACTGGATATATGAATGAAAGTTGGTGGGGAATCCATAAAATCAGTTAAGTTTGTTGATGACCAAGCTCTAATTTGTCAGCCAGCCAAGTGTTTGCAAGCATCGCTGAGTGAATTGGAAATTCAGTGCAATAGATATGCGATGAGAATAAATATACGAGGGCTGTTCAGAGAGCAACTTACAGTTTGAAATAAAATTTGAACCTAGTCACAAAACAAAGTTTTATTATACACATTTGAAAGGCACATTCTTAAAATATTTTTCTACATAGTTGCCATTCAAATTGAGGCATTTCTCATAATGATGCACAAGCTTTTCAATTCTGATTTTGAAGAATTTTGCAGACTTACATTTTAACCAATTGCTTACACCATCATGCAATTCTGCATTACTGTCAAAGTTGTATGTTGCAAGCTACGTCTAGCAAGAGACCTGTAATTGTAAATCGGTGATTTTCACAAATATTACTGATGATTTTCAACCACCAGTTCATCGGTCACAAGACTAGGCCAACCACTGCGGTCCTCGTTGTGAACATCCATATGGCCATTTTGAAACTGAATGCACCACTGCCTCAGTCCCCCTTCAATCATTATTCTGTTTCCATACACTTCACAAAGTTGCCAATGAATTTCAATTGGCTTGTGAGTTTTGCCAATAAAAACCTAATCATCGATCACACTTCACAACTCATGGGATTTTCTATTGCAGTGCACATTTTAACAGTTCACAGTGAGCAAAGTAGAATAATTACAGTGTGCACATTACTACAACAGGATGCCCACTGAGTGTGGGGGATGTTTAGAAACAAAGATGATGGGTCTCGCCCTACCTATGGCTAGATGTCTAGCCATAGGTAGGGCTAGGCATGATAGGTTGAAATGTAAGTTACCTTCTGGTCTACCCTCATAAATAAAGCAAAGGTTATGTGGTTTTCCAGAAAGAGAAAGCCTAAGTTAAATATTAAAATTGGAGGACAAAAACTAGAGCAGGTAGAAGAGTCTACATATATCGATGGTGGTTTGAAACAAAATGGTCCAAGTAGTTGGGATACATGGAGAAGAATTGCATTGGATAATGAAGCTTTCACAAGGAGAAGGGAATTGGTGATAAGTACGTTGAGTAAGGATATGAAGAAAAGACTCATTAAAACTATTATATGGAGCTTATTTATGTATGGCAGGGAAACATGTTCACTAAAATAGGATGATTGGCATTGGTTGGAGGCTTTTGTAAATGGCAGATGGATAGAGAAGGTGAAGTGGATTGAAAGAAAAAAAAATGAGGAAGCACTGGGAATGGTGGGGGTGGACAGGGGATCATGGGGAGAGATCATAATGAGACAGAAAAAAGGATGCAAAGGAACTGATTAGCAGTGGGATATTGAAGACTGTGATAGAGGGGAGAATGCTGGGGATGAGAGGAAGGGACAAGATTAGGATAGGGATGTTGAACAGAATGAAGGCAGTGAGGTAGTATTTGGAGATTAAGAGGGGCTTGTTGTGTAGTAGGATGTTGGGTTGTGTTTTGTTAGGAGAGACAAGGTATTTATTTAGAAGTTGTGACCATCCAAAACCTTAATCAGCATATTACCTATAATAATAATGCACTACTAATAAAAATTAGCTATTGCCAGAGTTGGATGACCATAACTCTGTTGTACACATTAAGGCAACTGTTTCAGCCTTCAACTCCTGTTTGACAAAACCCTTTCTTTGTTATACAAATTTGAGAATGTGCATTAGGTGAGTGTCAGGTGACGGGGCCCAGCATAAAAAGGCTACAAACAGTGAAAATAGTCAATGAAAGCCTAAAAAAGTGTTTCATGTAAAGGAGTGAATATAAAGCACTAAAAAGTAGTTACATAAAATGATTACTACGCAGAAAATACTTATTGTTACTTTCAAGTAATTTGAAAGGAGGATAGTTCTGCGCCAATATCTGGCCAATCAAGTACACATTTTTCCCCTACGAGGATGAACTTCTTTGCATGTTTTCCTCCATATGTCAAATAGAGAAGTTTGAAATTTTATTTCCTTTGAGGCCAGAGTTGGACTTCATTTTGTTAATACAAAAGCTAATTAATTCAATGCATTTGATGATGGACTAAATCTTTGTTTTTTCATTACAATTTCAAGATGTAGCCACTGCTACAGATTTAACTTGACGACAAATTCGTGGAATTATGAGAATTCTTTTTCAAATTTATTAGTTTCTTACTTTTGCATTCTGCAAACTGGTCCATATGACTGTATAAAAAATCCATTTGCAAGTTTGTGGCTAAGTAGGTCCGAGAATTTTTTTCACCATGATGCACTTGCAAATTATAAGGTTTACAAGATGCATGAGGTGTGTTCTAAAACTAACGTGAATTTTTTCATTTCGTGGGCTTGGAGAGTCCGGTTGTCAAACTTTTTTTTATTATGTTGGTATAAATGCCCCTGAAATATGATAAAACTTTCAGCCGTTTTCATTGTGGACTTTGTCTGTGACAGCCACTAAGGTTACGTGTTTTATGAGCTTGGTGATTTTCATTTATCAAAAGAAATGGATCAAAGAATTTGTATCAAATTTTGCGTAAAAAATGAAATAAAGTGTGTGAAATGTTAACAAAGGCCTATGGTGAGATGAGTAAATCAAGAGTTTACGAGTGGTATAAGCGTTTCCAAGAAGGCCGTGAAGACCTTGAAGATGACAAACGCTCTGGACGCCCCCACACATCAACAATCGATGAAAACATGGAAAAAGTGAAAGAAATGGTTATGAACGATCGCCGAATCACTATTAGAGAGGTCGTAAATGATGTTGGCATATCGATTGGATCATGTCATGACATTTTTTCCAATTTTTTGGGTATGAAACCCGTGGCAGCAAAATTCGTTCCAAAATGGCTTTTGCACCAAGATAACGCACCAGCTCACACTTCATTGCTTGTTCGTGAATTTTTGGCCAAAAACAATACTGTAACAGTGCCCCAGTCTCCATATTCGCCAGATATGGCTCCATGTGACTTTTTCCTATTTCCAAAAATTAAGAGAACCTTGAAGGGCCGTCGTTTTATAGCCGTAGATGACATTAAAAGCACATCGCTGAAAGAACTAAAGGCTATCTCAAAGATTGAGTTTGAGAAGTGTTTTGGGGATTGGAAGAAGCACTGGCACAAGTGCATAATCTCCAATGGGGACTACTCTGAAGGTGACAACATCAATGTATAAGAATAAATAAATATTATTGCCTGAAAAATTAAAATTCTCGTTAATTTTTGAACACACCTCGTATGATTGTTTCAAAGAAACTGCAGGAGATACCAAGACAGTAACTTTTAATGGAGTTATCCACTAAATGTGCATTACAAAGCATCAATTTCAGAGAGTAAAAATCATTTGCCTTGACTGGGATTCAAACCTGGATCCCTTGATTTCCGGCTGAGAGCTTAGGCAGTTAAACTACAGAGGCATTCTCTTACACTCCAAAATTTGGGGGCTTTGAAGGAAGTGTAACAGGATACCTATGCAGCATAACTTGACTAAAGGACTCCGCTGGACATCAAAGGCTTCAGTTCGAAGGTCGGTCAAGGTAAATAACTTTTATACTTTGAAATTCTTGCATTGTAATGCACAATAGTGGATGACTCTGTTAGAAGTTACTGTCATGGTACCTTCTGCAGTTTCTTCAATTTATACTAAGTAAATTTGCACATAGACATTAACAGAATTTTTTAAACATTGCTAAAGACACAAAATGTAGAGAAAACAGAGGATATTGACGATGGGTAGAATGATTCAAATTATTATTTGGCCATTACAAATAGTTTTAAATTATGTAAATGTTAGCTTTGATGTCCCTGTAGCACAAAAAGTAAACCAATTGACTCTGAATTTGCATGATATGATCAAATACAAAAGGAAAAAATTAACTTCAATGCAATAAAATTTGGAACAAATTAAAAATCATGAAATTAAGTTCAAAGATAATTTATCATTGAACTGATTTATGTATTTCACATTTATCACATGAATACCCAGCTTTTAACACTTACTATTATTAGTAAGGTTATTTAATTAGTAGGTGGTTTATTATGCTTCTTGGTCCTTCAATGGTAATGAGATTTATAAATTGATACTAAAATTTGGGGGAAAAATCAAACTGACATATTATGACATAGGAGATGGTTCAGAAAAAATCAATAATTTGACTGAATTAGCAAATTACAGCATATCAATAGGTAGTATTTTTTTCTTTTTAGCTAAGGTATTTTCAGCATAACATTTTTATCAGTTACACAACACAAAAATAAGGAGTATACATAAAACAGAAACGTCATCTTGATTTATACTGGCTGTTGTGAGCAACAGTGGTTATGTAAAATCAAGATTCATTATTATCAAAGTGCCACTTCTCAATTATTGACTGCACATGTGTCTCTATTTCAAATGAGAAATAATGAAAATATTGCATCACTTTCTAACATTCTCTGCTATGAATAATCTTAGCTTTTGGGAAGAATTTAAAATTGGGAAAAATATTATTACATATTTACCAGCATTTCGTCGACCAACAGCCATTTCTGCAACAGGTGTCCATAGTTCAGTTTCTGGGTTATAAGCTTCAACGCTTCTCTGCACATTTGGACCTTCATGTCCTCCAACTGCATACAGCAAACCATTTAAAACTCCAACAGCTAAAATATATAGTAAATTCACACACTGTATATACATAATACATCATCTCACCCCGTTCAACAGTAACTCATGGGCATAGTTGATTTCATAGGCTTGTTTTTTTCTGTGAAACTAGGGAATGTCAGACAATGGCACAAACATGGTTTTTTTTAAAAAGATATCAATTCAATTTCTGAACATTCAGAGAATATGACTTTTTTGATTTACAGATAGTAAAATCTCATTAATCTAGACCCAGATGATCTGGACTCCTGTATAATCCAGAGCCTGGCCAGAGTGTGGGTGTAAGATAGCAGCATTGCACTATTCTGCCTAGAAAATGTTTGCTGGCAAGCTTCTTAGAAATTGTTAAAAATAATATTTCACTGATGCATCACCTTTCCTGGATAAGTTGTGAATAATGAATTAACAATGCTACATTAAGCAAATAATTCATACACTCACCCGTAAATACCACACTTTTCATGAATTCAACACATTGGGTTACGAAAGATGGACAATTATACCCATGTGCATTTATCATTACTCATTTACACTGTTAATTATTTTGAGATCTTCTGCCAGAATAAACTTTATCTAGTTTTGGCAATGCATAAAAAAATTGTGGTAATAAAGTGCGGTACATCGAATATTAACTGAAAATTTGGACATGAGGAAGCTGTGTGCAAGATGGGTGCCACATTTGCTCACACTCGAGCAAAACCACTGTCGTGAAGATGTTTCAATTGAGTGTTTAGTATATTTTCACAACAACAAAGCAGAATTTTTGCACCGTTTCATATCCATGGATGAAACACTGAAGCACATGGGTCCATTACCTCACACCCATGGCAAAAGAACAATCAACAATGGATTCAAACGGGAGAACCGGCTCCAAAGATAGCGAAGAACATTTCATCTGCAGGCAAGGTCATAGCATCGGTTTTTTGGGATGCACGTGGGATAATTTTCATTGACTATCTTGAAAAAGGAAAAACTATCAACAGTAAGTATTAAGCAAACTTATTGCAATGTTTGAGCGAAGAAATCAAGCAAAAGCGGCCGCATTTGGCTAAGAAGAAAGTGTTGTTTCATCAAGACAATGGACCAGCTCACAAACCCGTCATTGCAATTGCCAAAATTAATGAATTAAAGTTAGAATGGCTACCTCATGCCCCCTATTTTCCAGATTTAGCCCCCTCAGATTATTTACTGTTCAGAAATCTGAGAAAATAGCTTGGTGGTCAAAGATTTTCCAACCATGAAGAAGTGATGTTGGCAATTAATGGCTATTTTTGACAGTTATTATTATAAAAAGGGTATCAAACTTATTGAACATCACTGGGAAAAGTGTATAGAGCTGAAAGGAGATAATGTTGAAAAATAAATAAATTTTTTTCCAAAATATTTGTGTTTTCTTTGTTGGGTTGAGTACTTCTGGGATTACCCTTGTATGTATTAGCCAGGAAAAAAGTTTCTTAAATTCCCAATGATAATTATCTCATTCAATACACAACATCTATTGTCTCACAAAATAAAAATGTCTCCGCTACATTGGAATTTCAGTTTCCCTAAGTAAACTTATTAGACAAGGGCAAACTAAAATTAATAGACATAGATTATTGTCTCCTTTCCTCCTTTCAAAATATGCAGTCAACCTTTTGCACTTGCATGTCGAGTGTGACTTGACACGGTTAGCAGCGGCAGCAGCTCGTATGTCGAGCCACACTCGACACGGAGTTTCACCATGAGGGGAATTGGGATTTTTGTCCATATTTTCCAATAACTTTACTTGTAATCATCTGCATGAAAGGACAAGTAAAGTAAAGCTTAATTAATAGCATGGCTTGTTTTATAAATGAATAGTATCAACCCATAATGTTGTCGTCGACATAAATGCCATCTCCAAAGGATGCCACCGCCTACGCAGATGTTTGTTGTTATCTCTTTGCTGTGTTGTAAGTTCTTTTTCATTTGTATTGTTTGTCCTTCATTACTTGAAAGTCAGCTAAAGGTAAAGCAATGCCTTTGAGAGATGATCTTTTTCTGAAAAAAAGATCGCCAGAATGTAAGGTTACCTCAGTCAGGTGTTCCGTAGTTCATTGCTTTCTAGTTTGGACTCTTTCATTTCCTTTTCTTCCTAGTGTCAGCTGTCTCATCAAACGCTCTTTTTCTATCTATTGCATAATCAGGAATCTTGAGTAGGAGGGTGTATTGTACAAAGAATGCCAACAAAGAAAAAATTAAAAACTGATCTCGCATGTGAAATTTATTAAGAAACTAGTACATGATCTTGTTGGAGAATTCCGAGATGTATCACAAACTTCCAGGGTTAGATTACCATCCACAAACAGAGCAACGTTTAGATGGGAAACTCCATATAATCTATAAATATATATATAGTGTAAAGATTTTGCGGTTTGCTCTAACTGAAAAATCAAAGGTGGAAGAAGAGAGACGATATATATCTGTGAGACATGTGAAGGTAGCCCAGGTCTTCATGTTGGTGAATGCTTCCAAAAATATCATACCATGAAAAATTGTAGAGTTTAAATTATTGTTTATCAATAATTATGTAAAAAGATCCAACTAAATTAGTTTGTATGAAAAGAAACTCCAGTTTTTCATTCTAGTGCCACACTTAGTAAATTTCGGGTATTTAAAAATTTAATCCCGAGTAGACTAAGGAAATCAAGAAAAGAGACACCCGAGTGCTAAGGGTTAACACAAGAACAGGCTTTCCATGTGCACATCAGTATAAGTTGCATAAGTGAATTACTTGTTTTAACCAGGTTCCCTTGATTTTATTTGAATTTTTTTAGCCAATTAAGCTAACAAGGCATCCTCTTACACTATAAATTTCAAAGGGTTTTAAGCAACAATAGGTTCAGAAATTACTTTAGATGCATGCCATGAAGTAATCATAGGTGGCTGAATGTCCCACAGTCTGTCATGTTAACCCCTTTAATGGGGAGGACATCTTTGGACTCGCTCTGAAGCCAACGCTCAAATGGGGAGAATCTCTAGATACTCACACAAAATTATTTTCCCTCCTCGGGGAATATCCTTATGGACGCATTTCTTTCGGATTTATGGAGTGCATGCTTCTACCATCTAGCATAATATTTTTGAAGTCGATGATGTTAGCAGTAGACGCAAAGGAATTCTTTACTTTCATGAAAGTTTTATGCGATGATGCTGTTGCAGGGAATTATATATAAACCCACCATTAGCAGTATTTTACTTGCACCGACTCTTGGCAACCCCCATTTTTTTATGAAAAGCTGGGTGAGAACAGGTTTTTTCTCTTCTCGAGGTTTCTGTAGTTTGCAGATAATGAATCATATAGTCATACTGGATCAGTATCCCCAAAGTTTTTCAAAATAAAGCCTTTCTTCAATCATTGTATTAGAAATTTTCAGAGAGCTACATTCCCAAGGGAGATTGTTCTATCGATGAAAGTTTATTACTTTGGAAAGGTCGTCTAAGGTGGAATGTCTACATTACAAAAAAAAAGGCCGCTTTGGCATTGAACCATACAAACTATATAATGTAAAGAGTGGATATGTTTAGAATATGATAATGTACACAGGGAAGAAGATATGTAACTCATAAATTGTGTGGGAGGAGTTGATGTGTGACATTTTACCAAACCCTCACAGATTGTGCTAACATTTACATAAAGGTTGCTCAATTAAGGTTCTTTGATAGATCTAGACAATTATTACAGCAGTCCTGAGCTATATGAATTTGTGAATACGATGGAAATGGATGCATTAGGAACTTAAGATCAAACTGGAAGTAATTGCCGAGAGTTATTAAGACAAAGACATTGAAAATGGGAGAATTTGCTGCCACTTTTAAGAACCAATTGATGGCTTTGAATTGGAAGGACAAGAGGGATGTTTGTGTACTGAGCGGCATTTATGATGCTAGTACCAAGACAGTTCAGGACAGGAAAGGGAAGGCAAACCTCTTGCCAATGTGGACTATCATGACTCCAAGGAAGGAGTTGATCTATTGGACCAATATACTACCTTAAACAAAAAGTTCCCGGAATAACCACCGTGTGGTGCTCCTATCGTTCCGATTTGAGTTCTGTTTTTTTGTTAAATTGGTACATCTGTTGTTGATATTCCCTTTAAATCTTAGTGTCATAACTTGACATTTGCAAAAGTTACGTAGCCAAGAGTACATCTATCTCTGTGTGTGTTGGCGATTTTTTACAATTGCAGAAATGGATTTAAATTTGCAACAACGAACTTGTATTAAATTTTGTGTAAAAAACGGATTTAGTGGCGCATGGACGTTGGAAATGTTGGAAAAGTGTTTCGGCAACGATTCTCTAAAAAAAACGGTCGTTTACCAGTGGCACGAGTGGTTCAGAAGTGGTTGTGAGTCAATCGAAGATGATGAACGCAGTGGCAGGCCATCGACATCGAAAGTCGGTGAAAAAATTGATAAAGTAAAAGAAATGTTGGTCAATAACCGCAAATTAACCATCAGAGAAATAGCGGAGGACTTGAACATTGCCTATGGATCCGCCCAAGACATTGTGGTTAATGATTTGGGTTTCCGTCGTGTAGCAGCAAAGTTGGTGCCAAAAGACCTCAATTTCATGCAAAAAAGAGACCGTGTTGACGTCGCAAAAGACATGATTTGCGAGGCTGAATCCGATCCCACATTCATCAAAAGGATCATTACTGGAGACGAGACGTGGGTTTATGAGTACGACACACAATCCCGACATCAGGCAAGTGAATGGCGTTCACCAAATGAGCCGAGATCAAAAAAACCACGTCGTTTTCAGTCAAAAAAGAAGGCAATGCTGACGGTTTTCATGGATTACAACGGTGTAGTGCATCATGAATTTTTGCCAGAAGGCCAGACAGTAAACAAAGATTATTATTTGGGCGTTATGAGACGTTTGCGTGAAGCAATTCGCCGAAAGAGACCAGAAATCGTCGCACAGTGCGTCGAGACCGTCGCACAGTGCTATCATTATTCGTAATTTTTTGACGAAAAATGCAACAAATACCATCCAACAGCCACCGAATTCACCTGATTTGGCTCCCTGTGACTTCTTTCTGTTCAATTGAGTTAAAAAACCATTACGGGGAACGCGTTTTAGCAGCCGAGAGGAAGTAATGGAAAAATCGCAGGAAGCACTGATGGACATACCGAAAACCGAATATAAAAAATGTTTCGAGGATTGGATCAAGCGCTGGCATAAGTGTGTTGCAGTCGATGGGGATTACTTTGAAGGGGACAATATAGATTTAGATGAATAAACTTGTATTTTTAATTTTCTGAATAAATTCCGGGAACTTTTTGATCAAGGTAGTATGTTGATGTATGGTACAGAGAGGAAGAGGATGAAGAAATAATATCAGAAGATATTCCAGCAGCTCCTTGATCTATGCACTTTCAACTCTTATGCCTTAGATAGAAAGCATAGAGGGAGGGAAAATCACTTGAATTTTCATTTACATCTCATTTACCGGTTATTCAACAAATACTGAGGAGCTATTTCCAAGGTGTCAAGAAAACTTTCCAAATTTGACCATCCACCATGAATATCAGGTAGGCATTTCCTGAACCTAAATTCCCTAACTGCAACTAAAAACATTCACATATGAGATGTGTAGTGTGTTTGTCACATAAGGAGAGGAGGAAATCATAATGCTGCTGAGAGTGCAATGTTCCACTCTGTGCAGCTCCATTCTTCTGCGCGCACCATACTCAAGTACAGCACTAGGTGAGAGACAAAAGTGTGTATATAGTGTAAATGAACCTAAAGACAAACTACAATCAATGGCATTCAACAATGAAAAAATATCAGCATTGGTAACTAACAATTTTTTTCAATTTTATAGCATGAAATAAGCAAATTATTTTCAACAATAATTGTTTAAATAATTCAGCTAGCATATTTTTTTCAAATTTTCACACAACAAAAAGTAAATAACATTATAATCCACCAAAAATAAAATGTATTTATCCACAGATTAAAAACCTCCACCAGGTGGGTGACAGTTAAAAAATCTGGCATCATTTAAAAGAATTTTTGACTTCTTTGGGGATTTTTATGGCACACAAAATATCTACATTATAGATTTATGATAGAAATTGAAGAAAAAACTGTGTGAGAAGGAGAGAGTGTCAGCTGATGATAAGAAATACTTCTTGCTGGATGACAGGTCATTCATTGGAATATCAATCTGAAATTTAATCATCTGCAAGGTGTATCATCACGTACTAAATAGATGATCAAATGTAACAGACTGTGACTACTTTGACATTTAATTATAATTTCTTTCCTTTATTTAACATGCCTTACCACATTCATTGATTAGATTAAAAGCATAAATTCTTTTGGTAATGGATTCAAAAGTGAGTGCAAAAAAGATGAAAATTGCCTGATTTTTCATTCACCCAACCTTACAATTATAAGCAGAAATACCAATGCACTTACCAGCACCACTGCGACGCACTGACATAGATGTGATTGGTGTCCATGAGTCCGAATCTGGGTCATAGGCCTCCACAGAACTCAAGCATTGACGGGATGCTCCATCATAACCACCAACCTTTCGCAATAGAAAATAAATCATAAGAAAACATGACAATATTAGTGAGGGAATTGACTTATCTAATTATCAATTTTTCAATAGAGTGGGCTGATATATGAATGCCCCAATTTTAATGCATTGAAAAAAATTTAGAACAAAATGTTGAATTAATATCTTTTAAAATATGAGGGTGGACATTCAGTTTATGGATTTAAATTGTCAACACTTGGAAAAAGATTAAACAAAAATGAATCTAGACAATCTTATTTAAGAGGCCGAATAGCATGGAATACAGTAAAAATACATTCTTATGAAACTTATTCTTACATAATTTAATTCTTATGAAAACATTCATTGGTTAAGCAAAGAGCAACCTAAATTGCTCAAACAGGTTTGCTGTTATAAATTCGTAAAATTTAGATATTAGAAATATATGCTGTCATCCCCAGTTCGTAAAAGTTGCAAAAAATGTATTTATTTTTCAACATAATCTCCTTTCAGCTCTACACACTTTTCCCAGTGAAGCTCAATAAGTCTGATACCCTTTTTATAATAAGAACTGTCTTGCTCCACAGAATAGCCATTGACTGCTGACATCACTTCTTCACAGTTGGAAAATCTTTGACCACTGAGCCATTTTTTCAAGTTTGCAAACAGAAAATAAACTGAGGGGGCTAAATCTGGTGAATAGGCTGCATGAAGTAGCCATTCAAAATTTAATTCATGAATTTTGGCCATTGCAATGACAGGTTTGTGAGCTGGTCCATTGCCTTGATGACACAACACTTTCTTCTTAGCCAAATGCGACCGCTTTTGCTTGATTTCTTTGCTAAAATATTGCAATAAGTTTGCTTAATACTCACTGTTGATAGTTTTTCCTTTTTCAAGCTAGTCCATGAAAATTATCCCACTTACAGGGATCCTATACATCCCAAAAAATCAACACCATGACCTTGCCTGCAGATGAAATGTTCTTCGCTATCTTTGGAGCCGGTTCTCCCTTTTGAATCCATTGTTGATTGTTCTTTTGTCTTGGGTGTGAGGTAATGGACCCATGTGCATGGATATGAAACGGTGCAAAAATTCTGCTTTGTTGTTGTGAAAATATACTAAACACTCAATTGAAACATCTTCATGACAGTGGTTTTGCTCGAGTGTGAGCAAATGTGGCACCCATCTTGCACACAGCTTCCTCATGTCCAAATTTTCAGTTAATATGCAATGTACCGCACTTTTTGAAATGCCTACTACGCCTGCTAGCTCGTGCACATTCAGTCGATGATCATCTAACTTTTAAGTGGAGAGGTCAACTCACCGTTTGCAGACCAGTGAATACACACTCCACTTTTGTGCACTGCACCCAGGATGCAAAGGGTGCTTAAAAATCAGTTCAAAAATAAAAATTATTTAATTTTTTAGGATAAACGGTTTTTATTTTACAGTAGATTCTCCTTTTAGACATATACAGATTGTTCCACACTGATAAGTTTGTTGATTTCTTCTTAATAATTCAATCCCTCAAACTGCCAGATAGGTTTTTTCAGCAATCATCTCCTCATTTGCATGACATTGCCTTCCTACAGACATTTCTTCATAATGGAGAAATAAGATAATAACCCATGGAACTTCCTCCCATAGTCCATTAGATACGATAATCAGGGAAATTGGGAAAAACTTAATGACTCCATCAATTTTGTGGCCACAATTGCGAGGGAGTGAGCTGGTGTCTTTGACATTTTGTGAATTAAACCTGGATGTTTTCATTGAAGCTACATTTTCAATTGGTCAAATATGATGATAAGTATTCACGCACAAGAGACAGACCTTTTTTCTAAATAGTCAATTTCCAGAATCACCTCCTCATTTGAATGAAATCTCCTTTCCACTAGCCATATCTTAATGTTGGAGAATAGATAATAATCCAAGGTAGCCAAATCTGTAGAATAGAGGAAATTGGGAACAACTTAAAATCATAACTCCATCATTTACTGGCCACAATGGCGAGGGAGTGAGCTGGTGCAGTGTCTTTGACTTTTTGTGACCCAAACCTGGATGTTTTCCTTGAAGCTACATTTTCAATTGGTCAAACATGATTGTAAGTATTCACACACATTAGACAGACCTTTTTTCTAAATAGTCAATGAAGATTATTCCTAGTGAATTTCAAAAAAATAGTAGCCATAACTTTCCAGATTTCAGGAAGTCTGCCTTTTTTGGTCCAAATACTCTGCTGGCAACCCATTACTTGATCACTTCCTTGGTTTTAGGAATGTAGTGGTGTGCCTATGTTTAGCCCACAGTGATTACATGAGGCCTTAGTTCATGTGTGCTTTGCTGATACAGCTGCAAACTAGTTTTGGGACATGTCACATGACTTCTTTTTAGCAAACTTGGACCAATTGCAGCACCCAACTTGCAGATAGATTTCTCATGACCAAATGTTAATTCAGAATGTTTTGTGCTCATTCCGTGGAGATACCCAAAGCATTAGCAATGTCCATCACTCACACTCAATCTTCTATTATCTATTGCTATATAATTGATTTTATCAATGATTAATGGAGTAATGACCTCCACAGGGTGTCCAGAATGTTCAGCATCACTTCAGCTCATATGGCCACTCCGGAAATTTTGAAACCACTGAACAACCATTCTAATCAAAGATGAAAATTCACCATATGTTTATCAAGTTTGTGTCTTTAGTCTCCTAAAGTGACTTGCCTTTTATAAATTTAAGTTTATCAATGAATGAAATTCTCTTTTATCCATTTGTTTGAATCACCTGACTTACTTGATCCAAATGAATGCAAATCACAGAGTGATACACCAAAACGTCTGAAACTTGGTGCATCTTTAAGAGGTGTTAATGACAGAAAATTACTTCAAGATACACCAATGGTGCCATCTCTCTGACTTTGCATGAGCTTTTCAAACTATTCTTGTACATACGTGAAACCACTGAACACATTTTCATTATATTTTTCCTTGGACTTACACCACAATAAGACTAATTTCAGCTGTTAATATGCACCATTTGCACTTGATGAGCAATTAGAAGAATGACAAAGCATACTTACAGCATACAGAATGTCTTTCAGCACACCCACTCCAACACTGCTTCTCATTGTTCCCATTGATGCTATAGGATGCCATTCTTGTGTTCTTGGATCAAACATTTCAGCTGATCTTAAACCATTTGAACCATCAAATCCACCAACCTAAGGAAGTAGAATAAATTTCATTGTTGTATAATTATGTCTTTAATAAAGCCAAATGGCATCTAAGGAATTTCTTATCATATGATTTTTGATTATATTTACTGAAAAAAAAATTGCTTTGCACACCTAAATTGATACGATAATGAAATGCATTAGTAAATTATGTGCCAGAGTTGTGGTGAAAAAACTCATTGAGGAATAAAATTTCCATAATAAATAACTTTGCATCATAACTTGGATAGAGAAAAAATAAAATCTTCTATGTAAGAGGGCGGTCAGAAAAGTTCTTGGCCTCACACATAGATGGCAACACTGCGCTCTTGTTTTTTTCTCTCATGTGGGCACCACTGTGAGTAGATACCATGTGAAATTGCAAGCCATTCCATCCATCACTTCCCTGTAGGCAGTCATTTGAATCAGTCGCTGTATGTGTTATTCAAAATGGAAAAAAATCAAGTTCTGCGCAGTGATAAAATTCTTCATAAAAGGAGGTTTCATGCCAACCCAAATTCATTTGAGGAATGTAAATGGACACTGGGACTCTTTTCCTTCAGTTTTCATTTTGAAGAAATGGGCCGCAGAGTTTAAACGTGGCTGTGAAAATCTCCTAAGTGATCCTTGCGAAGGACATCCAAAAAGTTTAACCACACCAGAAATCACCAAAAAGGTGTACAGTATGATTTTTGAAGATTGGTGAACAATTTATGTGAAATTGCTAATACTATATTGATATCAAAAGAATGCATCAGTTACATTTCACATGAGGGTTTGCACATGAACAAGCTTGGCACAAAATGGGTATTTTGCATGATCACTGTGGATAAAACATGCATTCATGCGGCACTTCCCAAACAGTCTTTAGTGTGCTTTTCGAAAAATAAGAGTAATTTTCTGCATTGCTTTATGACCATAGATGAAACATGGATTATCCACTACACAGCAGAATAAAAAAAAACAATCCATGCAGTGGTTAGAGGCCGGTTCTTCAGCTCCGAAGAAGGCAAAGGTGGGGCTATTGGTATGAAATGTCATGGCATCTTGTAATTTTCCTATGCAAAAGAAATTTTGTAGATCAACTACCTTGAAGAAGATAAAACATTAAGTAGCGAGTACCATTCTAATCTTCTAATGAAATTGGTTGCAAAAAATCATGAAAGCAGACCTGTTTCCCATAGGGACAACACACCTGCCCAAAAAGTGTCATGGTGATGGGAAAATTGAGGGGTTTGCACAACAAAATGGTGTAACATCCACACGATTCCCTGGATTTAGTTCCCTCAAACTTCAAGCCCATCCAAAAATTGAAATGTTTCCTTTCTGGTAAATGCTTTTTATCCAATCAAGAAGCAATTGTGACTGTAGACAAGAACTTTGCAGCACTTCCAGAGGAATGATACAGAGATAGGTTAAGAGCAATGGGACACCACTGGATGAAATGTGATAATTATTAAAGGTGATTGTGTTGAAAAATAAAACTTTATTGAAAACAAAAATTGTCATTTTCACCATCAGGCCAAGAACATTTCAGATTACCCTTGTATCTATTGTTTTGCAAACAAATATAATAATAAAATGGTTACTTACAGCATAAATACATCCTCGGAGCACAGCAACACCAAGTGTTGACCGTCGAGCTTCCATGCTTGGGCAAGACATCCATGAATCAGATGTGACATCATACATGTCCACTGTACGAACTCTCATTGAGCCATTGAAGCCACCAACAGCATAAACCTTCCCTCCAATCACAGCTAGACCAGCCCTACAAATATGTTAGCATAATCATTAAATATATTAAATAGGGCAGTTTTGATATTAACAGAAAATTAAAAATACTTGATGGTAAATAAAAATAATTAGTGTATTTCTTGAAATATTTCCAAAAAACTCAAAATTTGAATTCATAGAGCAAGAGGACGACTCATTGTGCTGATTATGTTTCTACAGCTTAATTTTTGTTCATAAATTTATATATTATGCATGGATAGGGACATATATTTTATCAGCAGGGGTTTGACGAATTCTTCAAAGGAAATCTAAAATTAGTGCGAGTCAAATGGTAATTCAATACCTGCAAAGTATTTAGATTTTTTAAGTTAGGTGGAAGTATGACCCTTCCGATGTTCTTTTTTAGGAAACTGTGTCCAATGCAATTGGCATAATGATCTCCAAGCTAAAATGATTATTGTACAATTTTATAGAACTGCAACACAAGGGAGCCTCAATTAATGAGATCCTCACATAAAGAGCAATTGCATAATGAGCAAAAAAAATCTTGAAAAAAATGACTATCTTCGACAAGTCATGTTTCCCTTAGAGTGATAACGAAGGGGAAGCTCTGGATTGAGCATCTACAGCATCAGTCATGTTTAATACTCATTCCAATAGCATCTTAGCATCGCTAGTGATCACATATTTCCAAACATGTGTTCAGACACATTGTGATTATTTGTGCAAAGAGTCACCAAAGTGCAAAAATGTAACCAAAGAAAAAGCAGCAAGAATACAGCCATTAAAGTTTTAAAATAACCATAGGAGTGAAAAATAAAATCATTTAAGTCATCAATCAAAATTCAAATCGAGTAAAAATCATTAGTCGAAGTTAGTTCAAACAAGAGAGATTTCATACAAAAACTAAAACTAACAACCTTAGTCGTCACCACCCATTTTCTGATTTCATAATAAAGGAGTTATTGAGTTTATGAATTGACTCAATACATATTGATTTTATAAAACAAAGGTTATGCAGTTTTCCAGAAAGAGAAAGGTTTAGTTAAACTTCAAAATAAGATGGCAAAAACTGGAGCAGGTGGAACAGTTTACGTATCTTGATTGTTTTGGATGAAAATGGTCAAAGTAGCAGGGACGTAGGAAGTAGCAGGAGAAGAATTGCGTTAGGCAAAGAACTTTCAAGAGGAGAGAATTAATGACATGGATGTTGAATAAGGATCTTAAGTCCCATTAAAACTTTAATATGGAGCATGGTTATGTATGGTGCGGAAGCATGGTCATTGAAGCAGAAGGATAGTCATAGATTGGAGTCTTTTGAAATGTAAATATGGAGAATGATGGAAAAGGTGAAGTGGACTGAAAGGAAAATGCATAGTAGATTGTTGGGATATGTTTTGTTACGAGAGACAGCAGAATTATTTGGTTGTGACCATCCAAAACCTACCTGAGCAAGTATAATACCTATAGTAATAATAATAATATTGATTTTATGTCTCCTTATTAGTAAAGAATTAAGACCAGGTGCTGGGGGAATATAATACGAGCATCAACAAGAAGAAAATGAAACTCCTTGTGTGTGGAAGAGAGAAGCTGAATACAGACATCACAATTGAAGGTGTGAAATTAGAGCAAATGGAATCCTTCATCTACTTGGACAGCGGTATAACTTGGGATGGAAGAAGCTTGACCGACATCAAGCAAAAAATAGTCCAAGCAAAGTAAGTGTTCTTTGAGAAGAGGCAACTACACTGTTCAAAGAACGTAACATTGCAAACAAGGAAGCAGTTTGTCAAAATGTTCATGTGAAGCACGGTACTCTACAGATTGGAGACATGGAATATTGGAAAAGTGGACCAACAATAAATAGAGGCATTTGAAACATGGTGCTAGAGTAGAATGCTGAAGATTGAAATGGACAAAGTGAGGAACGATTAAGTATATAGAAGAGCAGAAGAGAAAAGGACCATATGGAGAGCTCTGTGGCAAAGAAGAAATAGATGGATTGGGCATACCTTGAGGCACAATGGATTATTTAGAAACAATAGAAGGAAAAATTGAAGGAAAGATCCCACGAGGAAGGCCAAGAGGCCAGGGATTGAGGGAATTAACACTAAATAGGGAAGAATGGAGGGCTACAGGAAACCAAACTTAGTGTTGAAATACTGATGACGATATTAGCAAAG
The DNA here is from genome assembly GCA_037158775.1 of Hetaerina titia. Taxonomy (NCBI): domain Eukaryota; kingdom Metazoa; phylum Arthropoda; class Insecta; order Odonata; family Calopterygidae; genus Hetaerina; species Hetaerina titia. The sequence continues at coordinate 75,647,582 of CM073779.1, forward strand.
AAGAAATGCTTTTCACAAAACATGGAAATATGGATTAAAGCCACTGAAAATATGACCATTAGGATTTGGACCTGAGCCTATATTTTGAAATATTAACTCCTTAGGGACCAAATTAACACAATCACATTGGAAATTAACTGTACACTGGAGAATAGTACTTAATAATATAGTAATTTATAAAAAAATATGATAATAATATACTTATATTGGAGTATATAATTATAGTAATGGCAGTGAAATACCTACTCTCAAATAGTATCACCTACAGTTGCCTGAAAACTCTCCTTACATAATTTTGCCATATGTAAGCAGAGATGACAGCAAATCAATTACAAGAATTCATTTCTTAGAATCAAAAAAATAACAAACCGGCAGGTCCTGTTGGGCATTTCTGAAACTTGATACCAGCGCTCTTCTTTAAAATCATAACATTCTACGCCACGAATTGCCCTGGGTGCTTGACCACCTGCAACAAGTAACACCTGTAATAATGAACAAATAATATTATATCTTTAAAACCAAAGCATTTGAAGAATATTGGCCCATATAGTTAACAAAATTACCTTTGGTGAGCAAACAGGCTGCCGAGGAATAGCATTCTGCATTTCAAGAGTAATGTCTTTATCTCCCTTGGCTTCCAGTAATTGATAAATTAATGCCTTGACCAGAAAGTCTTTACCTACAGAGGAAGTTATCAAGCCTTAAATTAGTAAAGTTTTTCAAGAGAAGATAATAACTTACCTCTAATTGAAATAAGACACCTACTTACATTGTATGTTAGCTTCCATCAATGGTTCCAATCTAACTCGCTGAACTAAAAATTCATGAGAAAGGAGTGGGAATCGTACATGCTCCATTAAATCTGCTAAATATTGCTTCCTTTCATCAATGTCATGCCGAACCCATGTTACAATGCATTCAAAGACCTTTGAAATAAAGGTTTAATTTCAGTTTTAATAATGCTATGTGAAAATTAATCAGCTCTAGAGAAAATGAAATGCCTAATTGAATCACAGCATGCATAAAAATTATTAAGGTGAATTTATAGAGAAAGAATTGCAACATCTTCCATTGTATAGCTGTTAACACCCAACACAGAGATGACTGTTGGCATTGCTAATATTACTGACATTTAATTATATTACCAGCAATGTTACCACCACTTTAGTCTCACTCAATAAGCATGCAATGATTATACTTCAACCGCCCTAATTTATAAAACACATAGGGATTAACACAAGAGTTTAATTATATTTCAGTGACTTACTACAGTGTTGGCCAAAATTAATAAAACGCCTTATGGTGTTTTGATGAATTTCTTTTTGAAAGTTTTTGAACTAAATCTTTTACAATAAGATGGTAACGCTGAACTATTGGATGAGTAAGGGAGGATTCTTACTGAGGGGGTAGGATACTCAAAGGCTACCATCAGCATAAATGATTCATTTTATACTTATACTAAAGATTTCTCTCTCTGCCTATAGTTTTCCTAGTCTCACTAGGAATATCCCTGCTGCAACTCAAGGCTATTAGCTTAGCATTATTTTAAGGATGAACTTTTTAATCACCATCTCCATGTGGCTAAAATCCTTTTAAAGTCCTCTTACTTCTGCAACAGTAACAACATCAGTAACCTTGCCTTCATCCTTGATGTTTTAGCCTCTCCCCTGGTTATATCACATCTAATAACTGCTACTAGATGCTCCTATAATATGTGTATTAATCTTCTATCATTGTAATTATTTCTAATTTCCTCTAGGACATGTTGTGTTAATTCAGTCCATGTTGTCAAAGGGTTGATCAAAGCATGTGATATAAACTAGTTGATCTTTCTGTTTACAGGTATTTACAATTAGTAAGAGCAAGAATGTATTATTTTGTTCACATACTTCTTCCAAATCTAATTTGGCCCTCACTTCAATTCTTTTCCATTTTCTACTCCATGCTTCAAAATATTGTTCTTGCCAGAATCTTATTGCGTTGGCCATCAGATTGTTTTGAACTCTTCACATTGTTCTGCCTTTTTCTTTTTTGATATAGGGACGGTTGAATTATTCTTAAATCTCTTTGGTACATCTCTGCACATAAGTTATGAGAGCTGTCCAGAAAGTAACCTCCGTTTTTGTGTAGCCTGAGAAGCAGCGGGTGGAGCCAAACTTTTGCTGTATTGATGCGCACAGTAGGTCAGTACACCTCAAGCTGTAGTGGGTAGTACTCTGCTTGTTTTTTTGTTTACAATGGTGAGTAAAAGCGAACAATATAATTGAAAATCCTGCCAAAAGTGAAGTCTGTTGTTTTTAATGGCAAAAAATTTCAAAGCTGCTGATAATCATCTGAAATTTTGTGCTATATATAAATCAAATATGATGAGTGACTGTTGCATATTTATGGTGTTGTTTTTTTAATAGTGAATTGACTTATGTCCATGATGATGACAGAAGTGGCTGTGTACCTATGGTGAAATGCCTCAAAATACTGATGAAACAGTTTGTAAAAACTGAAAATTTTACATCTGACCTCTTGGAAATTTTTCCATAAATTTCTAGGAATCTATTGCATGTTATCCTGAATGAAAAGTTCAGCTACCCACAAGTTTTGTGCTTGTCTTGACGAGGAGTTTCAAGATGGCATCATTGCTTGACTGCAATCCCAGGCAACAGAATTTCATGTTGAGGGAATTTCTAAACTAGTTCAGAGATATGACAAATGTTTAAATCTATTTTTAAATATGTAGAAAATAGAGTAGACATATGTAGTTTTGAGATGCAAATAATAAAATTTTCAACATCTATTCCAGCATGGCCTAATGTATGTTACTTTCTGGACAGGCCTTGTATTAGGATATAGTTGTATTAGAACGTTCCCCAATTTTTTATTAATTCCAACTGTATATCTCTGGCGCCATTTTTACCCTTAAGTCCTTTACTGCAGCATCAAATTCGCATCCCAGGATGTCAATAGTGTCCTCTCCTCCAATATCTCTCATCAATTATTCTCTGGCTTCTCTCACTTTTTGCCTGATTTCATTTCTTAGCCTTCTTTAACAAGTGTCCTTTTTTAATCCTTGAATTTTTGTACTTTTCTCTTCTATATGGTCAATTATTGCTCAAGTGATCCATTTTCCTTCTCACAGATTCCCTTTAACCTATAGTTTTCTTTGTGGCTTTTTTACACTTTTTAAAAATTTTTTATCAACCAATCCTGTGTTGTTAGATTTTCCATTTCCCGTTTAAAATCTAACCTTTTCATACTTTATTACATTTGTCCCACTCCTAGTAAGCCTTCATTCTCTTCTTTAGTTCCCTGAATTTGAAACAGCATTTCATCACCATTAATTTTAGTTGTAAACACCAGGAAGCTGTTGCAGTTTCCTTATATATCTAAAGCCCTACTTCATGAGCATGCAGCCAAGGTGGTATCTGCTTAAATCTTCTGAGGTCTTCCAAGTATAATGTCTTCTAGGGTGGTTCTGGAGGTGTGTTTGCTACCACTAATTTGCTCTGTTCACAGAATTCCAAAATCTTTCTCCTCTTTAATTTTGTTTCCTTAGACTGTATCTTCCCTATGTTTTCCTTTCTTCAAATATTACATTTTAGCCTCCAATTGCAATTGTCTCTCTTTACATTTTTACTTCTTTGGCAAAATTATCATTCACTTCCTCCATGCTGCCATCATCATACTCTGTGGTCAGTGTTTGAACTTGTGCCACTACAGTACTTGTGGGTTTTAATGTTATCTTTACCATTTCGATTTTTTCATGTTTCTGCAGGAAGCTCCCCACTTTCATTGCAGAACTTTTTCCCAATATTATGCCCACTCCCATATTTCCATTCATAGAGTGAATGTCAGTGATACTGTAACTGCTACTCGAAATGTTTACTTCTACAGGCAATTTTAATCACATACACCTATGATGTCTGACCTCATTCTATGCATCTTCACCTGTACATTCTCCAGCCTTCTACAACTCTGGATAGACCAGACATTCCAAGTTCCAATACTATATTAACTGTTACATTTAACTGATGCATTCTCTTGAGTAGTTCCTGCACAGAGATCCAAATGGGATACTAGTTTATCAGAATATTGCACTCAGTATGGTTCTACCTTGCCTGTTATTTAAATCAATGTAAGAAAAAATAATTGGCAAGTTGCTGCTCTTCAGGATGGTAATGTGGTTCTTTCCCGTTACCCTCCACATAGCAGTACTGCAGTGGTTATAGTGATTTTTACCATCCCTGCAGTGAGATGAGGGTTATGTCCCTATTGCCCACCTGTGTTATGGCCCTATTGACTACCTTTAGTCATATAAAAGAGGGATGCTGCCCCTCCTCAAGGTAATTGGCAGTCTAATTGCTTAGGAGCAGCCACAGTCCAAGTCCATAAATTTTTACAGAATTATTACGCCATCTTATATAAGGAGTCTTCTACAACTTCTGCTAATTTTCCATAACTACTTATTCATTAGGAATAGGTTTTATTTTGCAGCTAACATCTATATGTGGATGTGGATCCAAGATCTGCAACCCATTGTATGCACTCAAAGTCTTAAAAATCAGCCATGAGAAAATGAGTTGCAACATTGCAAAATGGATTCGTAGGTAGCAATCAAATAACGGTAGTCAATTCTTCAATGCCACATGACAAAAATAACAAATATCAAGAAATTTAATGAGTAGTTATTAAAATCTAAAGGAGCTAACCTTTTCTTCAGAAGATACTGTGAGTCGATCACTGCTGACAAGTTTCAAGACTTGCTGTGAGGACAAACTCAGAAACTCTTCACACTCCACCGCTTCCCTTAAAGAAATAAAAGAAATAAAATCCTTCAAACCAACTATAAGAATAAATGAATGGTTTATACACATAGCTAAATATTTAATGATATAGAAGACAATTAAATTCACACATACATAAAATGCTGTTCAGTGTATGCCTCTGCTCGCTGCAATAATTCACTACAGCCATGTAAATCAGCAAAAGCTCTAATTCCAAGGCAATTGGTGGGATGAAGTTGTGTTTGCAAAAATTCACAACAGGCGTCACTAACATCTTTAAGCTGCAACAGTTTTGCTGCTGGCAACAGAATCTGAAATGAATCCATTAAGTTCCATTGATATTCAACTACCACCATATTACCATTTTGAAGAGCCAATTTAAGAAAATGTTAAACTGAGCACATACATAACAGGTAAAATCTAATGTAAGATAAGATCGGCATAAATGGAAAAAAATACACATGAATAAAAAGAGCAGACCAACAAAAATGTCCCTGCTATCAACAAGATACAATTAATATATACAAATATCCTAAAACAGTAGTATTTGACATGACAGAAGAAGCATATCATAGCAAATATGTTCTCACTTATGTGTAAGAAGTTTTCCAAATGATTTCAGCTTTACAGCTTCCAAAAAAGTGCATAATTTAGCAATTTATGAAGTTACTATGATGGACCTTCCCTCCAGATGAGAAAGTGTGCACATCAGTATGGCCCTGTTATTAGGTGCAGAAAAACTGAAACATAAGGAATGTTTACAGAAATTTAAGGAATGAATCATTAAGCTCAATAATTTCACCTCTGGAGTAGTACATTATCATGGAGCAGGCAGGTAAAATGAGAATACTGAGGCAAAGCTGAATTAAATTACTCTATTCCTATCATGGGACTCTCAATATTATCATGATGAGTGGCCTCATAGGTTTGAAATAACTCGCAACAATATCAATGGACAACATAGGAAAAGATGCAGTGACCACATCAGATGTGATTAACTATTACATAACAAGTTCCAATTAAGTTTAACAGTAAATACCCCCACAACTACATAATAATCTACATAAAGGTTGGTTCTGATAGTTGTGGGTAGAGCTCTCTCTGAACTAAGACAAGTTTGAAATTCAGGCATTAGTGGTAATTGAGCCATTTCCTTTCCTGTGCCATCATTTGGTTTCTCATGACGAAAACGTGATAAAAATTTAAAAAATGGACTTGACACCCTTGAACATTGGAACAGCCAGTAAGTAAATATACCTCAGCCCTGATCAACGACCTCATCTTTACTCCACATCCCTCCTTTGCTTAACAAAACTAAGAAATGAGTCATTACATACCCTGGCCTTAAATACAGTGAGTTTTGATTTTATTTTCTCAAAATCTATGTTCAGAATTAGAGTCATCACAGCATAGAATACCATGAGTAAGTGTTAGTCTGCACTCCATTAATTTTCAAGCATGAATTCACCAGGACTATTCCCATTCTTCATGCAATGATCACATACTATATAAAAGTGCTCACCTGCACATTGCCTTCCGTGACATAAATTTCGGAAGAATAAATGTAATCCACCAGCAACTTTAGGGCCTGCGGTTCAATGCCGTGGACAGTAAGTCGACCCAGGCCTTGGTCATCTCTATTAGCGAATCGGTCATAGAAATATGGACTACATGCAGCCAACAATGTTTTGTGAGCAGGCATCTCAATTCCGTTATTTACTAAAGTAATATCACACATTCGGGATTGTCTGGAGCAAGCACAAAATAAAGAAATGAAGGGATTAGGTCAGGGTAAGAATGCAGTCTCTGCCACTTAAGTTCTATGGGATGGTGTATCCGATACATAATTTCAAGTTAACATACTTTCTCATAATATTTAACGCATCAAAGGCTCTGTGAGTATGCCTATGGTTGCGGTATGGCGGTTTTTCTCTTCCAGCTGATTGCGTTTCATACTTCTGTGAGCTTTCGTCCAAAGAGTTCTGACTTGCACACCTTAAGGGCAGATAACTGCCATCCATGAAATTGACGTAAAAATCAAAATACATAAATGATTAGTTATTTTTGATTTTTGTGAAAAAAATAGAAAAGAGAATACAGACCTTCCGTTATTCTCGAATGCGCACTCAGATACATTTATATGATTTGACTCCTCCATTGCCTAAATGGTTGAAATACACATGACAACATTCAAATCTCACGCAACCGCGACACAAGTGACCTTAAGCGTTTTGAGAAAGTAACGATAAATAAACGACATTCTCAGGAACCGATCGCTGCGATCTTGCGGTGTACACCAAAAACTAAGGGCCATGAATTTGCTCCCCTGCAAGCACGGTCTCATCCCCTCACGATCTACTACCCCATTTTCATTTGCATAATATTTTGGTTATTAGGGAACGAGAAAATGCATAAATAGGTTTTAAAGCATAAGCTTTATTTTTCCAGAGAATATAATGAAAAAGATATAATTTCGAGCAGGAGCAAAAGGGCAATTAAAATGGCAACATGCAAAGAAAACACTACCTATTTTGACAATGAACAATACGTATTATTCAAGGCATTGTATACTTAGTATCTTTATTGTGGAATTTTTTTGGGTCTATTTTATATATAAAAGCTCAATAAATTACTTAGAATATGAAATATTTTTATGACTTGAAAAATGCAGTTTTTCTTTCGCAAATAATAATATTAGGAATGCATAGTCAAAATTCACTTTCTACTGGACATGAAATTCTGAAAATTTACTCATAGACCTTAGTCGACAAAAAATCTACGTTGAAATCCACGCCAGAAAATATTTTGAAACTGCTTTACCGGCAGCAATCTGTTATCTCATTGGCCGTACCGACCAACGTGATTGATCACCTAGAGAAGAGGGTTTTAGGCATTTATTGAAGTTATTATTAATTATTACAAAATAATTCATTTTTGCAGTTTGAAATGTTAAAAAAGTATCCAAAATAATAAATTTTGTTAACTAATAGGGTAAAGTATTGTTGCGAGTATATTTTAATAATGACGCTAGTGCAGCCTACGACGTTCTTCGTTGGAACTGCAAGAGTACCATCTATAATAATAAAAGCGCAATGAGAAGAAGTGGAAAGTGATTCAAAATTAAACTGGCCGAGTTCGAAAGTAAATTGTACCGTGTGAAGCACATCGTATGAATTTCTACATCCATCTGAGAAATTAGAGTTCTGCAGGAAAAAATATAAGTAGTTTAAATTGCAAATCTACCTACCGTGAAGTCAAGTATTTTACCACATTTCTAACACCCTGTATTATTGAGACCAAACCACTGAAGCCAATTCCAAATTGTGGTTTTTCCTGTGCATAGTATAAAATTAGGAAAGAATTATGGGGTTTTGGGGTAAAACCACTGGGATCTCAAGCTCGAAATGTAGGTATTCTCAATTTTTTCATTGAGTGTTTCATTGAATGATTCATTTCTCAAAACTTATCTTATAATGTAATTAATTTGATGTACCTATGTAAAATGATGAGGATGAATCAAGTACCTGTCTCAGACATGTAGTTTTCTCTGAATTACCCATAGTTAGGACATTTTGTCACCCACGAAAATTAAAGTGGTCAACGGTGAAAAAACAGCATTATGATAAATTCAATATTATTCCGCTATCCCGACACCGCTCAGTGAGAGAATCAATCGAATGTTGCAATTTTTCATCATAAATGGTCAATTTAATTTTTCTATATGTTTTAAGGTTTTCGACAAGTATTAAGAATTTGATAATCTTTAGTAGTGGTTGAATATAATTTAAAATCATAATATATAGCAGTGGGCAAGATGGGGTTCATGAGCTGAAAAACATCAAATTCTCTTTAAACAGGAGTAGACTAAAAAAACTCTTTCCTGCCATCTACATACCTTTACTTTGCCACCCTAAAGAGTCTCATTAGTTCAATTCCCTTTATATTTTTGTCATACTGTGATTTGGTTAGCTCTATCAAAGGCCTGTGAGTATAAAGAGTAGTATCAAGCCATTTTTGTTACGATATTTTAAAGTTTTTTATACAATTCTTGCATAAAATTCATTATTGAGGAAAGTAATGAAAACGCCTTCATTATTTATCCCAAGAATACCATGATGGAGAGTGTAGAGAAAAAGTCATGGCCACTATGGGACTTGACTCAATTGACCTTGTATTGTGCTCGATAAAGAAAGAGGCAAGATTTCCATGGTCGTCATCTCACAAAATGCTTGCAAATCAAAACTGACACCAGCAGATGTTTTAGGTATATGCGAGGTGAGATGGAAGGGCAGTGGGGATTACTGGAGTGATAGTTATACAGGAATATACAGGGGGAGGGGACGAAACCATGTGAGGGGTTGCCATAATGTTGAATTAAATGGCAGGAGGATGCCTAGTCAACAAAGAGCAAGCAACAGATAGAATATTACTAGAAGAGGTAAAAGCAGACCTGGCAAACTTGGTCATTGCTCAGGTACACGTGCCACCAAGCAATCATAAGGAGGACAAAATTGATAGGGTATACTATCAGTTAGAGGATATAATAGAATGTGTTCTGCTGGGAAACATTTGATAATGATGGGGGATAAGAATTCGATGGTAGGTGAAGGAAGATATGGTGATGAGGTGGGGGACTATGGTTTAGATACGAGGAGCTACAACATCTACAAATTAGCTATAAATAAATATGGGGTCACATGAAAGGGAACTGATCTTAGGATGAGTATCATAGGAATGATGATGGAGGAATGGGAAACGGTGTTTCCGCCAATCTCCAAAGTCTTACATCATGTATGTCACTGATAACTATTTTCAACGTTAATTTTAGGAGTTCAAGTGTATTAGCTTAATCATTGCCTCAAGTATAACTGAAATGTTTGTCTAACCTTGATGTTTTATTTAGGACACAAATGGTTTAGGTGAGAACATTTAGAAACTGGAAACTGTCAAGTGAAGTTCTCTTTCTAACCCGTAAGGTCTAATATTTCTAATCTCTTCATCTCCATTCATTCACCTTGCCAATGTCTCTCTCCATGCTTCTTTCCAAAGTCATCATCACCAACTACACACTATCTCTTCCTCTCAATTGCCATCTGATGATATCATTCATCACAAACTGACAATTTAACATTTGTGCTGGAATAATGCATTTGCCAATGGGTTTGGCATGCAAACTCACACAGCAACCACTGCAAATTATCTAATACTGACCACCCTCCAGATTGGGCATCTCAACGAAACTGATCTTTTAAATAATATCAAGTGTAGTTTATAATTAATAATGGACAAACTCCACACTTCACAAAAAATATGTACAAACTTATCACTTCATTGATGCTTACTCCTGTTTCATTCAATATATACTGACAGTGATACTACATAATTCATTTATCAGCTTTATTTTGGGAAATGTTTTGACAAGATGATTTTTGTAAGTTAATAATTTTTCATTTAAACTATGGTTCCCTTTCTTAGACTGTTGGAAATCTTTGGGTCCACTGCTAAAAATAATGCCATTATTTTAAAAACTGACTCGGGGGGTCACTGAGGAGTTTTTTACAGGGTTTAATTCTAGCTTACTGTTGATGATGGCCATCACATCATTTGGGGGTTGCATGGCATCCATTTGATCCCTGTAACCCTATCACCCTGCCTATGCCACTGCTTAGGACAGCCCCTTCCTAGGAACAGTTTGCTTTTTGGTTATATGGTTATTTGCTTTTGTAAGTAAAGTACAGTTGTCAAGTGGATTGTTTGTTGCTGGTTCCAAGTTTGGTTACAATCATAAGTCATCATTGGTAGAATGACTCCTTAAATTAGGTGGTTTGACCCTGTATTTCCATAACTTCTCATGACTTCATCTACCAACATTGTACATGGAAGTCTCATACGAGTTATTGTATTGACTCATGAACTTTTACCCTGAGTACTATCACATCTGTGGTGTAAACATTCTGAATCCTTAAATTGTTTACTGAAACTGTGGATAGCCATTATTTATCGGCATAAGAGGGACAATTGAGCTTCACTCAACTTCTTCACTTACTTCTCTCAAATGAGCGAAATATGGGATATCTCCCCGAGTACTAAAATTCTTGTGTTAGTTGTAACCTCATGAGCCTCAAAAATGTGTGCGACTTGGGGTCACCCTCCAGCATTCCCAGTCCAAGGGGTGTTGTCCCAATGGAGAACACAAAACACATCATCCCATGGAACTCCTCCTTAAAAACAGATACAGTGACCTGTGGCCCATGTGGTTGGAGCAGCAATTGGTCGTCTACCGGCTCTGCTCAGTGTTTTCTCTCATCCCAACCAAAACATGTGACATCTTTTCAGTAATCCTGTCACCTGAGCAGTGCTTGCCAAATATTCCCTTGCCAAGGCATTTACAATGGTTTTGAGCATCTATTGTCTACACCCGAGTGATTGTGAATTGGTAGGAGCTTTAAACCATCATCAGTTCAGCGCTTGGAAACATTTTGAATTTCAGGTGATAACTATTTGGGAGTGTTTGCACATGAAATTAATAATAAAATCAATAGCAAATCCTAGCCCTTGTGCTTTTATCTCTATGTTCTCCATGTTGTGAATATACATTCTGTTGGCATCTTTTCCAAGACAATCCAATTTAATTGCAGGTAAAAACTTGTTGGCTATGGTTTTTCTTCTGATTGATTAACTTCTTGAGTCCAGTTCAGGAAGTGTAACTGCAGCTTCTTCATCAGCAGATGCAGCCACTCTTGCAATTGATATATGTTTTTTTTCAAAATTTGTATTATCAAGTTATTTTGAATCTGTGCAACCACACTACATGCTGTGAGTGACTTAGTTTCTCTCTTAATGGGTTAACTTCTTTTCAGAGAAATTTTTCCTGCAAAATTTTTTGTAATGACTAGGATATTTTATGTAGCATTACTGTCAGAAGATTAATTAAAATTGGCAATTTTCCACAAAAATAAAATTTTTATTAATACGACCGGTTTCAATGTAACTACATCATCTTCTGGTAACTACATCAGAAGGTGATGTAGTTACATAGAAACCGGTCATATTAATAAAAATTTTATTTTTGTGGAAAATTGCCAATTTTAATTAATCATGATATTCCACCATGTCATGCCTGAAACGTCTCTTTTTATTACTGTCAGAAGAGATATGTTTTCTGTTAATAATTTTCACCCACACATTTGATGCTTTTATCATGCTAACAAACAATTTATCACACACTAGTTATTATTTTCTCAGCATGAAGTATCACATAAAACACTTTTTTTAGTTCTTATCCACCTCATGGAAGGAAGATTCACTCTTATGACTCCTAACTATGAACTTTTTCATTGTTGGTTAGCTTCTAAAGGCTCTTTCATGTATCTGCTTTTGAAACTATGGAGCATAATGAAGTCAAAGAAAGGCAATTTCCATGTTTCAGCAAATTAAAATTATGAGTGAAGGCTTTTACCTTTTTAAGTCAATCATCAACGGGAAAACTTTAAACAGGTAGTGGATTTTAGATTTGAGATTGGAATATCAAATGGTATCATCATGGGCAATACTCAATCACTGTATGGTATTTTAGCCAGTGTTATAACAATATTTTCAAATCCTTCACAACAAATGAAAAAGGAGTGTCAGTCTGTACTAAAATCTCAGCCTTCTGTAAAATTTGGCTGTAAAACTTATCCAGAAAACATTGATTACATTTTCAGTATGTAAGCTGTATACAGTACCTAAATGACCCTGAATGCCACTAACATTTGGTAATAGGGAGATGATAATCTTGATTTGAAAGACCTGTGAGGAAATGAGATGGTTATAGTGGAGTGAACATTGGGGATAAGACTGCTGTATCCTCATAAATACTGTTTCACAGTGGCCAATATGCTACTGTTCATCAATGTGAGAAGACCTGCTACTCTTTGCTACTCTGATTAACTTGTTTTGGGAGGAAGGAAGCTGATTCAGTGGATAGCATAAGTAAGACTAGTATGTGCTGCTACTAGGATGTTAAAGACATATTACTGTTCCCGACTTACTATGGTAGATGAAATCACCAATGGAAAAATCTGGGAGATTTATTGTAGAATGGATAGATTTAAAATGTCATTTTTCTTTGTACCATTAAGAAATCAGAATAGATATGACAGCAGTCACATAGGAGATAATTAGAATTGGATATTTTTTGATATTATGTCTGTTTCTTCTTGCATCTTACTCTTTTTATTTAATAGACCCATCTTTTTATCAGTTCTACAGCATAATTTGACTATACATATCCTGTTATTGCAAATTGTTGCAGGTAGGCACTTTCTTTCCCTTGACTAAAATTTATCGAGTGTATGATCAAACTAATAGTTGTGTAGAGGTAACATGATTTGGTTTTGCATATAGTTTTATTCTATTTTACGAGTGGTGACCTAACGCCCCTCAACACATGCCCTTGCATGTAGCTTGTGGAATATTGTGTAGATGTAGATGAAATGTGGTGTATGGATCTACAACTACCATTCATGTTAGGTTTTGTGGGAACAGAATTTAGTATTCCCCTATCATCAAGTCACATATACATACGTATGTGAATATATGAATGCAAAAATCAAAGTAATTAAAAGGAATTTCTCCCAGATTTAATTGGATTGAACAATATAACAGGTATATTAACCTTTACTATATAAGAGAATATCATATATTGATATTCTCTTATATAGTAACTATAGTAACTTATATATTACTATATATAAGAGAATTTCATATATTGATCAAACATAATTTATAAGAGGTAAGTCACCTCAGGCGACTAAAGACACAAACTTGATAAACATATGGTGAATTTTCATCTTTGATTAGAATGGTTGTTCAGTGGTTTCAAAATTTCCGGAGTGGCCATATGAGCTGAAGTGATGCTGAACATTCTGGACACCCTGGAGGTCATTACTCCATAAATCATTGATAAAATCAATTATATAGCAATAGATAATAGAAGATTGAGTGTGAGTGATGGACATTGCTAATGCTTTGGGTATCTCCACGGAATGAGCACAAAACATTTTGAATCAACATTTGGTCATGAGAAATCTATCTGCAAATTGGGTGCTGCAGTTTGCTAAAAAGAAGTCATGTGACATGTCCCAAAACTAGTTTGCAGCTGTATCAGCAAAGCACACATGAACTAAGGCCTCATGTAATCACTGTGGGCTAAACATAGGCACACCACTACATTCCTAAAACCAAGGAAGTGATCAAGTAATGGGTTGCCAGCAGAGTATTTGGACCAAAAAAGGCAGACTTCCTGAAATCTGGAAAGTTATGGCTACTATTTTTTTGAAATTCACTAGGAATAATCTTCATTGACTATTTAGAAAAAAGGTCTGTCTAATGTGTGTGAATACTTACAATCATGTTTGACCAATTGAAAATGTAGCTTCAAGGAAAACATCCAGGTTTGGGTCACAAAAAGTCAAAGACACTGCACCAGCTCACTCCCTCGCCATTGTGGCCAGTAAATGATGGAGTTATGATTTTAAGTTGTTCCCAATTTCCTCTATTCTACAGATTTGGCTACCTTGGATTATTATCTATTCTCCAACATTAAGAAATGGCTAGTGGAAAGGAGATTTCATTCAAATGAGGAGGTGATTCTGGAAATGGATATACCTATTCTTCAGAGTTGGAATATTCGCATAATTTGAAGGTCTCGACAAACTGGAACAACATTGAGTTAAATGCACAGGCATATAGGGCTCTCTGTTGGAAAAGAAAGGTCAATTAGCCATATATTAAACGGCTTTCATTTTTGAACTGACTTTTCAAACCAGCCATGTAATTTTAATGTAGTGGAAAATTTCAGAAAGGTGACAATAATGACTGAACTGAGGAACTAATGAAGGAAAAATAAACAAAAATTCCATTAAAGATACTTCATATCCTAAAAATACTATTTAATGTGCTTCTGAAAATAAAGCCATCCAAAACAACCAATTATGAACCTGAAGTTTTGTTTGATAAATGAGTGTACAACTCACCTACTACCCTAAGGTTTTAGTTTACTAAGCTGACTGGCATTTAAAATTCGCACATCTCAGTAGGGTTACTTTCTTTTCGTGCCACCTATGATTTCCAAAGGAAGATCTGGTACCTAAAACATTATACAGCTTGGGTGAAGCTGAGGTGCCCAGAGGCATCACCAGGAATGGAACCCAGTCTGCCAGTAACACAGTATTCTATCCATTGGACTACCAAATGAATTCATAAAAATCTAGATATATGTACAAAGGATTTTCCATCATATTCAATTATCCTCTGGTATCTTCCTATAAATAACCACAGATAGTCTGTACTCTCCTCTATCCTAATGAGTAATCGAGGGGGCCTGTTCCTAACCATGTAACACTAAGTAGAGCCATCCATAGCATGGAGACCTGCTATAGTGTGTGCTAAAAATATTTAGACTAAAATATGGCATGCATAATATTACAGACAGGAGTGTGTTATTGGGTATAGTACTGTACAGGGTATGTACTAGTATAGTACTGCATGGTAGTATATGGCTAATTCAGGAATTTTATTCATACAAGGCTGCATCAAAGTTTTCCGTAGTAACTATTTGGTACAATTTCCATAGAAATCCTATTTCCTTCTTCAAACTTAGTGAAAATAAAGAAAAAGCATTTGTTCCAGAAAACTCATCTGGCAGAAGTTATGATAGCACTTGGTTACTTAGGTTAGTGGGAAAAAATTTTTTCTGGAGTTAAATATTTGCACATTAGATATATCAACACAAGATCTGAGGGGAGACATTTTTGATGCAAAAATTATTCTTTGCTGTAATACCTAATTTTCTCAGTAATTTTTTTGTGCAGTGGCATTTTATTCTTTGCTCATCTGCTTTCATTCAGGATAAATTTTTTGATATACTGTATTTCCTGGTGCATAAGATGCACCCTCATTTTTCAGGTCAGAATTTATGAAAATTATGTGTCAGGCAGAAAAGATCAAATTATTTTTATGAACACTGTCACTTAATACTGACTCAAAAACAGTGCTATTATCAGCATTTGTGATAATGGCAACCATTTTATGCATCTGATGTGGGTAAAATATGTGATACGAGTAAATATTTTTCTACTTTATCAGCTTCCACTCATAGGTCGAAATTATGCCCGTGTATCGCGGGCTCATTTGATGCATGCTGATTTTAGATCACACTTTGGATTTAAAAAAGTGCGTGTTTTGGGCCAGGAAACATGGTATTTGCCTTGACAAATCCTGTAAAATGTAATAATCCTTGTAGTAATTGGATTGTATCAAATTATGATTGTTTTATATGGAATATTTCTGATGCTGTTTAGTGAAAACACTGTCTTAAAATAAAAATGAGATATTTAGGGCAAATTAAATTAAACCATAAACACAGTATTCAATCCGAAGGTCGGTTGGGTAAGTGATGGTAGAGTTCACCCAGTACTAAGCCCGACGGCATGTGAAATTCACACATCAGGGTAGGGGGGCCAGTTCCTTTCCCTGTGCTGGTTATGGTTTCCCAGGAAGATCTGGTAACCGAAAAATCACTTAGCTTGGGTGGAGCTGCAGGTGCTCAGAGTGCCTTGGCCGGGAATCAAACCCAGGACCCTCCGGTCAGTAATCAAACGCTCTACCCCCTGGACTACCATGACCCACTAGGGTAAATTATTTCAATTTGAAAAAACAAGAATTATTTCAAACAAATGTAGACTTCAAAGTGCATTAATCCTAACGAAGATAAAAGTCGTACCCAAGTTGCATTGTCTACATTATGTGTATTGGAAATCTTGCATATCATTCATACATCTTGAAATGCACATTTTGGCATGCATGCATTGTCAGGCATACATCTAAAGTCAAGGTTTTAGTTGTATGCCTGACATAAATATGTTTATCAGTAATTGAGATATGGAAGAGTGGTAATAAATTATGGTACAAGCATGGTATAGTAAGGAATCAAGGAATATGATAAATTCTGCATTACAAAAAATGAAAATATATATAGAGTTGTACCATACTGCTACCCTTGAATAGGGACACTATGTACCTACAAGTATATCCTGAAGTATTCATGTATAAATATTACAAACTTAGATGTTAAAAGTAGGTACAATATATTTTTATTTACTTCAGAGCTATATTCTTTTATTTCAGAGCTATAATTTTTTATTTGAGAGTTATCTTTGAGATAATGAGTACCACACTGCCTTCTATGACAACTTTTCTGTAAAAATTTCTTTATTTGAATATCTAATTTCATGTATCTTAGACCCAAAGATCCATTTGAGGTATCATCTCCCATTTTATTTAGACTATTTAGTCTAAAAAGTGCAATGATATGGGGGCAGTCAAATGAAAACCGAACATATAACATCTAGTCCACCACCAACCAGGACATAAATGAACAGCTGCGTGTGCCAATGAGTTTTCATTATGCAGTTCTTCTACCTCAGTGATGGCAGTATTAGTACATAATAATCTAGCTTTTAGCAAGCCGTGATATGGCGGGAGTTAGGTTTTCATTTAACTGTCCCTAATGTTTACTTGTATTTGTAAAAGTTGCAAAACTGAAATGCACTCACATAAATTGGTTAAAATAGGTCATGCTGATACCCCCTGAAGCCATAGACAAGCAACCCTGTAGTAGGAAAAATGTGTCGGGCAGTTAATATCTTTGATTTCATATTTTGGGTAACATTAAACAAGTAAATGCAACCCTACCATCATTTTTATGATTAATTCAACTCTCCAAATGTTTTAAACTTCAAGTTTGTCATAATTAAAATAATTATAGACCAAAAATGTTGTCATCAACTAGATTCCAAAAATAATTGATATCTTATTCTTCCTAAATATAATATAAATTAGTTATATGAATAGCAAGTTTGTTTCTTTGTTCCACAATCTCAATTGGCAATGGTCCTTTCACAACAAATTTTGACACAAGTAATTTTTATAGAAGAAAATGAAAAGATTTTTGTCTCTACCAGTCTTACAGGCATGGTATGTGACCATAACTCTTTGAGTGATACATATGCTTGGTTTGGACCCACCCCTTTCCATAGGATATCATTTAGACGTGGATTGGATAAAAAGAAAAGATGTTTTTCCTGACTATAATTTCCCCTTGTTATTTACATCTTAATTCAGCATTTGCAGACATTTACTCTGGCACACAAATGTATATCTGCCCAGAAAAAATACCATCATATCCCGATAAAAGTATATAACTTCCATACCTTTTCTGCTCATTTAAGGATGACTTATGTTCTCCTATGTCACCTGCAACAATACTTTTCCTTAGACTTGATCCAGTCAGGTGGTTGAGCTTGATTTTAAAACTATGCACAACATGTGATGTAATATACATGGGGGATAGTGTGATGGGTCTTTCTTCTTATTAAAGGAGTTAATATTATCCAAAGTCTTCACGAGTTTGAAACCAGATCCTATTGGTAGTAGCCAAGCACTATACTAGTTAAGCCGCTACAAAATTATACACATCACAATAATATAAATTCCATTTTCTAAATGGAAATTATGATATAATTTCCATCAAAAACTTAAACCCCTTTATGGGTGAAAATTTTTGAGCCATTTTGTTTTTTATTATCCCTGTAACATTACTCTTTCACCTAGAGGTTTACATGCCAAATACTAAGGAATTCAAACAAATGGAAATATAATATTATATAAAATATAATATACATGTAAGATTAGATGATAATATTATTTATGACAGATGGCTCAGTTTATGATGACTGCAGTGAATGTAGGAATTTTGCAATGTGGAGCCCAGGGCACTCCACTTCAAGAAATATAATTATTAAATAACTAATCAAAGCTGATGGCAGGTTTAAATTCTGCAAATAAATGGATCATTATGGACGATAGAAAATACCTATGTAACTGACCTGTTCTAATGGGTAAAAAGTATGCCTAAAGGAACATTACTTGTGCTTTGTATCTAAGAGCAGCTTTCTCTCTCCCACTAATAATACATGCATCCAAAGGCTCCATGTGGAAAGCAAAGGGACAAATATGTAGATCCATTGAGAGGGAGATTAGGTGGAAGAGCTATCAGGATGCAATGGCCAACATAGTATTTAATGATATGCATCATGGACTATCTTTCTGTAAGATTAATTATGAAGAAAAATTGGTCAAGTAAATTGAAGAAACTAGCATTTGCATGTCTGATTATAATTCTTGCATTGAAATTTATAATTCTAGTAATTATAACTGTTCACTATGATATTTTGACTATGCAAATTTTCAGCATGTCTATGGTAACTCACTTTCCTAACAAGCTGCAAGTAATAATTTCTTCAAATGTACTCTATTATTTTCATTCTGTTGGGCCTCTTTTATACTCGATATATATCAGGGATTTGCTAAAAATTATCAAATTGTATTAACAATGTTTTATTAAGATAATGTATGAATTTATTGCCACTGTATGGTCAATGAAATTGATGAGACTACAGCTAAAATAAATTCTGACGTGACTCTAGCTCCAAAGGGGCAATTGGGAATAATCATATTCTCAACATTCCAAAGAACAATCCAATGTTGATGGTTAGCTCTCATATGACAAGCTGCCTTGATCTTAATAAACTTTCTCTTGAGAAACTGTTGGTAGATATGAAATCCGGTATGCTACTAACATTCAAAATGTTGGTGTAATTATGAGCAGCAATGTCCCTTGGATCAATCACTTATCATAACTAGCTTAAATGAAATGGATATCCTCTTTGTGTTCATACTCATAGAAAGCTTGCATCTCATTTTTTCAATTATTGATAACTGCTGTATAATTTAGAATGAACAAAATTTGAACTCAATATGAAGGTCTAATGCCTAATAAACTCTTCCATTAGATTCATCTACTGTCAAAAAAATAGTACAACTCAGCCCTTATTCATGCCAACTATAGTGGTTGATGACAGCATTATGGTGGAAGTACCTTTTGGGATTATTTGTATACAGAATACTTACTATTGAGAGCCCATGAAATCTGCTTGATAAGTTTGTTACTCATCCTTCACAAGACTACCACCCAAATGCAAGAAGTCTTAATGGCAATTTCTAATATCAGTCCCATTGCACGGAAACATATGGTAAATCATTCACTGTTATGGCAAGTAAAAGATGCACATTAGCTGTAATATGATTGAAATCTGCACTTTTTAAGCATCGCCGTTCAAACTTAAACTGAGTATTCCATTCTTTTAAATTCTTTTGCAAGAACTAATAGTGTGTATTGTATATGCATTTTATTAATTTCTCATGCCAGCACTACCTGTTATATTTATGCTTATAGTGTCATTTATACAGCAAATTAGGAAATTGAGATTAATAAACTAAAATTACCTAAGAAAGTATTTATATATATTAAGAAAGTATTTATATATATAATGCATATGCAATTTTTGAAATACAATTGTATTTTTGCAATTCTGCGAATATGTTCTTTTTGTGTTGTATATTTTGCTTTTCTTCTAAGGTGGATTTACCACAGAAAAATAATAAAATATTATCATCATTATAAAATGAGTAAAGGGAAGCAGATAAGCTATGGGTTGGCCTTGAAATATGTCACCCAATCACTTATCTTTAATCCAATTATTTTTATCCATTTACTCTTTTATTCTATCAATCAATGTTTATAATTACTGATAGAAAAAACTTGACAATGTAATTTATTATTGATATACAATTTTCTTTTATATTCCAGTTAGCTTTTATGAATAGTAAATCCAGCTATTTCTATTAATGACTGGGAAATTAGGAGGATGTATTTACCTGCGGGACTAATTATAATACATTTGGCTACAGAAATATAGTTATAGAGAAGGAAGATTCTAAAATGAAAGTCTAAGTACTTGTGAGAGCAAAATGTTGTCCTAGCATTAATTTTTTTTCAAATAATTCAGATCCTATAGGTATTCTGAACTTGAAAACAAGGGTAGTTTGTGGTGTGTTGATTGCATAATATATGGAAGAGTAAAATGCCCAAAATGTTGACTTCTGAGGAAAGCATGCATAAAATTGTCAAATCCCATAAGGTACTACAGTATTCAACCTGAAGGTTGGCTTGACAGGTGAGAGTGGGGCTCCCCAATCACTAAGCCCAATGGTGTGCGAAACTCATACACTGGAGAAATGAGGCAGTTCTTTTTCCCAAAAGGTAGTTCTTGGAAAAAAATATAAAACATTTTTAATCCTACAGTTTTAGACTCTTTTATAGCGTAAGTAATGCAGTGATATTGAGACTAAACATTGGGATGCACCTTTGGAGTTGGGTCATTATAATAAAAGGACAAATAAACTAATATCACAAAAACAAGTAATTTTAATACCCTTAAATAGAAATTTTTGCTTAAGTATTTCCGTATAACTAACATATAACCAATATATTTAACCATTCTCTCTATCTCCAAGATTGACTACCATGCAAAAATACAGTTTCTACTGTGAAATACCTATTACAAATTGAATTTCATTGATAGAATTTAGGCCATCCTAAATACTTAATGAAGATTTTTCTTTTTTTGCTAATCCAATATTACAAATATATATATTTAAAATTTTGTGATTGTAGAAGACAAATACTATACTCAATCACTTGTTCAATCACCTTTAGAGTTATTTTGTGCTGGGGAGTCTGTTTCGGGTGCAATTACTTCAACTGATCGGAATTTTTTCGTAAATCCATAAGGTAAACCTTGGTTTTCTGAATTTGGAGGTGTTTGAATTGCACTTCTTGGAGACACAGTTGTTACACTAACTGCAGGGCCTTGCCTTGAAGGAGGAATTGAGTAGTCATCTGGATGAGGAGTAGTGTGGCTTCTAGGCGTGTCCACAAAGACAGGCTGAAGTTGGAGAGGTGCTGGCCGCAGTGCTACTCCTTGGCGGAAATTTAAATTTCTTGGATCAACATACAAACCGACTGGGAAAACATTGTCTTTATCTTTCATATAAGGAAGGTGAAGACCGCCGCCATAAATTGGAGGCCTTTGGATCCTATTTTGTATATCTATTGGCGGTCGTATTATTGCTGGGCTTAGTAGAGGTCTTTGATAAAAAATTCTGGCCAATTCATAATTATTAGGAACAGGTGCCACATTATTGATAGGAATATGAAATGGTTCTGGTGGAGCAGGATAAGGGATGAGTATTGCTGGAGGTTGAAATCCAGCGTTTTCTTGAGCATAATGTGGGCGTGGTACAATGGCTCTGGAATCATATGGTAAATGATTTGTATATTCTCCTTGATGTGGTGAAGACTTAGGCTGGTGCTGTAAATATGCCAGTAGCAATTCAATGAGACCTCTTTGACCATAGACCGGATATGGTTGAACTGAGGGAGGGTAGGAATTGGGTTTTGGGTAATAAGATGAATCATATCTATTGGGATCACCATTGTAGGGCAAAGGCCTTTGTTGGTAGTACATAGGAGGCTGGGTTAGATAGTGAGGTATATGCTGACTTTTTGGTGTATAATTACCATCATTAATGATCACTCTTGCAATTCCATTTGGTGACTCACTCAAGTCATATGCTTGGTGAAACCTTTCTTGTCTATTGCCTTGCTGAACTGAGGGTGAGACTGGAAGAGTTCGAGCCTGAGCTAGCCGGGGTCTGGGTGTGCTCGACAAGAAAGCAAAGACATTCTTCTGGGGCAAGAATTGTTGGTCTTGAAAGTTATGGGGGAGTTCACTTTTCTGAGCAAATATTTGCAGTGGGGTCTGTGGTGCTGCCAGCTGTTCTCTGGGTAGTGGTCTCAGTCTGTAACGGAAGCTGTCCTTTTGTACTGGGACATTCAATAAACGTTGGCGGATCAATGGTTCAGGTCGGCCACCCTCTCTTTCTGCATTAGTTTTCCCATCATGATCTTCTGGTCGCCAACGCAGCAGTCGTGAAGGCAAAATCACAAATTGGGGACTTCCTGGGCTCTCGGTCACTTTCAGAGCCACCACAGGTCTCTTCTGCAGCGTGTCTAGAGGGGAAGGCGTTGCTTCGCCTTTTACATCAACTTCCCCCTGTTTCTCCGTCGTAGAAGCCACTGTCGAAGTTTCTCCCTGTTTCCGTGAATGACTGGGGTTGGGCTCGAATTTCCTTGAGTCGGACCTTGGCCGCGTCCTCACGATCCTCTGCACAACGGTCGGCCGTCGGGTCGTCGGCTGGTCTTCTTCACGCTTGGAGTCCGCAGTGGTTGTAGTGGTGGTCGCCACCGGTGAGGCCATCGTCGTTGAGGAGCCCTCAGAGGCGTACAAGAAACGGTGGGAGCCTGCCTGCTTGGCCCCGATGATCCCTAGGTGACGAATCAGTTTCGCAACCGAGTCTCTGTGGCCGCTCGGAGCCGTGGGGAGGGGTCGAACCGGCCTCAGTACCGGGTGATCGGGCATCAGGCGTGGCGGCTGCGGGGTTGGGGGCGTGTCGCTCGGGGGCTCGCCAGTCGTCTGGAATCCAGTCGTGTTGCCCGCTGTGTAGGAGACGCGTCGCTGGCGGCCGCTTTCGTCCACGAATCCGAACATCCCCCGCACAGTGCCAGTGACATCCCTTGTCTCAATCTTGAAACTTCCATCAGCGGCTTCGTAGCCATAGGTGTATGACCCATCGTCATTCACGTGATTGATTTGCCTGAGGATGGCGACCTGCTGAGGGAACTGCTGTGCCCACGTCAAGGCCGCTAGTGCCAAGAGTAGCGGTGATTTTACCAAGACCTAATGAAAAGGAAGAAAAATGAGTTGAAAAGGGTGTATCGATCCAATTTTTTCGCTTCTTAAGACTTAATGCGACCTGCTTAAATCAACTGAAATATTCTTTTTGGATTGATGATGCCCAGAAGCTTCAATCACTAAAATCTGTTAGCAACCAAGTAATCGTTGCTATTCAGAAAAGCTGGCAAATAGTATGTACTACCATATTGAGAGTGTAGGAAAGTCCTCAGGGAGAAACAAAGAGGAGAAAGCTTCGTCTACTTATCATTAAACAAGATAAGCTTATAAATACAACCACAAAACAACAAACGATATAAAAATCGGTTTGGAAGAAGAGGGTAGATCTCACATCGTTATAAAGGCGTGTGAAATTCACACATCAGGGGGGTAGTTCCTCTTCCTTTGCCACCTTTGATTCCCCAGGAAGATCTGTCACCCGAAAAAATAACACATCTTTGGTGAAGCAGAGGTGCCCCAGAGGGGTCGCTCTAAATCACACGCACTCCAGTAAGTTGCCTAACCCTCTATCCGCTGGACTTCCACGCACGTTTATATAACATCATAGTTTATTTAAAACAAGAGTTCATCGATTTATTTCGAGTTTTCTCCAGGTAGAGTATTAGGAAACAAATATGGCACCTGAATCTGATTATGACTTCAATTCATCTGGATCTCGCATCCCCATTTATGCAAGTTTCAATAAGTACTTTTTGTTTTCCCTGTTTACCAAATTTCACCACCAGAATTTTTATTTTCGTTTGTCAAAGCACACTTTTCATACTCGAGAATGTTTCTTCTAATCCCTAGAAGATTTTGGATCACTTAAATGTAATTTATTTATCAAGTTTTAGATGCTAAAATATGTTTTATTTGTAACCTAACTGCACTCTCTTTGGAAATCCCGTTGGTCACTTTAACCTCTGGTAACAAATGAAAAGGTGATACAAAATAGTATGACCACACACAAAAAGTTGTATTGAGAAAGCTACCAAGAATTGTAGTAGATACTGATTACATGCAAAATCAACATATGCTGGATAGTATTTGTCTTATTTAGTTTTTTTTGTGATATCGAGTAAGAATATAAAAAAATTGTAGGTGCACATGCTGAAAAATATGTGACTATTTTAAATTAATTTCACCCAAGAGAGACTCCCAGTTCTTCATCGAGTCTAGAATTATGCCTTGGGAATGTTTTTCGAGATGAAACAAATAATATCTTGAATCCATTCGTATTATTTTTTAAAATTGGGTACTTAGAATTTCATCAGTATATTTTTAAATATATTAATACTTAATAAACGCATTCATATTTCACTTGCCTCAAATGTACTACAAAATAAAGATTTATGATTCTGGAGAGCGAGAGGAAGGTGTCAATGCTTCACTATCATTTTCGTTATGGTAATGTTCACGAATAAGTTCCAGTATCAATTCAAGATTTTGTGATCAAAGTTTAGGAATATTATTATAAATTTTTGATGTGAAACAACCAATTATAAAAGGCCTAAAAATTAATTGTGTTCTATTATGGGTCCCGCTCTTTGGACTAAAACCTTGACGTAACGGAAGGGCTAGAGCGCTCTGATGACCCCTAGAGCTGTGCTGGCGGGAGCAACGTTAATTGCTTCTGGTAGGATCACCCAAAAGGTAGGAGCCAGACGGAAGGTAGTCCGCACAGCACCTGTTCCTCAGCGGGGGTGAATGGGTGTCTGACCCCAGTGGGGCGGTCATTTGAGTGATGTGTCACGTTAAAAACACTCATGAAGGAGAAACAGGAAACTGCTTCGATTCCATGAAACAATTATGGATGGGGATTTGAGCATAAGTTCTGGAAAGGGTGGGACTCCTCCCACTGGGTCCTGTGTCGTGCCCGGCGGAGGGAGAGATGAGGCTTATCGCTCAGGATCATCAATGAGAGAATGAAGAGGGGGCCGATGATTACTTAGTCGGTGATCTTTTTCTGAGGGAGAGAAGAGATACGCGTGATGCCATGGCAGTAATGAGCTCACTAATAGAGGGGAATATGACATATAATCAGGATTTTATTTTTCATTTCGCAAATTTCGAGAACATATAAATATTGCAGAAAATAGGAGTAGATTGGAGAGATCCAAAGCCTGTACATATCTCAGACTGCTTAGATGAGAATGGCGGATGTAGAGTCGGGATAGTTAATGTTACGAAGAGGGGTGTCCATTAACACCTGCGCTTTTCAACGTGTATTTGAAGGAGATGGTTGAATCACTGGCGATAGGAATGAAAGTGGTGGAGAATTCATAAAATCAGCTTGGTTTGTGGATGTTCAATCTGCGGTTATTCAGTCAGCCAAGGGGTTTCAAGCATTACTGAGAGCATTGAAAAGTCAGCGTAGTAGATGTGGGATGGAAATCAGTGTAAACAAAATAAATGTAATGTGGTTTTTCAGAAAGAAGAAAACAAAGTTAAATTAAATTAAGAGTTAATAAACTGGAGCATGTGGAACAGTTCACTTATATCCTATGTGTCTTGTACCAAAATGGTCAAAGTAGTAGGCATATTAGAAGGAGAATTGCGTTAGGTGAAGGAGCTTTCACGGAGAGGAGGGAATTGATGACAGGAACGTAGAGCAAGAATGCTAAGAAAAGACTCGCTTAAATTTTAATAAGGCGTGTGTTTTTGAACGGCACGGAAACATGACCTTTGAAGCAAGGCGACAATCTAAATTGGAAGCCTTTGAAATTGGGGTTTGGAGAAGGATGAAAAAGGACAAGGGCATAAAGAAAAACAAACAAGGAAGTACAAGGCATTGTGGGGGAAGGAAGGGGATTCTTAAGAGAAATCTAAAGGAAGCAGGAAAGATGGATAGAGAGGGCTTTGATTGCCAATGGGAGTTAAAGGCTGTGTTAGAGGGGAGAACGTTGGGCAATAACGTTAGGTAGGAATAAAATAGGTCTGTTGGATGGAATGAAGGAAGTGAGGAACTATGTGGAACTGCAGGGGGTCTATTGAAGCGCTGGATGTCATTGAGTGTGAGTTTTGTCGGAGAGCTAAGAAAATGTACCATTCTACAGTTACATAGTCTGTGTCCTTCCAAAACATACCTAATCCGGGAGAATACCAACAATACACGTAACTACTAAGGGTGAATGAAGCTGGCCATTGAAATGACGATTCTCTCACACTCATTTCGGAGAGCCTGTAGTGTGGAAAGCTTTTATATCGAGGGCGTCTCGCCTTAGACTTATACAAGTGGAAGGAGTGGATAAATTCATTACGACGCACGGCTACGTTTTTTCATGGTTCCTGAACAGACACTCCTTTCCAATGATTTTATGAGATCACACTATGCATATAGTATATTCTGGAGCTGCAAGGGGAAAACGTTAAATGTGAGCTGAGCCAAAGAACGAGTAGAGTTTCATTTCACAGATCTTCGGATTGCTAAGGGATTGAGCAACATTTCCGTAGATAGATATCAGGGAGGTAAGTCATAACTTTGTGGAAAATGATATTTTAGGGAGCAAGTGTAAAATTCCAACTGATGGACGGATAACTTGTGAGTTTCTCAGATTGAGTGAAAAAGCGAAGAAGAATCGTTATTTCACCTTAGCTAGACATCTTAAATTTGAATCGAGCATTTGGAACTCTTTGGGACTGAGTATGGCTGGTTGAAACTGTCATAAATTTATGCTGATTACGGCGATGCGCCGTAATCGGGATAAATGCCTAATTCGCCAATTTCGGAATTTAAAATATGCTAAAGAAAATTTTCCCGTTTCGTAGAAAATCTTTCTGGACAAACAGGTAGCATCAAACGTTTGCTGTACATCGGGGGTTGGGAGCCACTGGAAGAGCGACTCAAACTACTAGATACTTGTACATTCATATGGCATGAGTTAAGCACCGACACCGTGGGAGTCGTGAATGCCCTCACGATCCTAGCCCCATATTTTCTTGGGAGGCGAGACCGCTAGGAGAAGTTAAAAGAATCTGGCTTACATACAAAAGCGATCTCTTTCCCTCGCACATCTGGTGACCAAAACTAAACGCACAGAAATGCCTGATGAAGTAACACACCCTGCCATACTCCTTGGTGGCAATTGTATATATATATATCTACATACATATGTTTGAATGAATATATTTATAATATAGTTATAATATATATATATTATATATATATATATATATATTATATATATTCATTCATTCAAACATAGAAATAGGTATAAGGAAATGGGATAGGGAAACACATAAAAGGCGAACACCGGACATGTGGGGAAGGCGGATTTTGAGCAGATCACAAATGTAAAAATATTTCCTTAACCGGGATAAATATATACACAAATTACAAGGCTATCAATTAAACCTCCATTAGGATTTGAACCCACCCTCACTATCAATTAAACCCTCATTGGGATTTGAACCCACCCTCAGGGTGTAACTAGTATAAACTAGAAACAAATAGACATGAAGATTTTGTAAAAATCTTACCCGCGTACCAACGAGCAATATTGTACACGGATACTCTTTCTGCCCACATAATAACGTGTGACAGGGCGCCAACTAGTTCAGTGCAAGTTCACTTTTGCTCCTCAGTCTACCTATTCCAACACTGGGTACTTTTTAATCCTAATACTTCTGTTACTCATTATCATGTTAATGTTACACTTCCTTTCACCATTTCGCTTTTGTTCTACGAATATGTCTCCATTTTCGGACTGGAGTATTTGTTATGCAGCCCTCGTAGCTTAACCAAGTCCACTGCTTTCTAAAAAGAGGCACTTCTAAAGAGGGGCTTTGTCTTCGCTTAAAAAACTCACACCATTCTTTCATTGCCTTAGTGTCAGTTTTTCCTCTCCACCATACTATATTTTTTCCGCTACACTATACAATCAGTCCAATTATGAAGAGCGCTGAAGCATAGCAGGCACAAAACAAAACATTGCTCAGCAATCGTATTTTCGTTATGTAATCGTCTGTATACTCCACATTTTGTTGGGCAATCAAAAGTCTAAGGAGAAATATATGTAATATCTACACAATATATTTAAAATTATTTTGTAAAATTTACTGCTACAAGTACAAGTTTAAAAGGTCTTATTATCTTTGGTGTAACAACACAGAGGAGACTTTGAAACTAGGAAAAGAAGAAAAAAAGAGAACAACTTAACGTATCGATATTTTTTCATCTTTAGGTGAAACAATTTTTCAACACCGACAAACGGTCAATTACATTACTTAGATGTAAAAAAACTCCTAGGTACCACAATTGCTTCTTGTCGAGAAGTCACTCTGTCCTTTGATAAAAGCAGTAGCAATTAATTTCTAAAAAATCATATTCAGGATCATGATATTCTCTCTCTCTCAAATTAATTGCCAATGACGAAACAAAGAGTCATTAAACAGTACACTTCTGAAGATATGCCCCTAGTTTTGGACCTCATCATGAGAGTTTTAGAGAGACTGTCTCCTGATTTCATTAGGGAGAGATCTTTGGCACCACTGATAGGTAATTTTTCCATATCTCCCATCATGTTCGTCAGCAAAAATTTTTTTGCAAAAATAAATACGACTTCGTACACTTATCACGAAAGGTTTTTCCTCTTATGGAAACTTCTTCACTCATTTCAACGGGTAGAATGCTCATATATTCGCACTCTGTCTTGCGTGTCCCCTGATATTGTTAAAATAGTTTGCTATCGCTTGAGGTTCACTCCTTAAATTAATTCTCAAAAAAAGTTGGAACATTTACTATTGGTAGCATATCAGAGCATAAAATGAAATCCCAATCATGAAACCCTCCGTAATAGCATGAAAGAATACCAAACTGACATCAAATACACACAGATAATTTTTTTGACTACAATTGCATGAGAGATTAATATTGCTAAAAAATCTAACCTAAACGAGGAAGAGAAAGTGTTATCAGTGAATGTGAGTCATGTTTAATAATAGTAAGCAAAGAGTTTAGGTGAAAGGGTTTCCAGAATTGCGATCTTAGATCCACATTCGCATTTTGATGCATTTTTTTAGAAAAATGAATCATCCCAAATTTATAGCTAAGGTTGGACAAACACTATAAACAGTATTAAATATCAAGTTATGAAACACCACTAAAGAATTACCAAAGATTTACAAAGGCAAATTATTTTCAGATTTGACAGTTATGGTTTGCAACTAAAATGAACGTAGTTCAAATTTGATATAAGCTTACATAGCAGAAGTTCTAATGCATAAAACAAAAGTTTAAAAAATGTATATACATATATTTTTTCACCAATAACGATATATATATATATATATATATATATATATATATATATATATATATATATATATATATACATTATATAAATATTATTTCACACATTGAAATAGATATAAGGAAAGGGGATAGGAAAACACATAAAAGACGAACACATTTGTGATCTGCTCAAATCCGCCTTCCCCACCTTTCCTGTGTTCGTCTTTTATGTGTTTTCCTATCCTCTTTCCTTATATCTATTTCTTTGTGTGAAATAATATTTGTTCGCCGTATGGCGGGATTTCGTATTTGGATATATATTATATATATATATATATATATATATATATATATATATATATATATAACGTTATCGGTGAAAATTTGGCGACACGAAAATCTACGTTAAACTTGTTCCGAAGTTTCTGATGGACGACCAAAAGCAGAGTCAAGTGTCTACATGCGAAAACCTTCTGCAACGGCATCACGACGATTCTCCCATCCCTTTATAGTCCCGACTTGGCACCAGCAGGCTATTTCCTATTCCCAAAAGTTTAATCCTCCCTCTAAGGACACCACCATGGGACCATAAGTGCCGCCAAAGAAGCTTGCACGCGTACCCTTAAGGCCCTTCCTTAATCAACCGGAGCCAGGGATTCGTGGAAAAACCGCTGGCAAAAGTGTGTCAATGCACGAGGAATAAACTTTGAAGAATTTTAAGGCATTGCAACAATATCTAAAATAAATCTCTTACACCAATGTTTCCCGATAATTTTGATACAAACCATGATCCTTCTCCAATCTACGCCTGTTATCTTATTCAAATAGCCATGTTTCCGCCCCATACAAAGTCAAACCTCATCTCAAATTTTTGTCAGGCTACTTCTTAACATCCACTCAACACAACGTTCCTGTCATTAATTCCCTCTACTCGTGAAGACTTCTTTACCTAACGCGAATTTCTACATACGTGTATTTTCCGACCGCTGTGACCGTTTTGGTCCAAGATACTTCTGGGATAGGAAAACTGTTCCATCTGGTGAAGTTTATGAACTCCAATTTTAAGATTCAACTTTGATTTTCTCTTTCTTGAAACTTGCATAAACTCTTTTCGGTGTACATTGATTCTCATTCCATACCTATCGCACTGAATTTCCAATGCGCTTAGAAATGCTTGAAACCTCTTGGCTGAAGGGAAAAACTAAAGCTTGGTCATTGTCAAACATTAATTATTTTATGAAATGGCCGCCGACTTTCATCCCTAACTCCGATTTTTTACACACTCTTTAACCATTTTCTTCACACATAAGTTGAAACCCCGGGTGAAAATGAAAATCCCTCTCTCATCCCTCTTCCTAACACTCCCCATCCCGACTCTCCATCCGCTACTGGCATCTGGGCAGTTTGAGACAAGGTTAGGTCTGCCCACTATTCCTCCAATCTATTCCTATTTTCTGTACCACATTCATTAATTTTACCCCATTTACTCTATCGAACACCTCAAAATCTGCGAAACAAAAATATATCCTGTTTTTATTCTATGTTCCTTTCTATTATTGACCTCATTGGGACCCCTTGAGACCATCTTACGTGTGCCTCTTCCCTTTCTTAACCTAAAAAAGGATTATTTATTCTATTCTCCATCCGATTTTTGATAATCCTGAGTACCACTTTAGCTGCGTACGAAATCAAACCTATTTATATATAATCTCGTCGAAGTGACACGGAGGTGTTGAATAAAAAACTCGGACAGCAACAAACAATATATGTACACATAAAAAGAACACAAGCACGCAATTCTTAATAACTTCAACGGAGCTGACTTTCGTCGAAATTATCAAGAAATAACGTTTGAGTGTTCTTTTATGTGTACCTGTATTTCTTGTTGCTCTCCGAGTTACATATATATATATATATATATATATATATATATATATATATATATATATATATATGTATGTATGTATGTAACAGGTGTTTTGATTTTGTGAGGTATCATGTTAAGGTAAATACTCCTTGCAAATTTTACATCAAGGGCATACGTAGTTTTGTTGGCACGTCGATAGTAACTAGGATTCTCAATATCCTATAGAACTAGTTCACTGCGGCGCGGGTACGGTTTCAGTATCAATGGGTCGACAGCGACAAACTAAGTGAAGAGTGGAGATTTGGAAATCCTAGAATTCGGTCGTCATTCAAGTCCCGCTGAGTGTGTGAGAAGCGCCTTGGTTAGGTTACTTACGCAATCCGCTGCGTGTTTTAGAATATGCCAACCCCAAACTCAAAGAACATTTTCCCAGGCTGATCTTATCCATTGTGGTCACTAACTTTTTGGTGTGTAAAATGCCAAATAAGAAAATTTATGACTCCTCGTGGGATTCAGTCAATGCAAGTTGCTGCGTGTAGTAACAGTGGAATCCGTTCGCTCAACCCATGAAACCACAGCCTAGGCTTTACTCGCTTTACCGTAAGCACTACGAATTATCGACTGAACTATGAACAAATTTATAGAAATAGTTAGAAATATAATTCTTCAAAGATTTTTGAAATGTTACGTTTTCTCTTAAATAAGAAAATATATCTACAGGAAAATTATCATTGTCAATTAATCCTCGTTCATCAATACTCAATTAATGAAATATAATAAGGCGTCACACTCTTGATTGAGAAAAATAAGAACGACAAGATTTATGTCATAAATTGGCCACAAACCACATTCTTACATATTTCAGAAGCATACTATATATGCAGTCACCTGAGAACTATCCAATTGCCCTGAAGTAAGAAAATGGCAATTAACTAAAATGTTTGATACAAGTTAGAGTTTAATGTCGAAGTGTACCCTTGTCCTTACATACTGCCTTATCTTCTCATAGGATAACTTAAAATAAAAAAATACCAGGCAAAAGGAAATGACAATACTATAAATGCTCTTGTATTTAAAAAAATTAGGCATAATATTATTACACCACCGCAAATTATGAATGCTAATTTCCTGAATAGTGCAGTGGAATATAGTAATCCAGTCGAGTTAGTCTTCATATTTACTGGTCTATATTCGTCTTGTTGACTGGAAGGAAAACCTTTTGACTGACCGCCAGTTCTTGAATTTGTTTGTCTTTATCATTGGAAGGTTTTATAAGAGGAAAATAAATAAGTTTGTTGGATTGGTAATAGGCCAATTTTCATGGCTATCATTGTAACTTGTTCAAACTTGAAGAAGGGACTGGATTGCTTGGGTCTTGAAAGAGAAGGTAAGGTGAATGACTGGAGATGATGTAACAAAAATCCTGTTGTGGTGGCTAAGAAATGGATTGATACTTCTGTTAAATAGATTAATCGAGAGATAATTTCCAATTTAATAAGTAACTTTTCTTCTTATTAACGTAACGCATTAAAAATTTCGGATTAAAATGAAAAATTATCACGCGAAAAACACCCTGGGCATCAGACTCAGAATTAATCAGACATCAGATCAGGAATTAATTTCCTGTTATGGAAGCGTCAAAGTAATTTGATCGATGGATTGCTATTATTTTAAATCCTTAAAAAAAGTAAAAAAGCAACACGATAATGCCATAAAAACATGGATGTTTTTTATGTGGGATGGATATTTTGCATATTAAATCATATCAAAATTATTTAAGAATTAAAGGTGAAAAATCCAAGAGTAGCTAAAATCAACTCTTTAAATGCGCAATTGAAATATAAAAGTAATAAAATATAATTTCGATATTATTACATTTTTTCGATGCATTTCATTGTGAAAAAGTTGAAGGAAAAAGGTACGTTAATTTTGGAACATGATTTAATTCATGCGTGGATAAATTTGAGGTAGCGAAAATTGAAGTAGCAGAATCAGCAAGCGTAAAACCGATTAATGGGCCTGAATAAAACTGTTCAAAATTTTTCGGTTTTGAAATATCCTACATTTGAAGGTATTTCTGAGGTAACATTTTCCAGGTGGAGAAGATATCCAAGCCTAAATCCTGTTTTTTCACAAGATGATCGCTATCTGTAAGCATTTCCCACGGCATGCTATTCTGGAGATAAGGGGACGAGAAAAGTTTTAGCGGCAACAATTAATTTTCCTTGTTCTCCGACGGCCCACATCAATTTGCACATTAAATTAAGTTTATGACTGACCATTTTACGGAAACCCAACGTTCATAATAGAAGAGGACTATCAAATCGCGACCTTCTATGTCATCTGCCAAGCATTTCACCTTCTGGACTAACTGGAGCAGCTAAAAATGTCACTCGTAAAGCCTCGCGCATCAGAATGGTACTTAAGACACAGCACGATGATCAAAATGATAATGCATTCTCTCCATGTATATATATATATATATATACATGCATGTATACACAATTCTTTTCACTGCCTCGAATATTTTGCCTTCGAGTATTGTGCGTTCCTGTATGTGCATAGGATGTGAAATACTTCCGAAATGTTTTCTTTAAGCGAAATAAAAGTTCAATTGATAAAAAATTAGGAAATCCAGCCATTTTAAAAACCTTCCTCTTATTTAAAGCATGAATTTTCCCGTGGGATATTTTTCCTGTTTATTTTATAAAATAACTTCTTTCCTTTCACTGAAGAATCTTCATGAATGAACCGATGAATCGAATTCACGTTACAAATTGTGGTCAACGAACATTTTTATTTTGATTTGGTGCTAGTGTTTTCTCTTATAAATATAGTCAGACACTAATAATAAGTTATATTCAATTTAATATTAGTCTGAAATCAGCTACAAGACTAAAATTACAGGTTAAAATTCTTGAAATTTTTCTGGTGAGCCAAATTTCTAGAGAGTAAATGAGATTCAAATGAGGAGCAGGTTTAATTTTTTTTGCCAGAGAATTTCGACAAACGCAAAGAATTTCTGTTCCAAATACACTCAATTCTTCTAATTCTTGAAATTGGAATCGATCAAAAAAGAGCTCATTCACACATGCTCCCCTATTCATTTCCATGGAGAAAAAGAGCTGCAGGTATTTGGTATGGGAATAGTTCCATGAGGAATCTTGAAGGATGAATCACGAGGATTGTCATTACCGTCAAATTGTTGTCCTCAGGCAGAACGTAAAAGTTTATCTACGTGTAACCATTTATGTAATTATGAGTAAATACACTTTGAAGGTAAATAAAGCCGTTTAGGTTAAATGATGACATAGAAAACACAAAGAAAACATGGCGGAACATAAGTGACGGCGCGGGGCCTACCCTCCGCGCTGAGGTACCCTCCCAAGGGTTCCGGTGTGTGAACTCCACACTTTCTACCAATCTTTATATACATTCGCCTAGCTGACCTGAAAGCTGACTCTCAAAATTTTCTTTGGTAACGTTTATTTGATCAAAATCCTTGATATATAGCAGAAGTGAAAGTAAAAATTCGACGTGGCGGTAAAAGTCATTAAGCCTTGTGATAAAAAGGATTGCCTACGTCTTTTTAAGGTAAATTGCTTCGGGTTTCATGTAGGCTGTTGGCATCTATGAATATTTCCATTTTCAATGAGAAGCAGTTTTTTGATTCATAGCGCGAACAGTTTCAATTGAATCACTTTCTTCTTTCCATTTGTATTAATCAGAACCACCGTTTTTCGTTTGGTACAAAGTTAAAAAAGCTGTCGATTAGGTTCTAATTCATTATGAAAAGTTTGAAAGTTTAAGAATCTATCCAACGAGGCGTCTCAACTACATGATACCCTTTTTGATTGTACCCTTTTCAATTACCCTTCATAATTGTTGTCCCGCACAGTTTTATTTTCGAGAAGCATGAATTGTCCTGCGCGATATTTCTTACAGCTGTTGTCACAAGTTATGCGGGGTAAAAAGGATTTTTTTTATCGCCTAACATCATTTAGGCAGGCAGTTTCCCTTTATGTATTGAACTCTCACAACGCTTGGGGACATTAATGGACAATGTTGCGACTCTGTCATTCTTCCCTTGATTACTCATTCACTAGTTTATCATATGCAATTTAATCAGATTTTCCCTAAAAAAAGGCCATTTACCTAATAATTTTACCCAGTACTGTTAAATTATCTCTAAAACACTTTGAGGGTTTCGAGCATCTGTGCATTACCACAGGCTACCATTTTACCGGTAAAATGGCAAAAAAGGAGCAAATGAATCAAAAGAATTCTATAAGAGAATTTAGAACGATTTTTGGCTATAATTTTACTCTTCACTATTCGCATTTGTATAAGGATGAGCTACAAAAAAATTAAGTGGGATTAAACCTTAAAACAGGTCTTTTTCTGAACTTCAATTGTTAATCGCGTTAATTTCCCAGACTCTCAAGTGATAACCTTCTTGGTCTTGTGGAGCAAGTCAAGAGAAGTCAAGTGCAAGTCAAGAAGGTAAGGCGATAACTGAAGAGAGTGAAAATCATGAATAATAATCCTCAAGGTACCACGGCGCGAGGAGGCGTGCCACGGCGAGCCAGCGCCCCTCTCTGCTGGAGAACACTTCAAATTCCCCTAGAATCCACTGGGGAGCCTACTGACGCGCACCGCAATGTCGTGGGATCCCAACGACGAACTAAAACCGACACATTGGACAGCCACCCAAGGAGATCACTACTCACCACACTCTGGCAGCGCATCTTATCAAGCCTTGCTTCGGCGAATCGAACGGTGGGCGAGTGGAGCACAATATGGTAGAGCACACGCTTTAGCAAAACTTAAAATGAAGCAAAAATTAGGACTCAGCGCCTTTATAGAGGTGGATTTTTTTATCTCTCTCTGCGGTCTAAGGGAACGGGGTCGGCGGCGTGGGAAGACAATATGGATGACGGCAGGCGACGAAGAGCGCGGCGAGTGTGGCCTTTCCAACCACCCGCCTTGCGTGCCATACCCTTCGAATCACCTTTGTCTAACGCATCTGTTGCGTCGGTGTCCCTATCGCCGGAAGTTCGCCCAGAGAATGGGTATATTACGGTGAGGCGGTAATTAGGGCGCTATGGGCTCGCACGCAGGGGCCCCTCGTTATGCAAAAGTGTTGCCAAAACAATCCCGCGTCGCGCGGCATGTTGCCTCAAGAGTGGAAGACCAAGCACACCCCCACCAGGCATACGCTTTCGCAAGGAACTGCCAAGACCAAACAATGCAAAATGGTCTTTATCACGTGTGAACATCTCCTCCAGTTTCTTATTCCCATGATCCAATGTCTTCGCTGAAGTTTCTTAAGTCATATTTTGCTTTCACTCATGGAAAAATATGAGCGAGTGGGTTTAACGCTACGGAACAGTTATTGAATGGCTTGTTTGTCAACACCATGTGACAGTGGGACACCTCTATGTATATTTTTGGTGGTTTGACTTTAACTGAGGGAGCAAAGGTCGGTGAGAGCCAAAGAACACCCCATATACCTAACGTTCATATCCTTGCAAGTGACGTGGGTTCTGGAATATTACTTTATTTTATTCAAAATTAGACTGCTTGAGAGAAAAACAATGTTAAATATCTAAAATTTATACGAATTAGATTTTGCAAGTACCCATCGAGTCCAGTGTACCAATAGATTATCTATTCTAAACTGTATCACAGAATTCAACATATCATTGCAGTTGGCCCGTTCTAAAAAAATTACTATTTCACATGCTGTATGGTCAGATAAAACTGAACATGATACGGAAATAATCTAGCGAGTGAGAAAGGAATACTTCGCTGCATTACCTTAAGCATCCATTTGCTTTTAATTCTTATGACCCTCGTATTACTATTTATTAATCTTCGAACGTTTTCATATGGGAGATAAATAAGGTGTGATGAATGTTTTTCTAAAATGGTGAAATTTTCAATCGGATATATTGTTACTAAAATTAAAAATAGGCCAACCACTACAGAATTCCACCTATCAAACTGGGAAACAATTATTATAATGAAATAATTCTTTATATGATGCGGTCACGTTACAATGATAATTATTTAAAATGACTGAACTCAAAATAGGAAAATAAAGTCCTGGTAAGGTAATAATGCCACTTTAAAATGAAATAAATTCTTTTCCTAGGAATCGCACTTTTCGATATAATTTTAATATTTTTTATTCGTCTATTAGGTGAAAAGTATTTTGGCCCATCGAAACAAAGTGCAGAATGACGATTCAATTTTTGATGTTTAATTCAATTTTCGATTCCATTTAAATCTAGCTGTGATACAGGTAGGGGTGTCATGGCGAAAAAAATAACGCTGAATCGACTGTCGTTATGCTTCAAAACTATCTGTCTGACCAATAGGTGTTTCACGAAAAATAACATCTCGGTAAGATAATGCTGCGGAACAATTGTCAATATATCTTCAAGAACAAGTCTACATCTTCAATAACTTATCTCAAAGTGAATTGTTTTAATCCTCTAAAAGAATATGTTATCTCACCAAAGATAACATTCTGAATTTACGATTGATGATAAAAATGCATGTTGTATAATTTTGTGGCATGTAAAAGAATACATTTTGGTTATTAATTAATATTTTTAGTGCTAAAATAAACAAATACGAAAGAAATTTCATAAACACTCGAAAGTATTCGTTATTCCTCCCAAATTATTACAATTGATATTAGCAACTTTCGGTCTCGAATCTCGAGAGGGAGAAAGTATGGAAAGCCAGATGATAGCACTCAAACTCACAAAACCTTTGTTCAGAATTACAAAAATATTTGTTTTTTTAAAAGAATATGTTTTTTTACAAGAATATTTGTTATTTGGTTCTGAACCATATTGGTTAAAAATGTTCAGGCTTTTTGCGATTAATTTATTCAATTTTGTGAATTACTTAATTTGTGAATAATTTTGTGAATGTTTTCTTACGAATGAAATTGCTCGTCGTACCGTCCAAACTTTAAAAAAAATTTAAAGTAGTGTCCAAAATTAGGCAAGTTTTGTTGCCGATAAAACACCGGCGAGACCACCCACCTTCTTACGTAGTAAAGCTGTTGGGTGTCAATATCTGTCACTAATCAGCCTGCAATAAAAATACAGATCGTGAACCAAAACGGCTAAAACATTTAGCGTTATGCTAATTCTTTCATGGGTATATTTTTATTTACCGTAGAGTAACCATTTTTGACTTGTTATCTCTCAGTACGCGTGAAGAACAACATACTACCGAGCATTTGGCGGTGTTGTTTTTTTCTGGCAGCAGGGCAAGAGTAGGAACAAACGGAATGAACAGAAAAGTCTAACCTTCTCAGTCTTGGAAGAAAAATTTCACTTGATTCAGGAGAAAAATATTTTATGAAGTCTTCCCCTCATCTATACAACGAAAGTTTAATTTTGTGCCAATTGTGATGCCCCAAATGCGACTAAAAGAGTTTCTGTTACAGTTATACCTTTGCATGCCCTTTAAAGGCTTCCAAAATATTATCCCTGAATTTCGAGATAATAAATTGAAATCCAACTTAATATCAAGTATATAGTTGAAACACTCTGGTTGACTAGCATAAGTGAAATACTGAGTAGTATTCATGTAAACACTGAATCAATCCATATACATTTTAACATGGAAGAGAACAGTGTGAAAAATCATGAGCCATAATCTTCGGGCAGGATGGAAAGTCTCTAAGTTTTCTTCAAGCGCTTCCAATAGTCCGATAAGGTGAATATTTTGAACAAATTCTGTAGATCAGGCCACGCTGATTATTAAAGAGCTGATCATAAAATTTTTACTAGCATAATTTAATGTGCAAAACTTAAATTGTATACAATACTGTTAGCTTAATGTGTAATGTATATGTGACACCAGTGTAATTTATATGAATGCAGTATTACGAGAGCGGTAGCCGTTACAATTTGAAACATGCTCAGTTCGACTTCGGGCAGAGTGAGAGTAACAGTGACGATCAATACGCTACGATGAAATCTTGCTTTCACCTAAACAAATCACCATCCGAGCTCTTTCTAATCCTACACGAGGTTTATATGCGTCATTCTTTATAGCAGGAGATTTGAAATATTTAAAGAGGGGAGTCAATCAATTTCAAATGATGGATCCGGAGCTCCAGTTAGCGCTGTTTGGAAGAAAGAATCAACATCGCCGCTGCCAATATTTTTAAAGAAGAATGTTGAATAACGATGTATCAGAAAAAATTTAAAATTTCACTGGGCACCACCCAATCAAATGGGTGGTATGTTATAGAACAATTGCTCATGAGACGTGTTCGTGCGTGGTGGATTCCAAGACTGCTCATACCGACACAACAGGGAACTCGTGTTCAAGATTGTTCGCAGTTAAAGTTAATGTTCCAGAAAGATGACGAGTTTATTTGCTATAGGGGCTATAATTGCTGATGAAACGTGTGTACATTATTTTTATTCTGAGAGCAAACGGCAAAACTGTTGGAAATATCTGGCATTAACAGCACTAAAGGATGGCAAAATGACATCTACTGGGAAAGTTACCAGAAGCAGTGGTGGAGGATGCTGAGACGATTTAATGGAAGTAAAAAAAAATTATAGCCTCGCTTCAGTCTGTCTTTGAAAACTGAAAAAATAGGAAAAGTGTATAGTACCCAACGGAGACTACTTTGAGAAGAGTCAACAAAATGTGGAGGATGAGTAAGGGTATGTTGTTAAAAAAGTATGATCATGACTTATTGAACAGCCCAAATAAATCATCTTAATGAAAAAAATAAGCATGGGGAAGTCTCAAGGTTACACAGAGCAGAGATTTTGTACAAATATAATCAATTATAAATAGCTCTGAAATTGTAGAATTAATCATTATAAATTTTATGATAAGCGTGCCAAAATCTAGAATATACATTTTTCCTGTTTATCGTTTTACTTTCATCCTTTTCTTGCTCCGTTGAATTTTATCCATTTATAGAGAAAATGTAGTTTAGTATTAATCAAAAACATACGATTAATAATAAGATTTTCGGCGTTGAACACCGGAACCAGTGGTATCAGCTAAATAAAGTTCAATGAAAATCATGAAATCAACCCTTAATATACATAATTGGAAGTATGAATTTCATACGATTTCTTCGATTTTGGCATTCACGGTTGTTTCTATTAACATCATGCAATCGTGAATCAAGTATTTACAGCTAGGAACGTATTTCATTCACATTAAAATCATTTTATCGCATACTTGCATGGAGATATTAAAGGAATTCAGCAAAATGATCAATAATTATTGGAAATTAGTGTCATAAAGTGGATAACTGACCACGATCTAGTGTCAATTCTTCACTTCCTGTTTAGAAATCCCACTTTAATCAGCATAAAATTTACAACCGCGTCCTAAAGTTTCCGTTATAAAAGACTGAAAGGTAAATCCGTCTTTATACCTTCAAGCCAAGGATTAATAAACATTTTTGTAGTTGATTGTGTGCAAATAATTTTGCGGGACTTATATAATGGTAGATTTTGCTAATGTACGACTTTATGTAGGAAGGAGTTCTCCTGTATTCTATCTCTTTCATTGACTCCATGAAGCGTAGAATTCAGGCGTCGCGTTGTTGATTCTCTCTAGCAAGTGAAAGAGAAGAATTATTTCTTTAGTTTTAATCTTTCAGAATCTTTTCTTTAGTTTAGTTGCTTCGAATTTTCTACTACCACCAAGATCTGCACCAACGGTGGCTCCGGGCAGGCTCGAGCCCAGAACCTTCTGCGCACGAAGGGGCAAGCGGCGGATGGAAAAGTCAAGTGGAAAACTGCGGCCATATCATTCTAAGGACCGATGGCTAGCGATGGTGAAAATTAATACACCCCTGAGACAAACCTTGAAATGAGTCACCTTGAGGTGTGCAAATACTTAACAATAATTTATTCTTATTTTAAGATTTGATGCGAATTGCTTGAATTGCTATTATATAGACGCACACACACGTGTGTGTTTAGATGAAGTGGTATCGTAAAGTTGTAATTATTACTAAGAATAATAGAGATAGATAATTAATTTATATATGTTATTATTATTGATTACCATCCAGAGTTAGAAATTTCTCTCGGCGTTTCTTGATCTTTCGAAGGCCGTCATTGTAGAACTCAGCAGATTTCGCTTAAACTATTGTTCTGTCTCTTGAATGACATCATTTGCGTTGTCAAATTGTCACACCCCAATGATTTTTTGAGTTTTGCCACAAGAAAAATTCGCTTTGGGCCGGGAGAATAGATCGGGAAAGTAGGGTGGGTGTGATGAAATTTCAAAGCCACATCACTTTGATTGCCTTAGTTGTTTCTGGAAAAGAGTCAGTAGGTGTGGAACCCATCGTGGTGACACTTCTGACATGTTCAGTTCTTCGCGAATAATTTTCCACACACCGCCCTAGCAAAGATCAGTCTCATTCATTATCATTTGGATTGTTATTCTTCGGTCTAATATTATGAAGTCCCCCACTTTCTTCACTGTGACAACATCGTCTGTGAGTCGGTCTTTCACTTCTTGGATCGTCTGTGAGAGCCAGTGTGAAGTCCTTTGTGACCAGTGTGCAAAATCCTTTTCCACCAAAAAATTGTGTCATACGACGGGCTATCATTTTCATAAATAGCCATCACTTTATCGTGGATTTTTCGGGCACTATAACACTCCAAAATGAAGGAACTTAGTCATACTGCGAGCCAATATCTTCTCCACACTGCGAGTTACTACAATTTACTACTTCCTAAAAAATCAATATTAGTAGCTGTAGTCTCCTTTTAAGTCGATACACTTTCTATGTTGATGCTGTAACTTTTTTAACCCTTCCAAATAGTAGTTGACGTCTTTCTCCGCAAAATAGGCGTTCACCTAGGTAATAGATAACCTCATCGCCCGATAAAAATCTCTGTCCACCAAACAACACTACAAGACTAGGAAATAGAAAAAAGTCACTGAGTCATCTGGTGAATATGGTGAGTGGTCAACCAATTTGAAGTGCAATTAGTGAATATTAGCTATGGCGACCGCTGAAGTGTGTGCAGGTGCACTGATCTAAAACACTCTTCTTCTACAAATTCAGTCGTTTTTTTGAAGTTTCTGACTTTAGATTGTCAAGTAACGAACTTAATATTCAATAATTACCTTTTTGAAGATAATCGATGAACAAAATTCCGTGAACATCAAAAAAACAGTCGCCACTACCTTCCCGGCCGATGGAACCGACTTCGCCGTTTTCGGAACAGGTTCACCCATTGCAGACCACTATATGATTGTTCTATGTCTCAGGTGTGTAGTTCTAGATCCAAGTTTCATCTCCAGTTAATGCATTAATGCAAATATCTGACTCGGTTCACTTAAAGCGCTCCAACAGGGCCTTGTCAATGTTCACTCGAATGCGTTTTTGGCCCAAAGAGAGCAAACGCGGCACCCAACGCGTGGGTAGCTTACGCGTGCCCAATTCTTCAGTCAATATAAGACAAATGCATTCTTCCAAAATTCCCGTTGCCTCTTCTATCTCTCTAACCTTAATTCGATGGTTGTCCATAACCATTTGGTGAACTTTTTTGATGCTATTGGTGGTTGTCACAGTTTTTGACCATCCAGAAAGCTCATCATCGGCCAAGCTGGAACATTTAAATTCAGCTGCCCAAAATTTCATGGTTTTAATTGACGCTGCAGAGTCTCCGTACACGGGGTCCAACTCGTCCTTGATTTGCGTAGGCAAACTGTATTTCATAAACAAATGTTTAATGACAGATTGATACTCAATATTTTAAATTTTCACAAAAATCCTTACAACGCTCACTCCAACGATTGTCAAGCAACAAAGTGGTGTCCAATATGGTTGAAATTTATGGAGAGTACCTTTCATCGTATTATCATCAGAGTACCTTTCAAAATACAATCATGACATTTGTAAGAGGGATGTTGGAGTTTTGAAACCTTTCAGACAACCCTAGTATGTGTATAAGGATCAATTAATATGCCGAATGAATATTCTCCAAATATCACGGCTTTTCTTAGTAATGATGACAACTTAAAATGATACCCCAACGTATACGTGTGTGTGTATTTGTATCTATGTATCTATGCCTATATATATATATATATATATATATATATATATATATATATATATGTGTGTGTGTATATATATATACTCTATATATATATATATATATACATGGTAAGTATGCATGTACTTATAGCGTACGTTATATATTTATATGCTCATACGGCTGATTGGTGTTCAGCAATGGATCTATTCTTATACGAGTATTCAATTTTCAGTGCCACAGTTTAAAATCAGCATTATTTTTAATTGATTTGCTATTGTCTCTGAGGAATATAGACAATCATGTCAAAGGTACCACATTTCTCAAATTTATTTTATTGCACTGAAACATTTGGTTGGATTGAGGGAGCACACCCAGTTCTTCTACTTGACGATAACATGTTTAATGCCTGATTATTCTTGGTGGTCCATGTAGTCCAAGGAGAATGAGTTCTGAATCCGGTATTGACTCTTAACTGAAGTAAAACAAGAATTATTTGATAACAGTGTCATCGAACGTCGAATCATGGTAAAATTTGGTTACTACATTTTTAAGTGTTAAATTCAACAAATAAAAATAGCTATTCACCAATTTCAGTTCTGATACGCTAACACACTTTTAAATAGAAACATAATGGTCTTAGGGCCTTTGATCGACCGTAAAAAGGTAAAACGTTATTAAGATATGCCAAAGATAGTTTTTCTCCCTCCTTCAAACTCGGGTGAATTGTACACATTTCTGGAACGTTCTGTTTTTGCTAAAATTATCTTAACAGAAAACAATTTATACAATTCTTGACTTAATCTTACGAAATAAATGATAGATTTATTATGAAGGAGCCAAAATATGCCAATTAACAGTCACAAATTTTTCACCATAAAAGACAGTAAAATTAAGGCTAGTAAAAATGAAAGATTATTGAATAATAAGTGTGGTTGATGATTATGAGTCTCAAAAACCTTTTTTTTTTACTATTTACATTAGAGATAATTTTAAAAATCTTTGAATCAAAATGCACCCATCGAATTCAGGTTAGAAGGATGGCAAATGTCCAGTGAACTTTTACCGAGAAATAGAGATGTTCATTTCGATATTGATCGGGCCGTGGGCTTAGTGTTCATGAGCAAAAATGTCCAGAATTTTTCCAATTTAATAATATATTATCCATCCAAAAGATTCCGTTTATTTCTAATGATTATCTATTGGAAATAAATTCCGTAAGAAGTTTCTATTACCCTGCAATCATAAAATAATGAATCTAAAAGAATTTTAACTCAATTGTAATTACATTCGCAACTAATT
Source organism: Hetaerina titia (assembly GCA_037158775.1). Taxonomy (NCBI): domain Eukaryota; kingdom Metazoa; phylum Arthropoda; class Insecta; order Odonata; family Calopterygidae; genus Hetaerina; species Hetaerina titia. The sequence continues at coordinate 75,692,569 of CM073779.1, forward strand.
TCCATACATCTTCAAATTTCTGCTTAAATTCTGCCTAAATCCTGGCTAAATTCCTGGCTAACTTAAACCGTGAACTCCTGTTAAAAATAGAAATCAATATATTAATAAATATATTTATATATATTTTTAAAGGTGAATAAAACATGACAGCATTTTACAATAGTTTTACATTACCTTCCTTGTGCTCGTGGCACTTTTAATGTTAACTTTTTGTTGAAATGTTTGCATAAAAAGTAACTCTGCACTGACATTAGGGTGGCATTACATGTCCCCGCTTAACACAAGCATTACGCGTTCCTTGGATGTTTTAGTGGATGAAACGGAGTGAATAAAATTTAATTTCATAAGCGAAATCAACTTGTTCAGTTTATTTTACGTATGAAATTTAAGTTTGATGTAATGGCCATTCAGATATCGATTTATATTAACCTAATCGAAAGAAAATGAAACCCACATTCATTTTCAGACGTATTTGCAATATCTGAAATACCTTATTCGTGAGAACAAAATTTCCAGCAGACACATATGTGATAAAAAATTAAAATTAAAACTATTAATTAAAAAATTATAAATATAAACGTTGATATTTTATTAAAATTGTTGTCATGTGGTTTTATAACATCGTTAACACCGTTTATTAATGAATAGACAAGATATATGAAATCAAGTATGATTAGACACAAAAGAGCTGGGTGAAAATTAAGCTACGCACATAGAGCGAACACAAACACAGGAAATTTTGACACTTCCTTAATTTGGCTCATCCAAAGCGACCATTAACTTAAATTAATAGCAAAAACTACGGTACTATGCGATGTACAAGGTACAAGAACATATACTAAGAATAAATAAAGTGCAGGAAGTTTTGCGATTTGTACAATCGAGAGGTCGTCCAATTACATTTATCCTTGGCGATTCCATTTTGTGTGCACAATTTCCTCTTTATTTATTCATCCTGCGCAGTAATTTTAAAAGACAAATATAATTTTTTTCTCGAGCTAGAACACCAGTTCGTTAACACTTTCAGAACCCAATTTGGGAAATACTCCCTTTATCCATCAGATAAGACGCCTCGTGTGACTCGAAAAGAGTTGGGCACTCGCCCGGTGAGCAGTTATCTTGAAGGACAGCATAAACCGTAGTCGTGAATTAGTGGGTCATGTTGTGTCACCATCCAATGGATTCTAATATGCTGAGAGAAATCGGATAAGGATCACATCACTCAGCACCTAAATACAACACTGCCTACTTATCCACTAGGGCAGCGAAACAGACAAGGCTTCAGGGGCGAAATTTCTGGAATGTTCCCTCCGATCAAGGATGCTGGACGTCAAGTGAGTAGTGGACCGAAGCCTCGCATGACTATTGCAATCCTTTCCTGAGTCCTTCAATCACTTCCCTCATCCTCCCTCGGGGCTTGCGCTCATCGACTTCCACCTCTGCTCGCATTCCACTTTGAGTGCTTACCCGGAGCCGAGGTCATTTTGGCCGGCAAATTCCTCCGATGAAGTCAGAACGCAACGGTCTCGTCTTGGGTTGGACACGAACACGCGGCGTTTTTCCCTTGCCGGAAAGCACCCATTCTACCGGCCACGCCATCCGCGGCCATATCCACTGGCGTAGTCATTTTCTTCTCCTTTTCCCTAATACTGGCACTTCTCAAGCTTTTCTTTTGCAACGAGTTCTATTTCCTCGACTTTTGAATCAATAATTACGACCCACGCGATCGTTTTACCGCTCACTTCCCCATCGAGTGTACATGTTCTTTCTTTCCGATTTCACGTAATTCCGACTCGATGAGTCCAGTCTCACTTCCTGTTTCATTAAAACTCCACGCATACCCACCCCGTGATTCACATCTCGATCCAGTTGAACGCGGGTGTGCTCTGGGAAATTATTCGTTCTAACACTCGTGCATTTTTGAAACTTCGGAGGAAGTTTCTTGCAACTTGAAGCGACGGAAATAAGTCAATATAGCAATCATGTAGGCGCCGTGCATTTCCGTCGTTCACCTGAGCGACTTAATGGCGGCAATTACTCTCAGTCGGTGGCACTGAATTCAGAAGGTGGATTACTTTCCAAGATGTTCTCAGCCTTCCTGCTTTCAGGTACGGTGGCGTGGGGTGTGCGACCCCGGTAGATATCGTTGGGTGCCTTGGTGCGCATCGCTGCACATGAGCAGAGAACCTAAACCTCTGCCCGTATGCAACCGTGACCTCTGTCTCGATTTCACTCTAACCCGGACGATGCATCCCTAAGACTCGCATGCGGAGTGATATTAACATTGTACGAGAAAGACGCATGAGAAATAGTTCAGGGTAAGCCCTTGGAGTAACAAATTACCAATCAAAAGCGAGGATAGCGAGGAAGTATGAAGGGCAAGAACAGCAGGCACCCGCAACTTGAACTAGTGATGTCAGTGAGAGTTTTACAGTGAGTTTGAATGGTAGTAGCGAGAGTGAGATTGACAGTGATAGTAAGCAATTATATACTTTAAACGTCAATAAAGAGAAAATGAAAGAAAACCTAAAACACTTAGCGATTTATGAAAGGGACTGCGGGTACTTCAAAAGCTGAGATTTATTTCAGGGATTGTGAAATAAATTTCTTATAAAGTCAAAAGCAAAATTCATAGCAATTCATCACAATTCCAGGAATATTCTCATATTTAAGCAATAAATAATATTTAATTACTTTCATGCTTTTAGTTATTTTTTACGATTATTTGTACTATGAAACCCTTTGTCTAGTAAGGTATTTTACGACCCAACTACCAATGGATACAGGTTAATGGTTCAGTTTACCTTGAATTTCCCTATCACTTTAGGGGATTCATTTGAAAAAATGTATGATATATTTCATTAATAATGTTAAATAAAATGGAAAAAGCTATTGGGTAATATATTTATTGCGTAATAGTAAAGGTTTAAAATAATAAACCTGATGTTTTATATTATAAATATTTTTGTGCTATTTTTCGACAATATGAAATTTTTTCCGCTCTCAAAGTATATAGAGAAAGAATATTTTTAACTGTGCATTTTTTTGACAAATTTTCGGCAAGCTACGTGGATAGGCCTGGCCATTCTGTCCTTTCCTCTTTTTCAACAAGAGCATCACTTTCAAGTCTTCTCTTGGAATGAGTTTTTTTGCTTCGTCCTTAAGTATCTGAGGACAGTGCGTGGAATTAATTCTAAATAAAAATCCTGCGAATATTTTTTTTCACTTCTTTATATTTGCTGGCTGCTCAAGTGTGATTCTCTTAATTTTAAAGCATTGGATCAATGTAGCAACAAACGTTGGTGGTCTGAAAAGTTTCCGACTCAAAAAATTTCAGAAAAAATGTCTTGTATATTTGTTATGTCGGAAACTTATCAGACCACCCTTGAATATGGCCTGTCCCAAAAATAAGTAGAACTATTTTTTTCCACCGACGGGGACGGCTGGAGTGAGAGGATTTATGGCGGCAAAGGTGGTAGGAGCTCTCCAGAAAGCAACGCAACCCGCGTCAGTCATCTGCGGGCCGTTACAGCGTGCAAGTTACTGCTAGATTGGATCGAATGTCATGCCACGAATTCATGAATTAAAGGTAGCACGTTCCATGGAGCAGCAATACGCGACACAATTTTGTGTTACGCTCGGATAATTGGGTTTGGAAGACAGTGCTATAGTTGAGGATACATTAAGCAAAGTCCCAAGAAATGGCTTCCCTCTGGCATAAGGTGTTCCGGTATGGTAGAGAGGAGGTTGGCGACAGGGAACGCCCGTCAACGACACAGTGCGACAAAAATGTGTAAAACGCGAGAGACATGCTCAGTTCTGATCGATGCCTGAGTGTCAGAATATTAGCAGAAGAGTACAATATTTCGAAAACCACAGAGTATCGCATTCTCACAGAAGATTCAGCCATGAGAAAGGTGTGTGCTAGGAGGGTCCCTAAGGTGCTGTTGCATGGTCAAAAGGCTGCACGGGTGACAATTTTGCGTGATCTCTAGGACCACCGGCCTAAATGTTGCACCGCCAGACTTCTTTATGTCTCCAAGAATATAAATGAGCTCGAGAGGCAACCATTTTGGGACGCTGAATGACATCAAAGATGTGGTGACGAAGTGCCTGAACGCGGTTGCGACGACGCCTTCCATGAAGCGTACCGCAATTGCCAGAGGCGCTGGCATCGGTGTGTCGATGCATTAGACGCCTCTTTATTTTTAAAATAATTTCATTTGATTACTTTTAATAATTAGAGTAATTTGTACTTTGATCTGCAACAAATATTTTTCCCGGGATTATTATACCTATTTTTGGGACAACCTTGTACATGGTTAATGGATGTATATCAGTTATAATATTGTGATACAAAATATTGCAGTAATGACTATGAATAATTATGCACCAGATATTGCATCGATAAAATATGTCCTTCTATTCAAAAATTCAAGTTTTAAAGGACGCATTGACGTATGAAAATATCAAAACATTATTAACGAGAGACACAGAAAAAATATCGATGTGAAACTCAGTAGAGGAAGGGTTAACGGGATAACTTCCCTTTGTGGGATGGATATCAGACGGATTGATTCTCTGTTAAATTGATTGTTAAATTGCTGCTAGTGTTCCAGTTGCAGGATTTGCTGATTTTCCTAGGATAGCTAGTGAGATAGCTGCCAATCAACGCAATGTCGGCTTGATGGACACAATGAAAATGCAGATTCTTTTATGGTTTCATATCTCTGAAGGGGCTTGCTTTGGAAAGAATAAGTTTCTGGTGAAATTCCAAATTTGTTTTTTCACTTAGCCCATTGATGTGTCGTTTCTATTTTAGAGCTTCAAGTGCAGCGGGAAGACCGTCTAGATCTAGCGGTTGATGGATCATCACGTGTGCCAAATGGAATATTTCATTCTCAGGCAACGGTGTGGATAAAGAATATTTCTCCTCTTCAGACTCCCATCGCTCTCTCCTTAACTGTGAAATTCACAATTGTAAAACTTGACATTTTTTCACATTCCCTGCAGCAATGGAAAGCACCCATGCGATAGTAGTATTGGAAATCACTAGAGAGCGCAAAAAGCCACTCGAAGGGATTTTTCTAGATATTTTTGCAGACATTCACTATTTATTGAATTTATCGCGGGAATTGAAAAAATACTTTTAGAACTCTCTTGGACTCCAGCAAATGTTATGAATGAAAAGGAGTTTTGAAACACTTTGCTGATGGCGACAGAAATTCAAGAAATAATTAATATTAACAAGAAACATTGTTTCTAATTTTATTGATAGCATTTTGCGTAATTGTTTTGAAGTTAGATGTTTTCTTTACTCGGTTCCCGCAACTCAATGGCTTGTGTGTGGAAACAACCTCTTAGTTTTGGAAAAATACATTCAGAGGGGTAACAGAAAAGTTAATTTTTAGTAAATTTCAGAATCATTTCTAAAAATTAAACAAACTTGTGTTGGTCTTTATTTTTGCTGATTTGCCTGGCCTCGTTAGCGACTCCGATTTTCAGTCCCTATATTCTTGAGATGATGAATTTGGTATGTAATCTATCTCCTTTCCGGACGGCGTTGAAGGAAAGCTGATGGATGCACTTGGGCCTCATGCGCATATAATGAACAATACAATTTCAGCAGTGCTAAGCAACTACTCGGGCCTAACCGTTATGAGTGATTTTGTTAGCTTTGTGAAACTTTTGTTTGAATTGAACTTACCTCTAAAAATCCCTTCACCTGTCATCACTAACCAACACATCTTCTTCAAAATATCCTCTCTGGATTAAAAGTAAAAAATGCTACATTTCAACTTGTGAAGGCAATATCTTAAAATATTTTATAACAGAAAAAGAGGTAAAATCTATGCTATTTTTGAAAGAAAATACCATGGATAATTTTTTGTGACTTATTCTGCGACATTTATTGCCTAAAGCAGGAGCCAATTTAGGCGATTTTTTTGCGAATATTATATTTTTTTACGTTTTTTAGAGAACAGACCCTTGACTTTACTGATTTGCCCAGTCATGGTTCGAATCAAGGTGAAGAAATGGTGCCTATGGTATCACGAATCCATTTAGAAATATAATGACGTTAAGGACACCATCCATCGGACGTGATCTCGCTATCCCCTAGATGCCTTAAGTCGACAGCAGACATTTAAAAATATACTCATCGTATATTTCTGATTGCCAAAAATGACATAAGTACTTCTCATGACATTAGTCTTTTCACGAATTTAATGGATGCTACAAGGGAAATAACTATTTATCACTATAAATAATGGCCAATTCGGCCACGCCGAGGAAGTATGGCTCATATAATACCATATTACTGATTTTACTAGCAGTGAATCATTTGCAACCCTCATGCTTGCATTGAGTCGCCCTTTCAATAAAAATAAAATCACTCTGGTCACGCACGAAGGCTCAAGTACCGAGATCCAAGGCTATTCAAGTATATGCACTCGTTTATTTGATTTTTTTATAAAAAGTTATAAATAGCCTCACCACGAAATGACTGCTATGAATTCTTGATTGACTATTCAAAATATATACACGTGCTATGATCATTTAGCAATATCTGATGAATTTTTTATGGACGAAGACTATTTTGATTGCAGGAATTTAGGTATGCCAGTATTGTTTTCCTAATCCATTCCGTTTATACCTCCGTCTGTTTCTCTTCAATTTAAAAAAGCTTTTACGGGAATTTTTATGAGGTGGTATCATTTAAATAAACCTTCTATATTAATTAGAGGAGATAAAGTGACCAAACCAATTTAGTTCAACCGGAGTAACCTTACGGACATCTTCTGATATTCATCTCGAGCAATGAAAGTAAAAAAATTGGATAAAAATATCCAATTATGAGCAGCCATACACTTGAACAACTCCAGGGTCACAGCAATAAATTTTTAAATCGCCCTGAGGACAGCTGTTTACTAAACCGCTTATGACCCATCACGTGTAATAGATTTTTGAATACCAGTATTACTCGAGGGAGGTTGAGAAGAGTTCGTGTCATTTGCCATCCAACCTTATTTAGATATATGGAAAATATATAAATGTCGAAATCACATTTAAAACGAACTCACTAATAAACGTATTTATATTATAGTTTTCCTATTAACCATCGAAACCTGTTCAATCTGAGGATTGGTTTATAGCAGATCTCCAAATTATGCTCATTCTGATCTCTTCATTACATCATCGTTCCATGAGCCGACTGGTGCCTCTTCACTTGTCTATTTTATTCCCGTCATCCTCCTGTAGCATCACATTTCCATTGCCTCGAATCTTCTTTCTTTGATGCTCCTATCGTCCGAGTCTCGCATCCGGATAACAAGATGAAAAAAATGGAAAACCCTTACGCGGGTAGGCTGAAAACTAATGCACACATCGTTGTAGACCACAAAAAATGACCTTCAGACCTTCCTGGTGGTATGTGGAATTAACATTTCCCCTCAACACGCATACGCAGGTTTGAGGTTGTTACAGTCATCCAGTGTATTTTGAGAAGCGGAAGTATGGAGACGTGTTCTAGTGCTATGTCAACGCGAGTTAAATAGCGTGCTGTTATCGACAGCTGCCTTCACCTCAACATTCGAGGTGCAATGATTACCCTTGAGGTGTCTCTTGAGTTGAGGATAAAAATTAAAATCGCAAGGCGCAAGATCGGGGGAATAAGGTTGCTCGCAGCATTCCAATCGACGTTATTTGTTCTCGTCTGTGGGACAGCGTGGTACCCATCGTGCACAGATTTTACGGTATCCCAATTGTTCAATTATGAAGCCGACATGTTTCTTGAATATTCCAATGTGGTTTGCGATACGCTTTTGCGTGATTCGCCGGTCATTTTGAATCAAATATTCGACGAGTTTGCGCTGTTTATCGTATGTGAAAGTGATCGGAAGTCCGCTGCGTGTTTCATCAACAATCATGGCTTTTCCAGGCTCGCAACCAAGAAATTTTACTACCCATCGATTTAAAGTAGACCTATCAAAATCATAGTCAACATAAACATATTTAAACGACGACTAATCTCAGTAGGAGTTACTTATTCAGCAACTAAAAAATTCGACAATTACACGCTGTTTAACTTGCGTTGACATAGCGCTAAAACACGCCTTCATACTTCCGCTTCTCATTTCACAATATACGGTACTGCCGGGAGAGAGAGAATTGGTAACACTGTCATTCCTTGCATGAATTATATTTAAATAAAGTCAGGATAATAGTTAACTACAGGTAACCACACTTTTACTCTTACTCCTCGGGAGACTCGTGGAGCCGGTTCGACATCTTGGTGATTGCGATGCATCCATCTTAATTGTTCAGCATTTGGGACAGTTTTTGTACTGAAAAACAATTGAGTGTTACGAAGTTTTCATCAACTGAAATTGACATAAAGCTACTTCATGGCCAATATAAATTAGGGGAAATTAAAAATTAAAAAAAATATTTAACGTATATTGCTCATTTCATTCTAACACCGAATGAAATTTCACATTTATTTTCGGGGTAACATAATAAAAGGTTTTGATAGATTTTAAACTGGAATGGAAAAATCATAGTTATATTGACGAAAAATTTTCCATTGTTCAATGTGTCCCTGAAGGACTAAGCAAAAGTTTGCATGAAGATAAATTTTGAAGTTTTAGTAATATGCGCAACTGCTTTTCAATTCTGGAGATAGATATATCAATTAGGCAATTAGGATTTTCAGTTTTAAATTTGGGGAATATGTAGTGAATAACTTATGAAGTATTGAAAAATGACGTGATCAAATTGTAAACCGAGTAAAACAATATCTAAAGGCAAATAAAAGTATTGAAATACGATGATAGTTTCGAAGTAACATGAGTTAAGTTGAAATTTACCAGCACTGATGACTTTTACTTAATCGTTTCTCAAGCTAATTTCAAATGCTCGCAACTGGGATGGGTACCAAATCACTCCTGTCTTGATTCTTCCCACTTACCATCACTTAAAGGACCTCGAGAGTTAATCGCAAATGACCTTCTCTTCATCCACACCGTGTCCACCGCGTATCTCGTTGAGGTACGTGACTCACGTTCCTCGCTTCTTTTCTCATAATTATTATTTTATTCCCAGGCAAACTCTCAGTCCACATAATTTTCCTCCAGGAATGGTTTCACAGTGCCACACAAATGCGCAGTTTGAACATGAAACATACATTACAAAAAAGTTACAATATTACTTTGGACTTCGAATCTCAGTATTCAAATCAGAGAGTCAATTAAGGAAACTATTTACATTTTATGATTGATTTTACATATCGCTAAATTTTCAATCTTTCAAAAACTTAAACCATTTTGTTTCCATATTTTTTCTATATCTGGGAATAGCTGAGGAACAGCGTTTCTCTTGAATACCTAATATCTCTTTCTTAAGCATGATGAAAACTGCAAATGCTTTTTCAGCTCTTTACTGAAATAGGCATTGAAAAAAGGAATAAACATGGAACGAAGATAATTATCTACATTAATGCCAATGACTTAGCGTAGATATATGATATGGAATTCAGGGTACACATGAATGATGTTTTGCGCTAAAAACGAGTGTTGTCATTTTTTATCGATCGTATTTTATTTAAAAAATGTGTGTAGACAATGTGCCAATGTTTTTATGTAATTTATAGTACTCCAGTTAGACTTTCTTACTCTATATACTGTAAAAGTCTAACTTTCATTTGATGATTAATTTATCTTTGCAGTTCAAGGTTTCGGAGTCTCGTACTCATTCTTCTCCCGTTCCCTTCTCGAAAACTTCACATTTTGGATCCGAAGTAATCTCACGAACTTCTCGCATCATATCAGTAACCGTATTTTTTTGAGTAAATTAGTTTCCTAGTTATCATGAACACCGTATCAGCATGAATTTGGCCATACATGATGTCCATCAAATTTCATCCACGTCAGCAATGTATGCTGGTTACGCGGCTAGGGAATAATTCCACTTGCTCTAATTTCTCTCCTCGTAGCGCAACGTTGGCCTTCAGCCTTCATCTTCCGCATGCTAGTGTCGCCGACTTACAAAAATCATTCACCTAGGAAAGAGAAAGCATTTTTTTCCTAGGGCCAATAAATGGGGATGGATGGGCGAGAAAGTCTCTCGGGAGGGGACGTGGGAGGCGAGGAAGGAAGCGGTGCGGTGGTGCTGCGAGGCGAGTCCCCACAGTGAAGTTCTCGCAGTCACTTCCTCACCTGCCTCACTCCCCCTCGACCACTCGGCACCCCATATCCCTGCCCCAAGAGACTTTCTCGTCAATATATGCTGGATTGCACCAGAAGAAATGCTTTCTATTTCAGGAATACATTAATTTCACCACATTCAGCCCTGGAATGCGTACATATGTTGACACTAATGACTTTCCTCAACCTTGCGGGACAGCAGTACTGGGAGGATGATCTGCCCTTCTCCTCAAGATTTTATCTCTGACGGGCCCTTGGTTTCCTATCAACGGCTCGACGATGTCCACAACATTCGACGTCGAAACTACACTATCCCACCCTTTAACCGCCCGCCCCCAACGTACGTTTCCTTGCTTTAGTCAGGCCCCACCTAGAGTATGCTGCCAGTATCGGGGATCCTTAAAATATAAATATGATTTCGGAATTAGATCGAGTTCAGCCGAGGGGGGCTAGATTTGTCAAACGTTGTTATGACCAACGCAGCAGCGTAAATGCTTTGCTAGAAAATTTAGGTTGGGATTCTCTTAAACAGCGGCGTTTGCAATATAGATCAAACTTATTAAAAACATTTAAAGATGGGCCCTTTTCCGATGTTATCAAGAATATAATACGAACCCCATCGTATTATGGTCGGAGGGACCACGGATGTAAGATTAGAGAGATATACTACAAGACTGACAGGTTTAAAATCTCATTTTTCCCAAGAACGATAAGAGACCAGAATGCTTGTAGGCAAAATCCCCCAGGAGTCAGTTCAACACAATAAGTATTAACGTACAGGTTAGGGACTGCGCGTGGATATATATATATATATATATATATATATATGTATATATATATATATATATATATATATACAGGGTTCGTCCGGAAAATAAGTGTACTGAGCTCAGGAAAAAATGTTTATTACACTTTTACATATCTTAAGCTAATATTCCTCAAAATAGGACCCTTGTGAGTCGATACACTCGTTCCCATTCCTGGAACGCTCCCGCGAGGGCATCATCGGGAACCTCTTGAGGACACGTCATCACGGCCTCTTTGACGGAGTCCAAAGTCCCGTATCGCGTTCCTTTCAAACTCCTCTTTATCTTCGGGAACAGAAAGAAGTCCGGTGGTGCCAAGTCCGGGCTGTAGGGCGGGTGCGGCAGCGTTGCCACGCCGTGCTTGGCCAAGAAGTCCGACACGACAAGCGCGGTGTGAGACGGCGCATTGTCGCTCAGGTTGTCAGTCATACGGTTGATCGCTGGCCGGACGCGGGCGACTCGTTTCTGAAGCCTGTCGAGCACTTGGACGTAAATGCAGCATTTACAGTTTGTCGTTCAGGTACAAATTCGTAGTGGACGACTCCCCATTTGTCAAAAAAGACAATGCGCATCATGAACTTATTTTCCGGACGAACCCTGTATTAATATATATACATGTATATATATAAACATATATATATTTTATAAATAACATTTTTATAAATATATATTATTATTAGGTAATCTACCGGTTAAGGTAGGTTTTTGGATGGACACAACTATCAAATAAACATTTTGTGACTCCCCACCTAGCAAACTAATCTATATCAGGTCCCTCTTCATCTCGGTGTACTTCTTTCCTCCCTTCATCCCGTCCAACATCCCTATCCTGTTCCTACCCTTACCTCGCTTGCCCAACATTCTCCCCTGTATTACCCTCTTCAACATTCCACTACCGCTCAATACGCCTTTCATCCATTTTTCCTGCCTCCATAGGATTTCTCTCAACAAACCCCTCTCATCCCCCACCATTTCTAGTACTTCCTCATTTGTTTTCCTTTCGGTCCATTTCACCTTCTCCATTCTTCTCCACACCCACATTTCAAAAGCCTCCAATCTACGTCTATCCTCCTGCTTCAGCGACCACGCTTCCGCGCCGTACATAGCTACGCTCCATATCAGAGTTTTTACGAGGTGCCCATCATCATATTCTTGGGAATCATAATTGAGGGGTATATATATATGTATATATCCACGCGCCAAAATATATATATATATATATATATTTGTTACAGGTTCCCCCTCTTCCCCCATCTATTTGAAAAACCCCAACCATCTCAACCCTTACCCTTTCCTCCTGGTGATGCACTCCCTGCCACACACCTTTTTGGGGGTCGTAGGGTATTTATGTAGATGTAGATATACGTAGGACTCAAAGAGAGCATTTCACTTCCACGGAGAGGATAGGTTACATTCAATTTGATTTGATTAAGTAGCAAGTTACCGATTATGTTCCTTGTTTCATTAGAGGAGGGCTTTCTTATCTGGTACTCCAAAGTAACAACCGTTGACATGCTACTCCGAAAATTAATAAGAAATTTCATTCGACACTAGAAATAATTAACGTTAAATTTTTAAAATAAATCTAAATTTCTTCTATTCTTCTTCATAGTGTTTCTCTGAACAAATCTCAATAGTGGAAAGAGAATTTTAAACCTCGAGTTTCCTTACCCTTGTTTTCGCCGGTTCTCATCCTTGCAATCGGCCGTGTTGCATTACGTCCTCTCTTTTTCGCTCTATCTCCGAATTAAGAAATCCTAAGGATTCGATACTCTATTCTATTTCGTTCCCTCAAAAACCGAGCCTTGAAGTGCCTGCGAGCATTCCTCCTGTCGATTAATCAGCGCCCATTGCAATGAATGTTTAAGTCATCGGTGTTACACCCACCATTGTCCCCCCTCGTCATCCTCACCGAAAAACCATGGAACCATGGAACTTTGGACAAAAAACGGGTTCCTTTCAGGGCTGCCTTAATCCAAAACAAAAAGAAGTCTGCTGGAGCGACGTCAGGACTATAGGGGGGTGGGACAGCGTTGGCACCTGGTGTTCGGCCAGGAACTCGCGGACTCGTAGCACGATGTGGCAAACACCTAGGGTACGAGCTTGGCGCACACTTTCCTCATCGCTAAATCTTCAGTAACAATGCGAAACACAACAGTAGATGACAAGTTCAGTTCATTGGTAACCATCTTGATACTCAATCGACGGTCAAAGTCCAACAATTGTCGAACACACACACACACACACACACACACATAAATATTTAGATTTAAATTCTATAAAAATGTGAAACCTTAAGAGCTTGTTCAATGGTAATTTAGGTTTTTGCATATGAAATACAAAAAGATCCTTCGTTTATTGTTTTATTATGTTCCATTCTATTAAATTGAAATAATATTTACACAATAGACTGCAAATTTTGGTGTTTAAATACTGGCAGAATGTGATGAACGTCTATTCATGCCATTCCAAAAATATACCCCTATGATAAATGAGGTAGAGGCATGTGCGTTAGAAAAATGCTCTCACAGCTTAAGCAAAACGTACGATATTATTCAACCCGTCAATATAGAATAATAAAAAAAGCAGTTTACCAAATAGCAGTCGATTAAATCATAATCATGTCGATCAGAGTTTCCCAAACTTTTCCTGCAATGGAACACATCGAAAATGTATGAAGTTTGATGGAACACTTAGCTTATTTTTAAGCTTGGGTAATTGTACTTGTTAAAATTTAATTAATATTTTGTTGAACAAAATATTTACTTATTAATTATTTTTAAGTTTAAACATATGATAATTTTAAAGTCACTAAATATATATAATAATATATTTAATGACTTTTATGATTTTGAATTTTGGAATTACATGTCATCCTGATATCAGCCACAATATTGGTAAGTTGTATTTTAATATCCGGTCCCTGCCCTTTGACATCGTTATAGCAAAAGAAGAAAATCCCGTCTCGCATGAATAGGTTGTAGAAAATGGGAGTAAAACAATAATAGCTTGTTTTGATAAATTGGGGTACTCTTCTGACAAATTTTTCCAGATAATATTTGAAGACTCATCCTTGGATTTTTGTTTCAAATCAGAGTCAATAATTAAATCAATTAGATTTTTTCATAGTCACTTACGTGTAAGCCTACTCGTTTAGCTGTCGCGGAAACTGGATTTTGAACCCAAAAACCGTCCTTAGTATTTTTCGGAAAATATTGTAAAAGAGTCGATTGCAAGTTATGTAGGTGATCTAAAAAAGCTTTCTAAATATTGTATTCATTCAAACATTCATGTAAGGTAGGAAAACAGTCAAAACTATTGTATTCAACTGATGAAATCCAAAATTGCATATTTTATCAAAAGATGCAATTTTATCTCTTGAATTAAAAATTGTGATTTCTTTCCTTGTAATGATAAGTTAACTCCATTATACTTGGTAAAAATGTCTGCCAGATATGCAAGTTGTATCAATTATAATCGATTTGTTAAAACTTCAACAAATTTTTGTACTTGTAATGAATGAAACTTGTACAATTTAAAAGACTCGAATGGTAACAATATTTTCTCAATTCAAATCCGATAGAGCAGTTCTGAGCTTGTTACTGAGATACACTAGATGATTAGCTCAAGGTAAAGTGTTCGACTACCACTTCAGGAATAAATTTTATACTGTCATTTAAAATCATATTTTGGATTTTCATGAACTAATTTTGTCATGCAATATGGTCTTGGACGTCTGGTGACCTGAAGTACCTTTTACATGAAAGTACATTAAAAGTTAATTGATGCTAATTATTTTATCCTATTCATCTACATAAGCAGCGATTTTGGAAAAAATCATATTTCATTTATATATTATTTCATTTTAACGCAAAATAACCTTCATTCTTACAAATTTATGAAACGAATGGTGCAACATAGACTTTAAAAGATCTTTAAAAGATCCAGTTATATTGCAACAAACGCTCTCCGCCAACCTGACAAATCATAAATTATTAAGGTAAAACTTGAAACAAATTCCTAGGAATTAAAAAAATGGTTTAAATGCACATAGTTCTTGGAAATTAGATTGGATGGCTAAGAAAGGATTTTTCATCTTCCTCCCTCCTTAAATTATAGTTAGTTAAAATTGGATATAAACGTAAACATATTCTCTCAATATCATTCTTATAAGATAAATTGCTTTCCCGAATATCATAGTATTAACGAAAAGAATAATATTTTACTTTATGAATTATGCCATCGCCAAACAATTACAGTTAGGATTACAATACTTTTAATGTAGATATCCCTAAATGGGCTAACTTTTCTCGCCGAATGCTTTCGGTGTCTTTAGATCGAGCAGTAGTAGAAATATTTTATATGACCATCACAAGCATATTATTAAGCGGATATTCTCTCTCCGTTACGGTTTGAGCTGCTGGTAAAGCCAATGCTCATAGCATATGAATTTATTTAAATCGCTTCAGAAACTCTTTCCAAAGTAACGGCTTTATACTAGATACTGTTGGTAAGGACGCCAGGAATAAAAACGGGCGACAGAGAACTGTTACTCTAAAAGTGGCTGCAAATAAAATCTACGGCCAGCAATGCTTGCATGACCTTGCCGTGTGGTACTACTCACAAGCAGCTAAGGTGACATAAAAAGCATTGGTTCGACTCGAAGTCTCAAAGACTTTCACCGCTATCCTTGTAGGCGTGTCTAAAGTCGTGAGTCAAACCTAGATCATTGCAAAATTCTTGCGAATTGAAAGCAAGAGTGGAGCGTTGTTTTCCCCACGCGTGGATCAGCGGAGAAGGAACTTGATCCAGTCACCCGCCGCTCGGTGAAGCTCGCAGTGACGTCGGTGTGACCGACGCTCCCTTCCCCCCACATCAAGCCCCACCACGCCCATCCCCTGACTCCACACCTCTCCCGCCCCTTCACACCACTCCACCTTCGCTTGGCCTCTTCCCCACGGCCGCCGTGTCCAAAACTCACTCTTCGCCCGCCACACTGCGCCCTCCTTCTCTTGACCGCGGCAACACCCCAACCTACTGGACTACGGAGAAAACTCGGTATGGCCGGAGAGAAATAAACCACCCACCCAAACTTACCTATCAACCCAGAGATCGGTTTAGACAATTGAGGCTAGCGCTCATCTCATACTAAACCCTAAGAGGTGCGGGAGAGTCAAATTGTTAGGGGAAACAAGTGGTGGTCTGCTCCTGGCTTTCCTCGACTCACCTGCGGTTTCTCAAAAAGTTCTCGTATCCAAGAAACATCTTTTGGGTTAGATTTTCGGTTGATGTGACCTATCGTATCCACTGGATTTTAACTCGGCCAAATATTGGTCAACAGCTGAAGTGTCTAATCACCTTGCCGTCCAAATGATCAGAAAGCTGCTTAAAAGCATTTTCAAGGTGTTCACGATCGGAAGTAGCGTGGGTACGTATTGTGTACGTACGTGGGTGGGTATTGACCCATAACTCAAATCACGAAAGTACATATCCATTCTATTTAACTTTAAATACATGGAATTCTTATCTTATTTGGGTATGTTTCAGTCGATATGCCCCAAGGTGTCACAATCAATCAACTTCTGAAGTGGGGAACCTACTGCAGCGTAAGGAATATGAGCTGAAAAGGAGGTCTCAGGTGATCGTCAACAGAGCTCGAGCGATTCCAACCTTACTTTTTTGCGACTTTATTCAACCTTTAGTTACCAGTTGAACTTCAGCTTGGGTATTATGACTCGGACGCATCACGCTGAATCCAAGTTCAAGTAAATTTGACGTTAAACTTCTTTCGCATGGGGAGATGGACCGAACTCTGGACAGAGAATGGGGTTCCTTGGTTCCACTACCGGCAGGTCGCCCTATGAGTTGACAAGAGTTGAATTCGCTTCCAAAATGTTTCGCGATGGTGATGATTCTTTTTATCAGTGAAATCGGGCGACTTTTATGGCGATTTCCTCACATGCCTAATCTGACACAACGCATTACTAAGGATATCCTACGTAGCAATTCCGTTAAGTTCCTTTTGGAAGCAAATACTTCTCGCAGAAAACTCCACAGCAGTTAGGATGGTAAGCTTTCCTTGAATTAATATTTACTTCTGAAAAAACTCTATTATGGTTAAATGGTACCCCATAACGAAATTTATGCATTTATGTCGCGCAAAAGGGGGTCGTCATTGATTAATCGAATAAACTAGGTGGCCCCTCATGTGAGTGACGCGGGCCGAAAGAAGGGTGGGGGGCAGAGAGAGGGGTTAACTAAAAGGATTAAATTTTGAAACAGAAAAAGTTGATCGAGTAATTAAAGCTTGAGAACCGCGTAAATAAAAGAAAATATGCATTTACGCTAAATAAAAGAGAAATGGCAATTGAGGGACGAATATCGGGATAAGGAGATAAGCCATATAGCGCGGAAAACATTGATACTATACGATGGGGTAAAAATCAATATTTCGCTCGTGCACCCAACGTCGAAGACCAATTAATTAAGTACATATAGTTTATTACGTGAGAAACCATGTTTAGATTATGCAATCATATCGTTCATATAATAAATGGAAAGGGACATGCAAAACTATTTCAAAACGTAATTCTTATATCATAGCAATTCTTTAGCCTGGCAAAATCTGCGTCGGAAATGATATTAGAAAACATAATTAGTAATAATGAGGTGAAACCTTAGTGAATACTTTGTAAACAAGAATATGTTAAAACGAAAACCCACAAAATACAGATTTATTTTCCTACTACATTTTACAAGATATTTGAGTTCAACGGCTTCTGTAAGCTACCAAGTAGTTACCTACAGGTTAAATACTACTATGTTAACAACACTACCTATTGTGTTTTCCTAGATGAAGATAAATGGTTGCATTAACCACCTGCGATATTCGTCACAATACACAAGTAGACTTTATTTAACTGGAATTTTGGAGCATATTAGTAAAAAAAATTTAGGTCAAACGTACATTAAAAAAAATATCAAAACCGTTTTCAATCAGAAGCATCTAAAATATTTTCAATAACATATATGTGGTTTCACTTGTTTCACAACATAAAGTTAATCGCTCCAAATTGTAAGAATTTCTTGAATCAGAGTTTAACAACACCGATAATATTGTGATAAATGAGACTCATGTTGAGACAATAATTTATTCAGAAGTGAATTAACGCAAAAAGAGAAAAATGAACTTATTTTAAATTGTATGCCAAATGAAAAGCAAGAAATTAAGCAGTTAAACAGTTTCACTCATTGTAAACGAGGAATTTAATGGAAACGAATACTACTACGGATGGGGAAATTCGTTTTTCACCTTTTAATATAGAAGGTGAAAAGAATTTCAGAGAGAAGGGATATTGCCTAATTTCCATTAATCTGCTAAGTTAGATGGACTCCGATACATTAGATTCTTTCAGATAGGTATACGTTCTCTTCACGGGCTAACCTTCAACCGATATCACTTGAGACCTTAAGCGCTGACCTGATTAGCCAACCTTGTGTACTCGCCTACTTGCCCAAAGATATTGGATTTGTCGTTGCTCAGTGAGTGGATATACCATAAGTTATCATGTGATATGTTTTTGGCGGCCCGGACACAATCGGTCCAGCTCATATTATTTCAGTTCCACTTCAACAACTATTACCTCAATACACACAATAAGAGGTTGAATCAAATGAAATCCTTGAAAAAGCACAAAAATTTCAAAATGTTGTTCCACTGTCCTCTTAGTTAGCAATAGGGATAGCCATCATTTTAAATGAATATACTTTGTAACTTCCACACAATTTTTATTCGTACTACCGGTTTCAACGCTTCGGCGTCATCAGGTACGTGACGTAGGTACCTGATGATGACGCCGAAGCGTTGAAACCGGTAGTACGAATAAAGTTGTGTGGAAGATACAAAGTACATTCATTTAAAACGAACATGAACCTCCACAAAGTTGAGCCTGAGACCATAGAATTCAGGGATAGCCATGTTTCAATGAGTGTACCACAGTTAGAAATATGATGCCAGAAAGCAAACATATGGTGCAACAATAGCGTAAACATGGAAGCTGTATTTTCAACAAGAGCCACAGAAGAATAGCATTCTCTTATATGCTCGTTGAGTAGTTCAGAGGAGAAAAATTGACATTATTCAATGCATAAAAGCTGGTGATTCATCTCCATCACTTCAAAATGTTCACATGTAAACTAGGTAGTTCCTAAACAGCATTACTTCTCCAAGAGACTCTCCTGGACCAGGTCAGGAACACCAATTGTTGACACCAGCGGTCTTTGTTAAAAACATAGCTTTTCTGGAGGTATCGTCAACTTTCAAAGGACTGGAATATTTCTGTTGCACACCATGTACATACTAAGATAATATAACTGAGGATCATTTATATTCAAGAAATTACGAGGCTAAAACTTTGTAGTTTTTGGGTTTTTATTTGACTCTCCCTGGTGCATCTATTAATTATCTCAATTTGCAACATCATGTACGGAGCATAAAGCGCAGTAGAAAACTCTTATTCGCAAAATCATGGACTAGTAAGAATTAAGAGTGAAGCATATGGACCAATGCACTTTGTTTTTGGGGGTACACATGGCTGAGCTATGTGGAAAAAAATTTTGATGGTGGATCAAAACTTTTTTACACGAAAAATTTTATTAAAAAAATCCATTTCGCAAAGATTACTGTTTTGATGGATAAGTAACTGCCAAAATTCAAATCAATTTCTGAAATCCATACGGTTCTGTATCACACGTAAAATTTTTGATTGTAGAAATTGATGAAATGAATGAAGGAGCTTATACTGTTTCCATCTGCACGTTTTTCAGCGGAGACAGGTAAAATTATGATGCAGTAGGCCGTGGCCATTAAACATCGTAGCAATCTTCACATTATCTTAGAGGTTGGAGTGAGTTGTTGAGAGAGAATTGGAAAATGTCAACGTTAACCAGTTTTCACGTTATTATTGTGTACTGCCATAATACCCCCGATATTTTATAGTTGCGCGGGACCAATCGTGTCACAATGCTTTCTTAAAGTCATTAGAAGTAACGTGCCTCTCCCCCCTACCTGAGCTGATCAATGTTAACATTGACCAGCTCAGGTAGAGGGGAGAGGCCTACACAAAAACATCTCATTACGAGGGTGTGACTTTAATTTGAGAACATCTCCAAAAACATTTAATCTTCATGCTTAGAGTTGTCAAGTGGATTAACATTGAGGGATTTTTTTGCTGTAAAATTTCCGAGAGAATGAATCAATCTCGTGTTATTATTCTTCAAACTTGCGCATGTGCTTCCGTGAAAAGCTTTGCTCAGCTCTCAACTATTAGTAGGTAGCAAAATCCCATAGCAGTCGAGTAAGGTCACTGTCATATAAAAGTCTTTGGAAGCCTTCATTTGTCCAGCGTCGATTGAGTGCTTCAGTCCTATAAAATTCAAGGAGCTGCGGGGAATTCCGCGGTATTTACTTTAATAGAGTCATTCGCTAATGAGCATTAAGATGCAGGAATTCCGCAGTGCAAAAATCATCAGTCTTTTCCGGTACTCGAAAGAATTCCTCGATTACAAGTCGAGTGCTTCAACCAATTAAGCTAACGATGCGTCCTCTTACAATGCCAATACCGTAGAAGTTTTACAGCTCTAGAAATCGAGGGGTCGAGGGACCTAGGTCACTGTTCAATACATGCATTTTAACACTTCATTGCAATGTTTTACTGCCTATTTTTTGAGATTTATGTAGTATTTGTTCTCTAAATTCAACTTTGGAACTCTTTTTTATTCACTTTTCATGCCCCATTTTCTATTTTTCTGAACTCCGTAATCATTCGCACGGCAAGTTCATGCACATGCACTCGACCCCTGCTGTCACAGAGCATTGCTTTGAGAAGATTCTAAGGATGTGTAACTGAATAACTTTGGGGACTAAGTTTTTCACATCACATTCTAGAAAATGAGGCCGTGCTGGTACCGGTTAAACTTTTAATTTTTCAGTACGATCAAATCTCCCATACGGACTGCTTCCTATGATATCTCCGTGACAAGTAGACCTGAACAATGGCCATTGGTTCTCGTTTTAATCCTTTTAATAATATTCTGTCACTCGCTTGCTCTACATATATTTAGTATGCTTTTTTCCTACCTACTTTTCAATAATATTACTACCTCTCGCTGGCTCTCTTCCCCTTCACTTCCTCTTCTTAATTCGATTCTACGTACTCTATCATTCCATTAAGTCTTTCTATCCTTCAATCTCACCCCACACAAATGTTAATATTTCCTCACCCCATCTCTTTCTTCATATTGTCTAATTTTTCTGCCCTTAAAATAATCCTAACATTCCAAGTCCCTATTCTAAATAGTTCCTTGCTCTCCGTTGTGTTGTTTGCTGTTGTCGATTTTGCTTTGCTTTCTCCCGCTGTCGAGCACGACAAATGGCGGGCCGATTCCCGTACTCACTAGGACTCTTTACTTTAATCTCTATCCGTCATTGTTTTAGGGAATAAGTAATTGAAATGGTTTCCTCTTGCCCTCGTTAATTTTGTTTTTAGCGTAAAAACGTTACTCAAATGAGTTCAGAGGGATCAGCCGTTTTTGCAGCCGCCCCGCGGAGGAAAAGACGCATGAGCGGAGGAAGTAGTGAATAACTAGTCGCTAATTCAATGCAATACGAAAGTCCAAAAAGGGCTGGATGGGAAAAAAACATAGAAGAAAACTAATTTTTTAATGTCAAAACGGCAACATTTAAAAAGTCTTTAGCAAAGAGGGGAAAGAATATTTTATAATAGTATTGGCATTTTGCTGAAAAGGTTAATACAAACAATAGAGGAATTCTCAGCCTACTTAAAAAAAATTATTTTAATAACCGGTTTAAAGCATTTGAATGATTACAATACACATAGCAGGTAAGGAGGGATCACTGAAAAAATACTACTGCTGGATGTTTTTTGAAGAGGCCCAGGGCGCGGGAGTCCATTATACTGGCTACACATCATTCACCACTCCATTCAAATCGTTTTTCAGATCTGTTTTTGCGTATTTGGCGTAAAAACCGATATTTTATGCAGTGTTCAACAGCACCGCCTATCGAAGTGAAGCAGGAAGCCTTCATTTTTAGCTGTTAAGCGCCATCATTTGGACATCCCGTCCTTTGGAGATTTCCTTGAGACATACAGGTAATTGTAATCTTAAATCCCAAAGTAACCATGAAAGGCAAACGAAATAATTCGGAGACGGCTTTTTAGATATCTCTCAATTTCTCTTCCTCTGAGATGTTTACCGAGTTATCATTTGTTAGCACTTTATTTGATCGTAATTAAACTTTATCTGATTTAATGCTTGGCGAAGGAGGATTATTACTTTAAGTATCCCTTGTGCATTTCTTCTACAAACACAAACGATCTGGTCAAGATATATGTAATGTATTAGTAGAGTCAAAACAAATTTTTTTGCCCCAGGATCTCAAGAGTGAAAGAACAAGCTAATTTTCCTAAAAAAATAAATGTGTCTAAATATCAGTGACTTAGAAAAGATTGAAAATTTTGCAATAGTAAGAGCAAAACTGATCCATATTAGTAAAAAATTAAAAACCTAGCAAGTATTAACTCCAGAAGTACTTCATTTTCAATTTCGGGGGGTTCCATTTTCGATAAGACGCCGATGGTATTAGGACTTCTTTGATGCTTGACCGACTCGGGAAACCTGTCGGTCCCAATCTGAAATACGTCTTTCAAGTTCATGAAGAGTGAAAAATCTTGTTCTCAAAGGTGAATTATTGACATCAGTACAGCATGGCATTAGTGTATTATGTGATTCCACAAGCACATTCATAAAACATAAAAAAGAAGTTCTCATCCACAAGGATTAGAGATGTCATGCTATTGAAATCCATGCATTCATACCATTCACTCATACCATCGGAGCGAGGTTTCATATTGTTATCCTATTTGATCCTCAGAACCTGCTTCAAGCACCATGTTTTGAATGCCTATGGCTTCTACGTTTTTCTGCTCTTCCAAAATTCCGTACCTTTGACCCTTTCAGCCCTTCATCCCGCACGAGTTCTTTCACGTATTATGATTTCTTATTTCTAAGGTTATATATCTTGAGCATAATAGTTGTCCCTTCGTGGTAAATACGTTCTTGAGTTGTTTTGGCTTGACGTCCATAATCCTCGTACCACTTCCGTTCCATGCTCTGCTTATTCCGAGGTGGATGAAAGATTCCATTTGCTCTAATTTCTCCCCTGCCTGCTCAACATCTACCTGCTGCCTCTTCTTTCTCCCGCTTAAGAGCATTTCATTTCCCGTGGTGTGGATTATCATGATGAATTCTCGTACCTCAATTATTTGGCCTATTTGTTTAAATTTTTTTCTCAAGTCTTCGATTCTATATCTTTGCTGCGAAGCCGTCTGTGGAACGAAGAATGCCTCTTTCAACTCCTTTGATGCTTCTCTCTCGTTCCTCTTTTATTGCCTCTCCAATATGATATATAGTGACAGATAGCATCCTTTTTGTTCTCCTTTATTTAATTTCGCTTCTATTTTTCACCCGTATTTCATTCGCTCCTTTGGGATTTGGTTTCAGTATAGCTCTTAGGTCATTCTTCTGTCATTGTAGTTCATGCCAAGTAGTTACAGGGGTTTGAACATATTGTTTCACTCGGCCCTCACACAGTCTAGATCCGTGCCCACCAATGCCACTGGTAATGAGTTAATGATTAACTGCGAAAATCCTTAGGCAGAGCACAACCTCCTTCGATTTTGTAGTCTTCATTTTCCTCTTTATTTTTCGGTTGTTCATTCGCGTTTTATTTTGTATGCACCAGAAGCAGGAATCACTGTTCAGTGTTCCTGATATCTTTCTAAACTCGTATTTTTCTGTTGCAATAATTTCACTCTTCTTGAAGTACGTCATCGATCTTCTACTTCCAAGGTTGTCTTTCGTTATTACAAGGAGATCGGATTGATGCTGTGGGTTACGTACTGGCTTCTCACCGAGAGGACCCGAGTTCGAATCCTGGAGGAGGTATATTTTTTTCAGTGGTATCCCGATCCCTACTTTAGGTGCTTTGTGGATAGAACTTTGACTGAGTACGCCGTCCGTCAGATGGGACGTTAAACGGCTGACCCCTTGGTGCCTTTCGTTAAGAGTAGGCTAATGCTGACGTCGGGCTAACCCTTCCTCCTTTCCTATCCATCCCTACTAGTGCGAACGACCTCAGCTGTCGCTTCCCTAGAGTTCTTAGGTTTTACTTTCAAATGATTTGATAACTCGCACGTTGATTTTATCTTCACCATTCACCTTGTGTGTCTAAGCCCGCCGACTTTGTTCCTAAGTGGCCTGACAAAACATAGTAAGAATGAATTTATGCTTGATGTGAGTATGGCGATTTATTTTCAGGAAGAATATTTGTCTAACTTAAAAGAGTGTTATTACTAATAATAACATAGACTATGATAACTACTGCCACCGTAATTCGCAAAAGATGACAGAAGTTCTTGCTCTTGACAAACTTATCTCAAGTCAATTGGACAAATAAAAAATTTCTAATAGAATTATTAGATGACGGTGGTTGAAATGAATTACTTATGTGAATCCTTATTCTGTAGGGAATATTGCATATAGGTGATTTCACACGAATAAGCTGAACTTAATTCTACTTATCGAATTAGTTGAATGAGGAAATATTTTGGCAAGTTAAAAAAACGCCAATTAAAACCGCATTTTACAGGATTCATTAAAATTGTATTTCCCACATCCCGACTGGCATGCTTGCTTGACACATTTATCACATTCGTGCAGTAAACCAAAAATCATACCATTAGTAACAGCAGCCTGTCATTCTTGTGCCTTCTCTATTATTACTGTCTTTGATTTCTCAATGCACTGAGTGTGAAGTCTGAACTGTTTTAAGGGAAGCATTAATTCATGGGAGCCAGAACCCATTATTTGAGAGTGCATGGACACGTTTCTACCATTATATACAGTCGTTTTCCTTTACGTTAGACCATAATTTTGGTGAGTATTTTTTGTGTGCTCTTAACTCAAAAACCCGTTACCGATCACGCAAACATTATAAGTTTAAGAAATTCAAAACATCCCTAAGTATTATTGGCTTTCGATCTTAAATCATTTTACGGAAAAACAATTTTCTCTCCGAATACCACTGGATTTTCAAATGAACATCACTTAAGTCCCGTTTTGAAATGGCTCCTATTGTACTGGGACGATTAGCTTGGTGCTAATTTTGGGGAATAATGTTAAAATAATGTTGCAAATCCCAAAAACCTCACCGAAACTTGAAGATAATTTTATTTTTTGCACTCCTATGAATCTATCCCTTCCTTGGAGTTGCTGCCTGATTTTACTCGATCCATAAACATAATGTAAATGGGATTTTTAGCTTGGTCTGTTCTGCTATGCTAAGACAATTGGCGTCTTTCTCACTCCATTCTTTCTTTCCTGAGAGGGAGCAGAGGCCGTGAGATTTTTTCCAAATGGCGAGATTACGCGAGAATAAGTGAGCGGTGGGTCGTCTGTCCTACTGCACACACCTCAAGACTCTTTAACTTTGAGTTCAATTGTTCCTAGAGGAAATGAATGGAACATTTTCTAATCCCCCGAGCACAGAATAAAATGCGAGATTTCTCTCAGTGTACAACTATCCTCACGTATTTTTGTTGCCTTACCATGCATAATTTCTACCTTTAAATAGGCAATTAGAAAAACAACAATGATGCGATCCAGCTGCCTCAGGTTACCTGTGAATATTCGCGGTGGAGGGCGAACTATATTTTAAATACCAACGTTAAATTTAGAAAAAAACCTCTGCAGCTTAAAATAATTTGACCTATCAAATTATAAATTTGATATAATGGTTATTTTATGGTCCGTAAGGTATGACTTCTCCATTTACTCGTAGTTAGCAGGGAAAGTTAAAGGAGACGGAATTCTTGTTCTGAGACCCAGTTTTGAAAACGTAATATTGATAAAATTCTTAGATTACAATAATAAATTGTGATCCATAGGGAAACTGAAGTTATGTTTGTGTCTTAGACGGTGGAGAGTGATGCGTTACATCATAAATTTAAGTGTTTTCTGGTAAAAAGATACTTCTGAGAATTTATATCCAAACTTTGTGGCTATAAATTATAATTTATGCATAAAAATACGGAAATTCCAAGGAAAATTCAAATTAGAATTTATTCTCATTATCTTGTTACGCTCACGGTATCAATAGCTGGTTATTTCTATTCATTGTATAAGCGAGAAAGCCCAGAGATTCATTTGTTACCTGCTATATTATTACTGTCTTTGCTTTCTCGATGCATTGAGTATAAAGTAAGAACTGTTTACAGGAAACCATCAATACAAGGAATTGAGAACCCATGATTTGTGAGTGCATCAACACGTTTCTACCATTATATATCGTCGACTTCTTTTATGTTAGACTATACTATAATTTGCAAATTTGATGTCTACTTTTGCTTTTTTTAAGAATTAAATAAGCACATTCAAATTGTTTTTTAAAATATTTAAATGATGTAATTATGCAGATTACGAAATACGATCATAAACTCTATGCCAGGCTTATGTATCTCATGGGATAGTTAATATATAAACGTTAGTTTTTTTCAATATAAATATATTTTAAGTATTGTTCGCTATTCTTTATATCAAATAATAAATACCGACTCTTGTTCAACAAACAAAAAGTCCAAAAAGACCTCATCTGACCTACACTCTTATTGAAAGTGATTCCAATTCTCTTTCCACTGCACTGTTCGCTCACCAGGGGGATGGCAATTGAGTTTCTTACCCATTGTTCACTTTTGATTCTTCTCTTTCGACCATCTTTTTCTGCAAGTTAACCCCTCAGTACTCTGCTCTGACCCTACCCTATCTCCCCTAGGGTTTTACATGGTTTACATGTGATGGTAAACTTTGGCTAATCGAAATTTATCAGACAAGAATAATTTACACCTCAGGAAAATACAATCACTAGCACAATTACATCGAGTCCGACAGTGGTTGGCTACCGTTACTTATTTTTTTAATAAATTTATCCTTATAGGTACAGACTCATTTCATAACCCAAAGGTTCCGGAGCAGACCTCATTGCTTTGAAAACTAGTAGTTCAGACTCTGGGATGCATGGCGACAGCCAAAAGTACCTTACCTTAATCTCCAGAGCACTTTGATCGCCATACACACAAAACATTATTTATTATATCATGGAGAAGCAGGATGGTAAATAACAATCCTGTTTCCCAGTTAATTCACCCATCCGGTTTTTCTCGAGTTTCTTTTCCACGGAAATGCAGCGAAGCATGAAATGCAGTGTACCTTTGCATGAAGGGCGGAAATTCGTCACCTTCCGCCAGAATGTAACATCCTCGCTCTTTAACAATAGACGGGGGGGGGGGGGAACTGATGTAGGGCCATCAGTCTCGCCTTCTCACAGTCAAGCCATTAATGTCCACGCTGCGATGAAAATGTGGCGGTCAAGTGGAGGCCGCCACCGCGGATTCACTCCACCCAGGGAGCGCCGGGACCTCCGGGGGAGGGTAGGAGGGGTGGTCCCCACCATTCGCCTTTGAGTGGACGGACTCGCCAATTCGCCCTCTCCTTCCTCTCACTGGGAAAAGTCGGAAGAAAGTGAAAAGGAGACGTCGTACTCCAATTGTTGGCGTGACCTAGTATGCAAGGGGGGCTCAGAATATAGGTTCGAAGAGCGTTCTAGTTTAATGACAATGGCTGGCATTCGCGACAATCGGGGGCCACTGAGAAGCCTATTGCCAGCTCAGTTTGGATCCCTTTCCAGCTTCAAATTCAGGGGCGTGGTCACACTCTGTATAACGTGGGTTTGCAAGATGCTCACGAGGCGTGTACTCAAGATCTCTTGTTTTATTCATCGAAAGCTTGTCGTGGGGCGTTAAGGGCGTCTCTTTCCCTTTCACCCAATGCGTGACGGCACCAAGTCCTAAGGCTTTACTTTCGAAGGAATGAGCGCTCTCGGAGGATACTCATTTAGTAGTTGTGCAAGAGTTTATAAAGTGTATTTTTATGTAAACAATGAGCGATTATATTTGAGTGATTTCATTATTTAAAAAAATATATTATACCTCTAATAGCATTCCAAAAAGATTCCTTCATTCCATGGACACATAATAATCAGAAGAGGATCATAATGCCATAAATTATGTTCCTTCTTATTTCCCGTGAATATGTCTCAATTGAGCCATAACATATGAAGCATGGCTGTTCATTGAGTAAAGTATTCGAATCTTGTCCAGAGAGACTTTTTTCGTATCCTGGCCGATCGATACCTTTGGGCAAACTCAATCGGTGAAACACTCAATTCAGCTTTTATGAGGGAATCTATGTGCTTAGTACTTAATGTTTAATCATGAATATGGAAAGCTTCGCACAACTCTGTATGCTATTGTAAAATTTCTAATATTCTACGTCTCAGTAATATGTTTTCCTCTGGATCAAAGTCAACGGATATTTGTCTCTTCTAACCCAAATTCTTCTTTATATCATTCAAATCGTTTTCATTCTCAATATTAACTAGGAAATACATGCCAAATATGTGAAATTCTGCAATTCGGCCTAGGCTTTTGCTAAAAATAATGCCAGAATTTGTTAAGTATGTAAGAGAGTACTAGATATGAAGCAGAATAAAAGCTATAACATTTATTGTGGGAGGTGACAAGCCATTTGCACAATTGAAAATGAAGAAATTCCCAGTGAAACTGAATGCGAGGAAAGATAACCCAGACCTAATTTTAATGTACGGTAGGCTTCGCAGTTATTTGCTACGGTGAATGCGTTAGAAAAAAAAAGGTTTTTAACCCGAGCATAGATAACATTTTCGTGATTTTTCAGCTTTTTTGTCTATGGAATTATAAAAGCTTTTTATTGCATACTCTATTTTGCAGATTGAATGTAAAGCTATTTAAAAATGTGGAACTTCATCTGCTCTTGCGATATTCCATTTAATCTTAAATCTTGACAAATGGCAAATTTTTGTATTTTTTTACCCGAGCTACATGCTACATAAAATCAGCTCTCTAGTTTTACTCTAACTCCATGGAGGAGAGCTCATTGATATGACAATTCTGAAATACACTGTACTATGTAACCCATATGAAAATAATGGTAGAAATAGCTTAAATACCTCCTCTCAGTTGTCACCTATATGCATCCAAATTACTTTAGACTCTTAACACAACGTCAAGTGTATGAATTGGGTACAATTCTGAGGAAGGATGGAGATTGGAGGTGGATGGGGCTAGATATACCTCAGTGAAGACTTATGGTTTTGTTGTCAATTTCACACTAACTAGCACATAAAATTCACCGTATTGAGGTTAGTTTTTCTTGGAGGGTTACTTTGTTATGAAACTTCAGATCAGTGGAACACAAGAAAGTTCTTTCAAAAGGCTTGAAACACGGGCGGATAAGGATATCCATGGATTGATATGCGGAGGCGTAGGCAGTGGGTGGCGGTGTGACCCCCCACCTAAGCTTTTCCCTTACGCGATCATGCTTCCTACCTTCCCTCAAACGAATGTCTGCTTCGCAACCTACTCAATTGTCGTGGCCAAATCGGGTACAGGGACTTGGGGAAAAAGTTTTCTTAAAAATTATTTCGATCTTTATATTGTTAGACATAGCAATGGAAATCCTATTGACAAGGATGTGAGCGCCAAAATATCATTTTATATAGAGGAATAAGAAAATGAAGAGAGCCTTTATTTTCAAATGATTTCAGCGAATGTTTTCAATAGCGTATTAGGATAAATTGCAAGGAGCAGCTTAAAAAATGCACATTGTTCAATTCCGGTGCATCTGACTTCAGTATAGTGCCTCAAGGGTACCCTTTC
Source organism: Hetaerina titia (assembly GCA_037158775.1). NCBI lineage: Eukaryota > Metazoa > Arthropoda > Insecta > Odonata > Calopterygidae > Hetaerina > Hetaerina titia. Next base: position 75,722,467 of record CM073779.1, read on the forward strand.
ATTCTTATTAAGAACATTTTAATAAAATAAGAAGTCTGCGAGTCAAGTTTTTGAAGGTATTCATGAAACAGTTATCATACAGGTTCTTCGAGCGCATCGACAGTTTTTCCAGGATTTTTTTACTTAAGCTGAGAAATAATTCAACCTAACTCTCGCGGGAAAAATATTCAAAACACAAATACTTCTTGTGATAGCGAAAACAATTCTATGCGCAAGGTAAGAGTTTTCTTTGCAAACACTTATATATGGATTTCGGGTATGTTATACATGACAATCCAAGCGATAACAATTGAAATTTCAGCTCTCGTACCAGATATCTAGCAATCGGTGGGGAAACAGTTTTAAGAGGAGAAGTCGCTGGAAAAATAATTCAAAGAGGGACGGAGGGAGTTCTGTTTCTTCAGCCTCTTAAATAAATATTTTTTTATTAGTAAATCTGTTGAAACTTTATTTTAATTCAAATTAGGCTGTCCAAAACAATAATTAATCTATTAGTTGAATTGTTTACGGTTGCCGGCAGCTACTTGCATTTAAATGGCAGAGCAATGGATCTTACAGGGTTCACCGTAATTTAATATTTATTAGTAAAATATTTTACGGTACTGCATTTAAAATCCATCGTAAATTAAAAAAAAAACACCCTGGTAATATCTTACGGAAAGCGGACAAGCAAACATTGGCACATAAAATATAATCATGGAAGACGGAGTATAACTGGAATTGCCATTTGCAAATGAATGACCCGCAGAAAGGTTTGCGTTTGAAATCAAAGGAATCAACTTGTCAGATGCTGCATGCGGTGGCTTCACAGGCACATTTTATACCATTTATGTATCCTTTATTAAACAACTTAATCAATAGCTATCACCAATTCTTGACAATGGCCCTTATAATTAAGCTCGATTTCATACCATACCTTAATTTTGTAGCATAATGGAGGGCCACATAGCGATTTTACAATAGAAATTTTACACAATGCTCCTATAAGTTCTTCAAGCAGACAATGAAAGCAATTTAAAGAAATGACAGTTTGGTAATTTCAGTTAACGTACACAACTGGCTTTAGTAGATTTCCATGTAATTTTTTAGAATAATGTTCTACAATCAAATTTAATCGCTAAACTTTAAAGTATTTAATAAAAATTCGGGTAATTAAACCTTCAATGAGTGATTCTTGCTTTTGTAAATAATTTGATTGCATTATTTCGTTTGATTTATTTAGTTCTATGCATTTATTAATACTATTTTGTAAAATGAATACACCCCATCGCTTTGGATTTAATACTTTGTTCTTTAGAAGGGATTACGTGGATGAGCTAAAATAATGGGGAGATGAATGCCAGTGAATCAATTACCTCACGCATGGCGATGCTCCCTACCTAAACCTGCCTCTGAAGAACGGACCGACGAATGAAAACATTTTTAAGCAATATATGTTTAATGCATGGCCGTAGAAGTTGGCAGGAAGTTGGAAAGTGCAAGTTGGAAAGGAAGAAATCTGGAAAGTCAACGGTGGCCTACACAGGGCAACTTTTCACGACACTAAACTTTAGGGGACACTTCCTCAGGCGGGCACATTAAAATGGGGAGTATTACAGGGCAAAAACCTTCGCGGCCTCGGAAAATGGCCTTTGAACCGTGAAGTTTCTTGCATTTACCAATTATCGTAGCGGAGGCTCAAGGTCTGTCATCACATAGGAGCACGTGGAAAACAACGACTTTCTGGAGAGCAATAACCAAACCGCCCACAACTGATCGATGATTCCTTCACCGGCATCGCAATCATCGTAAAAATGATAAAAAATATTTACGTTGAGAGCAGTTCACTAACGACATGGAAATTGAATGTAGTGCCGCGAGCGCGTCGGCTGGGCTGGCGTGGTATCTCCGCAGGGAGGGGCTCTCGGAAGGGAAGGAATCCTTTACATCGACGGGAGAGGCGGCCGGCGGCTTCCAGAAGTTTCGGGCTCATTGTTGCCGCCGAGGTCTCGCCAACCCGCCCTCCTCTTTCCCTCCCTCCATACATTCCCGCCCCCTCCGCCGTCCCCTCGTGGCACGGTTCTCAAGTGACGCAATGACTTGCGCCAACTTCACCGCAATAAGAACGCAACGGGAAAACATGAGGCACGACGGTATATCTCGCTTGTCTAGTATGCCTCCGGGGCTGTGCAAGCACGCTTCCGGTCGAAGTGGTCCGCATAGGTATCGCGCAACCACGAAGAAAGCAGACCGAGAATGAAAGCAAACTTCTGCGGTATGCAAATAATTTGATTGATCGATTCAGGGGGAACTTTCACTTCTCGGTATTGAAGGGCAAGGAAACAATTTGAGTGCTGGAACTCCAAGTATTTCTCCGACGGAAGGCTGGATGATAATCTGCTAGGAAGAGCCTATAGCTGCTGAATTTGGTGGGTCCTCGGTTCAAACCTTGGTTCAAGCCCAGAAAATCTCCAACCGAATGCCAGAAATCACTGAAAAACAGGAGGTGGCAGCACCTGTCCCTACCCAGAATGCTTGAATTTCCGTCGTCCTATGACTTATGCCACAACTTACTATGCCACTTCTACCATTCATCATTAGACCGACCTTAAGGTTTAATACTATGATTTGGTTTGGTATTGAACTCGCATGGCGAAGAACCCGGGCTTCGATCTATCATTTATTTTATGCAAACGGCCGGCAGGTAGCGAATGGTACCGCGAAGCCCGTTATTGAAGTCCAAATGTCGTAAGAAGTTTCCAAATATTAATGTGCAGGTGTTGTAATGTAGTTGACGCGTTTGTCGTTCTTCATTCAAGCTCAAAAAATATTTTGCGATTATTTTTAGCGACATTATATTACCGTCATTAATGACACACACTTCCCCGAGAGATCATTTTGGAGAACTTATGAGCTGATTGTCATTCGTGGAACACTCAATGCATCATAGCACTCCGCTAAAAATTTCTGCCGGATGTGAAATTTTGCGTCATGGTGGCACTATGGTAGCACTCTAGGAAGGTCTTATTTGTCAGAGTAGGAGAGCATTATAAATGGCGAGGTGGCTTGAGGAAGGACCTTTCACTAAGTGTTACTCTCATGACCGGGTGTGGCCAGAGGAGATCAATAGAACTCGTTCCTTGTTTCTGGCGATGCTAACCACCGCAGTCAAAACCGCAATAAAATATTTTAGTACCTTCTTTAAATTTTGGAAAGAATTTGAAGGTGTCGCGGGTGAGAAAGAATGTGTAAAATTAGCATAAATTATATCTAGGAAGACCATCTGGGGAAAAAAATTAGGGTAATGACAGAGAAGGAGAATTTTTTTATCTCTGTGATCACCGCTTAAAACATGAAATAATGAGTAATTTAGACAGAAACGTATCCTTTATGAGGGAACAGAAAAGTGAATTGTTCTATTTCCGCTGGTTGGCAGTAAATGTTGAATCCTAGGTAATAATATTCTTAATTTCTTTTCAAAACATATTAATAATTGCAATAGCAACATGTCAGATGCTTTAAAAATAATATAAATGAATACCGTTTTAAGCGAGAGTTTGATTTATATTTTTGAAATGTTTCATTACGTCTCCATTCTTCACTTACACTTGGAAATGACCTTGAGCCACTTCGTCTCTTGGTTTGGCAATATACATGATGGAAGCAATGGAAAATTATGCCCGTAGTACAAGAGCTGCCAGCTTCGAAACAAGAACTTAGTTCTGCATCTGCTGGCTATATTGATAATGTTATAACTAATATGAATATTTTTAGTGAAAAAAATGTAATGATTAAATATTTCTAATGGTAACATGATCAAACGTTTCTAAACTCATTTTATTTTGGAGTGTGTGTGCTGTGAGCTGTGTCATTGTCACTACGAGTACGCATAAGGGTCGCAATCAAAATTCCACTAGGGAGATCAAAGGCCAACCTTCTAATTTTTATTGGAAAGACTCTTTGACAAAGTGTTACAAAAACATTATTTTTTAAATGCCCTTTAGGAGAACTCGCCATTTCTTTATTATATATATTTAGCTTTTCACAAACGTTAAATATTCTCCAGAGAATTGCTCAAAAAATGCACACCTGAATGCGTTTCCATAATTTTACACCCAAAGTAATTCACTTCATCTTGAGAACGCCTGTATAATCCATATCAATTAAGGCACTGAAAATCTGAAATTTCAAAGTTAAATTGGAAGATAAAATTGCATATATGATTGAGCTTAGATCGGTGAGTTTATTTTTGTGGTTCTTACTTGAAAGGAAACGGAAGCAAGCTGTACACTTTTTATTTAGCTATCGCAATGAATATTCAAAGGTGAGTTTGGGGTTCATTTATTTATTTATCACATCGTGTGACTCGTGCACGCTTTTAAATCTGAAACATAAAATTCGATCCCTTTTGGCAGACAAAAAAATATATTTGAGCTCTATAAAGCTTATAGAGGGCTTGATTGGCATTATGATGGCATGATGGCTTGATTGGCATGATGGGAGATGATTGATATGGCATGTGAATAAGAAAGAGAGGGAAGGAGTGTTTACGATCAGAATCAGTAACTTTGAAGAATCTACGGATTTATTTTGCTAATAGAGTATTTTATATTTTATTTCGACACCAAGTGCGGAAAGTTGGAAGGAATATTTTAGCCTGTGATTCCAAGTATTGTGGACGAATTTCGTAATACTTACTGACTTAAAAACATAACAGTATTGTACTGTTTGAAGTCATTCGCAATCAGTCCAAAAATTGCAGCAACCATTTCCATTATTTTTTCTGCGCATTCAATGACAAATATATAAACAAACTATACATTGTTTGGAAGAAAGCAAGATATAAAATTATTGTGAGGCGAGAAGTAATGAATAAATATTTGTATGCACTAAGCTGTGCCTCATGCTAGACTCATCAAGTCATGGTGTTTCCTTATTGATTGAACACTTTCACGATAAAACAAAAAAAGGAGTCAACGTAATTTAACAGGTTTCTCTGATTTTATCGGAGCTGGTTCAACTTTTACGTGATTCGCACGGTGGTGAACCAATGAATATTTTCACTGACAGGTGGCGTGAAATGATTCCTCCAAAATGACGAGGCAAAAACACTCTTCATCACAGCATAATAAACGCCGTCGTGTCCGAGCGAGGGGCATCTTGAGGATGCGTGGACCAATTGCTGGCCGGAGGGCGGGCGAAGGGCGGAGGTTGGTATACGAGGGAAGTTACGCATCGTAGCGCATGCGACCTTGGGGTTTCTCCCTTGGTGGGGGAAGGGGGAGCCCGAAACGCCATGTAACCAAAATAGGGGGTGCTCGTTGGAGAGAAACAGGATCTTCGTTCGTAATGCAAGCGCAGCCCCATGAATCAATCTCGATGGTCCCGTCAATGAAACCGAGCGTTTTGGGCGATGACGATCACCGATTCTGAAAACGTTTCTTGAACGGTCGTATTAAACGGGCACACCATGGACATACAAAAAATTGGCAAATCACTCAAAGGAGAGCTGAATCGAGGGATTAAAAGCCGTCACTTAAAATATGACTTTACAGGGTATTGGCAAAAATTCATTCTGGTGGCTGCTTCAATTAACATCCAGGTATTACCTGTATCTAGACGGCAGGTGCAGTTTATGCATTATAAAATAAGGGAAGGGAATGACGTGACTCCATGAATATTTAAAATATAATTTTGGTGAATATCGCGATCAGTAATATCTTGAATGGCTCTTATCCTTTTGCCATATCGCATTTACACTGCCGTGGCATAATTTTCGCAAATTGCTAATGGCAGCCGCTTGGCGTCAGTTGTCATGAGCATTATTATGCCCACAATACGTAATATCTTTTTAATCTACCTCATGCAAGGTCATAGATGAATATTTCTTTATTAAGTTGACCCTGAGTGCGTGGGAAAATTGCATTTTGTGTTTACAGCTCGGTATTAACAAGTCCTTTTGTTTCCAGCATCATTACGAGATTTATCACAAAACTATTTTCAAAATAAAAAATGTTTAATAAATAAAACTTTTTGAGGACTCTAGATTTGGATCAGAAATGTGTCCATATTAACCAGTAATACTTGATTTTTTGCATTGTTTTCTAAGGTATTTTATGAAGGGTATGTAGGTATTAATATAGTTTTGTTTGTGAGGAAAAAAAAGAATGCAATATTTAGGGAAATGGGCGAATCTTCGCAGTACTCGTGCACATGTTTAAAGATATGGCACTCTATTGTTTAGTTTTGCCACATTTACACCGGAATATCACAAAGGGAACAAAGGCTTAAACAATGCACCAAACTCTCTTGCTTTTAAACAGGGAAAATGTGGGTTTCAGGGCGCACTTGAGAGTAAAAGCTATACGACTGAGCTTGTGGGCAAGCTGTATTTGAATCCAGCGGAGACCGGGAAATAGGTCGAAAAAAGATGTGGTAGTGATGCATGGGAATGATCGTAAGAAATAACTCTTTAATGAGCAGAAAGTGCAGGTGGAAAAGCTGTGGTCATGAGAATGCAAACGTGACGCCGAGTTGAATGAACAAATGAAAAATTTCTGTGAGTGCAAATAAAGAAACATTTAAGAGTTAGCTTATGTTTATAGATTTGGAAGGTGGCCTTAGCAGGAGAAAAAAATGACTGCAAAAATTCCATGAAAGAAAAAGTAAAGACTCCAAATGGGAATGTGTTAATGAGAATTAAGGAATACGAACGACAATGAAAAAAAATTCAGAACTACTCTAAAGGAAGTAAGAATATTTTTAGGCAATCGGTGAAAAAGGTAAAGAACTTATTATGAGGGGGTGATATTGACTGAGAAACCAAATTACCTGTGGGAGGTAATTTAGAGTAGTGACAGAATGAAATTACACCCATATTCATCCAAAATTAAAGATATCGTGTATGATAAGGTGAATGGGAAGAGCACATGCATATTGAGTGTAATAGTGGCGAAATAATTGAGTAAGTGGATGCATACCTTGGCAAATTCGTCAAAGATGGTAGAGTAGGCGAAGAGAATCCTTCATACTGGCTGGTGACATGTTGGTAGCATTCGTAGGATATAAAAAAACGAATGTTTGTTTATTTAAATCAGCAAAAATGGCAGTTATTCCTCCACTCAGTATTGCAGATGTTAACTTTTAGAAAGGTAAAGGACAAGAGAGTTTGCTTGCGACAGCGAGGGAATTATTTTGGGCGAAAAGTATTTAAGAAGTTTCAACCGGAGGGATAAAATAAGAGAGATAGATACCGCCTCAGACAGATTCAAGTACTCGCTCCACCTTCGAACTATGCTCAATCATAACAAGAATCGAGCCCAATCACCCGAATATTTTTATTTAAGGCCAACATTCCATGATTTAGTGAAACACCAATTATTGCATGTCCAAAAAAGGCATGTTTACTTATGTTTTTTGTATATGCACGGATATATGTGTTCATGGACAGATATGTTATGAATAGTGCTCTAACACTTCCCGCCACATGTTCTTGCGGTGGAATACTGGATGTTGTGTTATTATTGATCTTATGACAGAGAAATTTAGGTGCGCAGGAGTAAGTAAATTCCGACTAAACGCGGTGGCCATGGAGTCGGCACTTCCAGGGTGCATGGATTAATTAAATAGGAGAGATAGGGTGAGGAATGAGTGAATCGTGAAAGAATGTGATGCATCGGTAATAGAGAAGTGTGAAAGAAATGTTTCGATTATGAGAATGGATGGAGGTTGAATCACCAAAAAGATGTATCGGAGGAGCGTGGAGGTTTTGAGAGAGAAAGGAAGGGGCAGGCCGAGAGAGTAATGGATGGATTTGGTCAAAGAGACCCTCAGGATAAGGTAGATTACTCGTGTAAGCAGAATAAGAGGAAATGGTGATGAAATGATGTACGAGAATATGTGTTGGAGGCGAAAGAAGTTTTGCAAAGGCAGGGAAGTAGAGAAGAAATTAGCAAAAGAATGTTTGCTTCATGCCTTTTTTGCTTTGCTCACACAGAAAGGAGACGGTGTGAAGGGTATGCATGTGGATGTGGGAAAAAAGGGTGAAGGTGAAATATTTTTTGCATCGCCATTCTCCCAGCAGTTTGCCATCACCCGCGGCCATCTCCGTTGGAAATTTGACCTCACGCAAACATCTAGTCCTGACCGCGGTAGATAGAGGATATACCTTTATTTAAATTTCTTTCTGCCTAAACTCAGCCGGGATTTTAAAATATTCATGACGGCCAGACACTTTGTCAGCCCCGTCGTTTCAATCTCCCATTTATAAATTGGAGATTGAGACGACGGGGCTGACAATAAATATATTTCTTAGATACTGTAGTAAAATATTCGAGATCTTTCAGTGAATATCGAGGGCTTTGTGTTTCTCCATATCGTCAATAATTGTGTCACCATAATGGCTCTATCAAAATAAAATAAATCTTCCTGCTAAATGAGTCGCTCAACAACCTATTTTTCCCTCATTTTCATTCATCCCATCATTACCTTCAAATCATCTAAACAAACACTGAACAGGTCGTATCTTGTTTCCTACGGTTTTAAACTTCCATTCTGCTAGCAATCAACTATTCAATTCATTGAATGAATTTGACACGAATAGTACCCGTCACTGGTGAGAAACATACCAGTTATTTTTTGAACTCCAATGTCTTAATAACATTGACATGCCTGCGTCATAAAAATAATTTCCTTAACCAAGCGTGGAAAATCACGGCAAGTTCCAATTCATGCCTGCGCGTGATTCCGTAATGGATCGGACGATACAAACCTTAGTCCAATGCCCTGTCCCAGGGATACCGGATTTATAGGATTCTACTGTGATTTGTTAGCACTTACCTTACATGAAGGAATGCACAGAGCCATGGAAAGGAAGGGTAATAGCTAGTGACGCTTCAAGTTTTGGCAGATTGAGCAAGTAATGGCAAATATCAGCTCTAGGAAATATGCGGGAATAATATACAGAACAGCTTGTGTATGTTGCAGAGCTTTTGTAGAATCAATGACCTCTTCTGCTTTCTAACCTATATAAAAAGCCAGCGGATGGAATGATCGAGGAAATATCTGCACATCGCAGACGAAACATAGTTCTTATTTTCCCTCGATGATGGTAATTCCTTAATTCACACTTTTCCAAAAGTATCGAAAATGTTGAATGGAATGCGCACACAAAACACACTCGTTTAGAACACGATGGTATCAGATTTGAAATGATTATCTTTTGAGTACGAGAAAAATTACCTCAAAGTAAAACAGAAGATATCCATCCTCAACAATACACAAATTATTTGTGATGCAACGCAATTTAATTATTTGAAAACTTAGCATGCATATGAATAAGTGATCGATGTGTTTATGGAGCCATATTACATATACGCATAGTTTTCAATAAATCAAGAGAAGGACAATTAGTTATAAATTATAGTTTGGCCAAAAAAGAGAATTTACCACGGTGAAATTTTCATCTGTAAGCAAATTAAATATTAGACTCTTTGTCTAATTTTGAATACTGATTGGATATATTTATATGCAGACTCATATGCATTGCCAATCAATTGAGCTTCAGGCTCATGTTGTTACTGGAGTGCTTCTTGTAGTATCATATCGCCGTCCTCCTAGCAAATGATTCAGTGTATGCTTGTAGGAATATATATAGATGTACATATAAAAGAATCGCGACTATTGTGGAAGCTCTCTGAATTGCAGAAGTACGAGAAAAAAACCCTTCTTTTTTGAAAGGTTTGGAAAAAAATCCAATGATCTTTAGGATTACCTTAAGCGGACAGCTCAGGAATTGTTTTGAATGGTGCTAACTTATAGCTTATAATTAATTGCAAATTACATTAATTTCGATAGGATTTCTCCAATTTAACTTTCAGATTAATGTAAATAATGAAAATGGTACAGATATTTTAGATTTTAGAAACTAATCACGTAAAGTAGTAAGGAAAAATTGGAAAACTTCTTAAGAGATATATTTAGAAGAATAACAAATAGAGGGTGGTCGGTCATTGGTAAATGTCGTTGTAAAAAATTATTAAATGGTGATAATAAAAGACACTTTAAAGAAAAATTTTGAGGTAGCCCTAGTGCTAGTGGAAATAAAAAAGTTAGAGTGTAACCTAAGACAAAGTAAAAAATGTATTGTATTTGCACATAGGAACAAATCAAAAAAGAAATAATGTCCATAAGATAGATATATTGCAGATGTATAGGTCGCTTTGCAAATTGGATTCATCTTAAAATTTGCCTTATAATGAATAAGTAAATGTATTCAGAAATAAAGGTTGTTACCTAGAATAAACCGCCATCTCGTAGAAAGGTTATTAATTGGAATTCTATAATTTCTGTTTTTGTTTTTCTATTTTATATACAATAACGGCTTGATAGTATCAATTGAAGGTTATTTTAGAAGGTTTTGAATCCTCTTTGGTGTTTTATATGTATATTTCGCTTTTAAAATACAGCGGTAAATAAGTGTTGGCATACTTAAATGGTGAATTAAAAGCTTGAACGGGATCCCAGTCAAGGCGAATGATTTTTAACTTCTGAAATTGTTGCACTAAAATCAAATACCTCACATTCCTTGAAATATTTCGTTTTAAATAAACATAAAACGTTAACTTATCAGATCCGGATCGCGTAAGACTTTCTATAAACTCACTTCACTCACAGCACAAAACGGCGCAGGTGATCCCTGTTCCTGAAATACAAAACTCCTACCCTACAAAGGGGTCTCACGGTTTCTTGTGGGCGGCGGAGCGACGCGGAGGCAGTCTCAAGGAGTCCTTCACTCATGGTGGGACGAGATTTAAGTAAGGCTCTCGCTCCACCTAGTGACGATAGCATTCACTACCATTCTCTCTAGACTACCGCGAAGTCCCATGATCACCACACATTATGATTGCTTTTTAGCCCTAACTACGATGGCTACGATTGAAAGTCAGCATCGCTTACTAAAAAAAGCGGACAAAGAATATCGCTGACGTGTCACGAGGGAAATAAATTACGCAAATATTGAATAAAGGATGTCTTAATTTCTAAAAAAAATAAACTTTCTGGCCAAATCATTATTTTTAATTTTAGCCCCTGTATCAAAGTGCCTCAGACAAAACACACTAGTCGGGATTCTTCACTGAGACGAGCTTTTTCCATGCGTGCGTTCTAGCCTCTCGCCCGCGCGGTATTTCAAGGGCCTGTCGCAAACGCGAACACATCAAAATTATGTTGATTTAATTTCACCCAACTTTCACATAAGACGATCAACGGTTTCTCCCGTCACCACTCGATCACATTAACGCGAAGGGTTCAGGGCCCCTCTCCCCGCACCTCTCTAACTCCTAGGTATGCGTAGGTGGTGCCCCCTGTGGATCTCAGGAGTCGTAGGGTGTGAGTGGGCGAACGTCCATTGTAGCCGTGTCCATCTGCAGCGGCGAAACGATCGCGCATATCGCTCCGTCGTCACCGGGTGGCGGCTACCTTCCCCGGCCCTGCGCATATCCATGGCCCGGCTCGACCTTTCCGAGAGCCCACCCGAACGCCCACCCCGCCAGAGCCCAGTCGGACTCCCACGGGGTGCCCTACCCCTTTTCACCAAGGATTCTTGGATGCGCTCTCCGCCGTTTCAGGACAGTCGACTTTTATTTTTTCCTGCAGATTTGTTTCTCTCCGATTTCGTCTCGTATCATGATAGTAAATCGTGGCTAGAAAAGGAAGAATTACAGAAAAAAACAAATTATAAGAAATGACTTTTATTAAACATATAATGTATACCACGTATCAAGAATAATAAAAACAAGTGAGGAAATGATTAGTGGGACGTGGTCACTGTAGAATGAGGGCAAGTTTCTGCTTGTTTACAAACATTCTAGGAGGCTTAAAAAATACTGGCATAACCGTAGCAGAGGACCACCCCAAGGTCTCCATAACTTTCGTTATTGTGTTTTTTCACTATCTTCTGGACCTCCTCATCTCAAAACGTACATGTACGTATATAAATATGTATGCACATGCATGAGAATGGGAATAAACATATATATATATATATATATATGAGAGAGAGAATGTTTTTATTTTCATTGTCTTTTAGACCACAACATTTCCTGCTCAAGCTGTCCACTCTACATATGTATTTTTGGTTCACGTATGCTTTTTGGATAGTCACATACAGGTACATACACGAATGCGGAGGGGGGGAAATGAGTCCAAAACGGGCCGTGCCGCAGCTCTGCTGGAATGCCATTCAGGAGGACGGAAGTGCAAATGTAGATCGGGCAAGTCGAATCACTTCGCTTTCACCGCTCTAACTCTTCCGACCGTCACTCACACCTCAGGAAGCGATTTCCCCCGAAGTCCCAAACCTCGTCGGCCCCTTCCGCACCGCGCGGATCACGCGCACCGCCCGTACACCAGAAAGAAGGCGCACGCCCGCGGGGGTGGGGAGGGGGGAATAAACCGCAACGGCCCCTCCCTCTCCTCTCAACGCGGAGGGGAACATTCCTTCCATTCCGCGAGGTTCCCCTTGGACGGGAGGGAGAGAGTCGGGTGTGACATAACGAGCGTCGATCTTTTCGGGAAAGTGCCTCGGGGGGACGTTGGAGAAAGATTTGGGGCGGTAGTGGCGGGAGCGGGGAAGGGCGAAGGATGGGGCGGCACGGCGGCGACGCAAGGGAGTCGAGGAGGGAGTGGCGGGTCGAATGCGTAATAAGGCTCCGCGCGCGGGTGAGAGTCGTCGCCGCTTTGGGGGGGAAAGCGGCGTGGGTCGGTCGGTCGGTCCAGTTGGATATCCAGGGCGGGCGGGAAGTGAGGCGGTCCTTTAGGGAGCGGGAGAGGGGTGCACTCTCTCGCGTTGGATCGTGGGAGAGGAGGAGGCCTGGGAGGTGAAAGGAAGAGGAGGGAGACGAGCGCGGCGGCTCGTTTCGCAACGATCCCGCTAGGGTGGTGTGAAAATGGGATTTCTCTCACGGCGAAGACAATGAGCCACGTTCCCTCGTGAACCCCAACACGCGCGTCGCATTAATTGTGCTCTGAGAGTGGGTCTCTTTTCAAATATTGATCACCAGAGAACCTTAGGACATGGTGAATTGAAATTATCTGTTGCAAAACGAGGAATATCGTGAAGAGTAAGTACGAACATCCAGGGAAGACGAGAGTTAAGACTAATCTTCGCGAGCAGCTATGAAAATGATCTTTGATTAAGTAATATTGTAGATTCAGTCCAGAGACCTTTGTCCCCAACAATTTAAATGGATTAAATCCGTATGTTAAAGCACCTAAAAATTAACAGGCGACGAAGTTTTTGATTGTTCTCAAAACTGAATATTTTGACCCTTCAGAAAGGCATCGATCTGACCAGACGATAAACTCGATCGCTGATGGGGTGAAACGTAGTAAAACTGCCGAGGGTTCTGTGGCTGGTAGACTTGCTGGGGTAGAGGCCTGTAAAACTGCTGGGGCTCGTACTGTTGTTGAGGCCTCACGTATGGCTGTAGCCTGTGCTCAATGTTGAGGTCGAATCCTCCGTTCAATTTAGGAAGCGGCTGGTAGAGGATCGTGTTGTACTGCCCAGACGACGGGTCGTACACCAACTGCGATGCGTAGATTGGATTTCCACTCTTGGGGGCTTGACCAGCGGGCTGTGCTCGCTGGGCTGACTGGGTCTCCACGCGAGTTGGCTGTACCGGCTCCGGTCTAGTGTATTGCTGCACGGGCTCCGGCCTCGTGTACTGCTGCACCGGCTCCGGCCTCGTGTACTGCTGCACCACGGTCTGAGGGCGGTAAGAATTGAGGGTGGAGGTCGTGCTCTGCAGAGCGGGACCCTTCTTAACGACGTTGTTATCGATCTGGAACTTTCTCAACTCGGCGTCAAAATTAAAAGCGGTGCTCTGATGGGGTTGAGGAGCAGGTGTGGTGTAGGTCACTGGCGGCAGGGGCGTGCTGGCGCGGAATACTTCCGGCCGGTAGGTGGTGGCTGGAGGTTGTGCCTCGGTGGTATATGCGTGGTGCACAGGCTTCGTGTAGCGGATGATGGGGGCACGGGTTGTGTCAGTGACGGGGGCATAGGTAGGCTCGACCTTGCGGAAGGCCTGCTGGAAGACGGTGGTGGGGGCGACGGGGGCTCTGGTAGGGGCAGGTCGGTGGACAGGGCGACTGATGGGTCGAATCGGGAGAGTGGGGATATTTTCCTCGCCACCCGCCTCCTCCTGCCTCCCGTCCTCCGGTCGGTCATCGTCCTCCTCCTCGACGGCGTTGGGGTCGCAGGGATTGCCGGACACGTAGGTGAACTCGCGCTTGTTGCCGTCGGGGTCTACATAGCCATACTTTCCGCGGACCACGCAGTCGGTTCCCCTGGTCTCCTCCTTGAAGCTTCCGTCGGCAGCTTCGTAGCCGAATGTGAAGGAACCATCGTCATTGATTTTGCTGTAGTTGCGAATGGTCTGCACGGGTGGCTGCCGGCTCGTCTCCTTTACGCGAGACGACTTGGTGCCAATGGCACGGCCCTCGTCGATCCTAAACTGTCGACCGTAAGCGGGCTCCACATGGCTCGTCTTCGCTTGAGGGATGACTACAACTCGCCGCCCCTCTTCTTGAGGCTCGTCGGCGTAGAGCTGTAGGCGGGGTGGGGCGGATCGCTGTTGTTGCTCCTCAGGAGAAGGCAGCAGTGGGCGGACCCTTCGAAGGACAAGGGTGGGCGCTCGTTCGGAATCCTCTTCCGCCTGGTAGTCGGGTGCGGGGCGGGATTTTACCTGCACCCGGCCGCGCCGATGGTATTCAGATTGAGCCGTGCAAAGGCCCAGGAGGAGAAATCCCACTCCTAATAATAATGTCTGAAAAGAGAAAAGATAGGAAAATGTTGTAATTGTTTTCATAAGTTAAATATATAGCTAAAAATGGGTTTAATACTGAATAAAATCTACGACTGGCACATCGTGCTTAACAATTTAGGTGTCATTTTCAAATAAATGCTTTCTTTGTTGTGATTTAACTAATTAAAGTCACATTTGGCATCAAAAAGGCATGCCCACAATTATTGCAAATATAGGGTTTATTAAACTTGCACAATATCAAATCCGAATTAGTTCGCTACTCATGCAATAACTTTTAGACAATGCAGCAGTGGTGGTAACTGTGGAAGAAAGAAAATCAAATATCGACTGCCGAGCACTTCTTTATTCCGTGTGAGAGACATGAAATCGCCCGTGGGGAGGGATAATAATTTGCAGACCTCTGAAAAATCCTTTCAATATTATTCACGACTCGCCATGCTATCAATAAACTCAATGAATTCTCTTGACCATTCAATCAAATACTAATCCTACACCTTAGGTAGAATCTCGACTTGCGGAACCCTTTGCAAATACGAGAGCGAGTATTTGGAATTAAAATAAAGGCATACATGAGAAATAGAGAGAGAGAGAAAAATGCGACGAAATGAAGTCTGAGAAATGAATTGCTATTCCTTCGAAAAATTAAATGAATTAGCAGCAGAAGTCCCATTCTCAGTAGCCCCTCGGGCTTTATTTGTTATAAATGATCATACTACTTAATTAATTATGGTAAACACTACCTGTTTGCCTTGTTTATTTAAAAGATTTATTTGTTGATTTAGACACACAAACGAGAGTCCCAGCGAACGTATGCGAAAAATACGGAAAATGCGGCGTTATTGAAGAAAAAGGCAAATCCTTACTGAGAAAATACGGCGACCCACAAAATAGGTATCTTAAGCCCCTGACAGTTGGCTTTGAAAACAAGAAGTGAATCTTCATTTCACGATCAATATTCAATAACAATGGAAGGCAATATTTGACAAAAATCCATATTGCAACTGTCAATTTACGTTTATCCAACGGTATGAATTGGGTGTATGTAGACGAATATGTACGTGTGCGTGAATCTAAGTGTATGTTTGTGCGTGTGTGTATGTGTGTGTATATATGTGTGTGTATATATATGTGTATAAAAATGTATGCATATATACATGTATGTATGTATATGTGTGTGTGCATACATATACACACCATAATAAATAAATACATATGGATCCTTCTTCATTCTAATGTGTACATTTTAAGAATCTGATTACATCACCAAAATGTATTCACCCAAAGGGCTTTCACCTTTTATTCCGTAATATATTTTTATCTATGTTGTCATTGCCAATCAATAATAAGACGTTGAAAATTTAATTGGTTGATTAAAACAGGTATTCGAGAAATGAGCGCAAGACCAAAACAAAAGCAGATGGCCTCCCAACTCTCCAATCTTCGATCACAAGCGAAAGTGGAATTGATAGCTAATATTTCATCAAAATTTCTCTTCGCGTTTTCAAATGATAAAAAATATGGGACAATCACTCACTTCCTGCCGGCCCCCTTTTCAGAAATCGTCTTCTCCAACCTGGATGATGCCTCTGAATTCCTGATCGAAATGAGGACGGTCAGTGGTGCCATTGATAATGCCAGTTGTAACAACCGCCACCCTCTCAATTTCGAACGATTATTGACCACTAACTACCGGTCATTCTACTAAGTTACATTGTTCATTTCTCTAAAATTGGCCCAAGAACCGTATTCACGAAAAGAGGTCACTTTCCAAGTCAAATAACTAGTGAGCTGGAACTGTTCTATTTATTTTTTTTTTCGAAATTCTTCGGCAAATATCATAAAATTATGTACCCATTCCTCGTGTCAAGGTTCTTCCTAAAACATTCCGCCCTGTATTTATGAAAGGTCTACGAAAACTGCCTCACGGGGTTACTCAATGAGGCACAATTCTGATACGAGTAACCCTTGAAAAACACTGTTTGGCATCGTGGCAGTTGATCTGATCTTCCCTTTAGGTCTCCACTGAAATTATTTCAGTACGGGTCATCATTTTATATCGATGGTGTTTGGGGAATGGGATGGGCGATGAGGTATTTATTCATTGATGCAAGAGGTAAACTGGATTAGTCAACTAACTGCCAAACCAAAAAAAAAATCATTTAGAAACTGGAATAGCCGTAGAAAGTTGAGAGAGTTCTGCCGACATTTCTGAACCCCTCGAATATTGTGCGAACATTCCTTCCTACACCCTATACGGAATTCAAACGGGAAGTATGTAAAAGTGATTTTTCCTTTTAGAAAAAAACAAGTCGGTGAGGAAATTGGAGAAAATAACGTACTGCTTATTTCTTCATA
Source organism: Hetaerina titia (assembly GCA_037158775.1). Classification (NCBI taxonomy): domain Eukaryota; kingdom Metazoa; phylum Arthropoda; class Insecta; order Odonata; family Calopterygidae; genus Hetaerina; species Hetaerina titia. The sequence continues at coordinate 75,739,626 of CM073779.1, forward strand.
TCTTTCGTCGCTAAACTGACCAGATCTGCGACTATTTCCTCATTTCCATGGCTTAATTTCCTCCTTCCACCTGGCGATAGGTGTTCGAAAGACATCAACTGTTAGTTTTGTCTTTTAAACTCACAGGATTCTAGAAACACTTTATAATAGCACAAAAGAATATCTTCTAGTAGGGCTCGACTGCTTTAGATGATTCGTATGCTTGACTGCAGGTACCTGCCTTCATTGACATAATTCTATATTGCAAACATTACGCTGGTCCACGAACAGGATTCTGCCAGAGAAAAAAGGTGAATTTTGAATTCATATGGAATTCATACTTGTGCAGGATAGTAAGTAATGGGCGAATCATAATTTCCGTGAACTTAATGACCTTGAATTTGGCGATATTGCTGGCCAATCATTCCACCCTCCATATAATTTACATTGACTTACTTCGCACTATATAGGATTTTTGAGCTAAATATTTTTCACCAACTGGACCCCGTGACTTAGAAAACATTTTATGAAATGCCAAAGCGTATCATTAACAAGAGGTCTTTTCAAGGAAATGTGTTACGTTTTTAAGTACTCATTCCAGATTTTCAAAATGGGACGGATATGCCGCTGTGGATAGTCAGGTTCACGTCTGTGCAATTAAATGATAGGGATATCCTAATCATGAACCCATAGGTTTAATAAATAAAAACATACAGGCTACCGATAAAATATATACACCGCCAAATGCTGATTATCTCATTCGCACCGAATGAACTTGTCATTATGTATTTCTGGATCATACAGAGATTTCTCTGCAAGATAATAAGGATCAGAAGACTTTGCAAGGGAAACGTTAAAAGTAATCATAACATGCAAGTACTCCCAAGGACGATAAAGCCACTCACAACCTTTCCAACAACTCTAGTTTCGAAATGAAAATATAGATATCCCTTCACTATTATGAAGAAAAAATACAGTTAAGGGAAGCAATCATTTATACCGTTAAGCAATAATTGGCGTCTGAACGTCATCTGTACCTAATCACTACATTCTGCCATTCTATTCAATTACTGCTCGTATAAGTCTTTTGTTTATTTAGGTTCTAACTTTAAGATACTATATTCCAAAAATGAACAATAATATTACTTGAAATTCCGTGCTTGAGGAAAAGTTTTAACTGAAAACGAAAAATAGCTTGCTATAACTCTTCTTCCGAATATAAAATTACATTATAAATATGACAATACTTTAAAAAGACCGATGACTTATGCGTCAAAATTGCCAAATATTTGTAAGTACGGAATCGCTAATAAAATATATGGATAAGGATACCAAGGCCTATATTTACTCAGTTTCTTCGTACTTCTTAGTTATTACGCACCAATCTAGTTATATTACTATGACTTTATTCTTATACGCTTCTCTATAGTAACAGTTTCCGTTTTATGAAAACGTTACACTTCAATATTTACCACTGATTGGAGTAGTTTCCTACTTCTGGGCTAACTTATCATAAGCTCTGTGAGGAGGCTATTAGAAACGACATCTTAACATTTAAGATTGAACTTCTAAAAAAAGGATAATTCTAGTGTCAACCACCGAGTATCATCTAACTCTCATTGTCCTGTAAGATTATTTTTTCTATTCAACGTCGATTCAAAGTACTAGCTGGTGTTGACTCCACGAGAAGTACTAGTATTCCCTGACCTAATGTAGACTCGGCTTTTATACGCCGACATTTATTACCGAAATGCAATTACAAAAATAGAGGGAATGTCAGTGATGATAAGTAGTCATTAATGCAATGGAGGGGTCATTGTATGCAGCCACTGAAAATTTCTTGTTCTTTCACAAGGTAAAATAGTGAAATCTGCCATTAAAATAATTAGCGGTTTCTTATTCATCGAGGCGGAAAAACATGGACGGTTTAAAAATCTCTCTTCTTGATAAATGTTCTATAAGCCCACAAGGTTAAATACATTTTTGCTTTCTCCACGCACATTTTCACGGAGAAAGCATTGCATGCACCTATTAAAGTAACTTCGAGAATGAAGAAAATGCATTTTTAAATAACTTATTAACACCTTTAAATCGTTTTAAATTCTCTTAATGATAAGCATCTATCTGAGGCTCTTATTTTCCCCTACCACTGTTTGCAGGTGCAGTTCCATCATCCCTTCCTGTAGCAAAAATATATATCACATTCTTACCAACACCTGAAAATATTTGTATTTACAAATAGAATTTTCTCTCCCTAGCTCCCCGGAGGAAAACAGGGATGCGGAAATTATAACGATAAGTCCGAGAATCCTCTGAAAACCCCTTACTTCTACCATTTTCATTACTGCCACAAGAAATCTTAACCATTCAAAACTTTTGCTTGAAAAACAGTTGTTTCTCGTATGTAATTTGAGACTATTTTAGAGTTTAGTTAACAACAAATACGTAACATTATGACGAATATCCTAAGATAAAGCTTCCTTGTGTTGTTGCTTTCTGGTCTTTTTTTAGTTCAACTGTTCGTAATAAATGTGTGACCCAGTTAAAATCGTATATTTTCATAATAAGGAATCTGACTTCATTGTATTCCATGATTTTATCAGGGAAGATATATAATTTGTTTAATTTTTCTTTTGGGAAATTATTTCAGAATGTGTCAGTTACTCATTTATTTCAATATGAAGTTCGTAGGATGTTGATTCAGGGCTCAAATATGTCAAATTCATATTAATTCGATTGAATACGCCAGTGAAAATTTATTAGCACACTGCAATGTTAATATTTCGACTAGTAATCATAGAGATATATACTGTGAAGAGATACTTAATCATTGAGAAAGTCTTGCCCAACCATTTTCTTTAATTGAAAAATGAAGCAACAAAAAAACGTAAAAATTCTAATATTATAATTTATACAATTTCATAAGATATTCCAAGGGGCTGATTTTAATTTTGTTCGTATACTTTTAGACAAAAAGGTTTCTACCCACTAATTGTGCTAACCTTACCTTGATAGAACTATACTCGTATAATGCGAAATATCACGTCTTCTACCACTGTTCTGTATCGCAAAATATTCTTTCTGCATTACCCTCTTCTTCCGCACTAAATAATTTAAAACCGGAAGGTCAAATTTTTTCGATCTTATGGCTCTCACACAGAAATATTTCCAAGCATTTTATATATCTGACGGGGTTGAGATAAAATTAGTTTCATAGGAAGATTAATTCAGTATTACGTTTAAAATACAGGTACCTTTAAGCAAGTTTAAAATCCCTGTATGTAAACTGTAATTAGGTGAGCGTGCCCCAATTTTAAAGGAAATAATCTTACTACACATGTGCATTCATTTTGATGAGCTTTGGAGTGCTAAATAATTAGATTCTAATTAAACACACGAATCTCTGATTTTAACAATCTCCCATATTTGGCGACGTTTCCACGGTAAAGTGATTTATTTCTGAGTGTCAACTAATTTGACTATTAAAAACTTACGTCCAACATATGTACATGTTATTCAATACCTTTCTGGTTACTTCTCGAGTCAAATATTTCGTCTATTGCCCAAGCTACTCTATATTGCTCGTGTTTTATATATAATGGAATTCCTCATTTATTCATATAGGTTTCAAGCATTTAAATGGGAAACGATTTCTTCTTTTCGAGGAAAGAACAAGAGAGTGAATATCATGCATGAAGTTTTATAACCTAATTAATAATTTGCGTCACAGAGAAAGACAGACAAGACCTCAATTATTTGCTAATAGGGTACACCTTTATATCGCTGTTTAATATAGGTACATGCTATAAAAGCGACCACACAAAATAACAATGGTGAAAATACTGGCCAGATAGGATCAGCTTCAAAAACTCTGGGAGACGTGGGGTGGAGAATAGATAGGAGAGGAGAAAGTGACCGGGAAGGAAGCCATGAGACGGCGATGTCAGTCAGGGTGGGGAAGGCGATGGATGACCAATGTCTTGTGAGAGAATCAGCCCAGATAATTCCCCTTTAGCTTTTTAAAGTTGCAACTCTAATTTTTTTCTTCCACAATTTAATTATTAACTATGAACAAAAAGATGAACGCGGCCACTCATCGAGAATGACGCTCGAGTTTGAGAGAAATCCAAAATCAAAGCACAACCTTTTTTCTTCAAGAGTGAGGAAATGCAAAGAAGAATTGATTGAACCTAAGTGCAATTGAAACGAATGGAAATAGATAAAAGAAATGCATTTCTTGCAAATTTGTTTTGAATGGGAAAATATGGTATCCTAACGAGGAATTTGTTGTCAATGAAAAAGATCAATACGTGACATTAGTGCGAAAAAACGAAAATCGTCACAAATGCTCTTAGAGCTAGGTTGAGAATCATTAGAACAATAAAAATTTAACACTAGGTTGATCAAAATAAAAACATTCGGAGACGTTCGTTTTACTAGGGAATTTTCGTCAATTATTCGTAATCCAATATACATTTGTCGTTTGGGTCACAATAACTCGAGAAATGGCAACAACTTGTACATTGCGAGGTAACAGCTAGAGAGTGGATATCATTTATTTATTTATTTATTAGCCTTTGTCCGAAAATAGGACTTTTTGGCCTTTTACATCGGACAATTAACAGTGATTACAATGGACACGATTACGTACACCCAAGCCCTAGGAGCAGAAAAACCCACCCAGGCGGGAATCGAACCCGCCACCCATGGATTGGCAGACGAAGATGTTACCCCACCGCCACCGGGGCCGCCGATCATGTATAAAGTTAGCCACAAAACATTAATAACCTAATTTAAAATTTGGCTAGCCAACAAGAATGTCACTTGCCACCCAAAACTTTAAGAGAATAAAATGTTTCACTTGTAGACATAAATTTTACACATATATGTACGTGTATGTGCACCTCATATGTTTTGCTGAAAAATCCCTTCCCGCATGACCGAATAGAACTGAACTAACAATTAATGCAGTGCATGATACGTAAAACTCTCTAACCATCTTTCGTTGTGCTTTTAAGCGCCCACCTTTACTCTTAGTCCCTTTCCTCGGAAGGGAGAGTCGCTCTCCTTCAATCAATCTGCCATCAGCCGAGTACCACTTTTTCTTCCTGCGGCGTCAAGGGCAGGGGCTTCAAGTTGCATGACCGTAGCTTAATAAACGCTCTCCTTCTTGCTTTCTGCATGACCTGTCTTACTATGGTGTCTGGCTCTCAATATAAAGGATTGATGTTTATTTTAATCTTCTCCTATTTAATATACCTTAAAACTTCTGCCTTGGCCTGAATTAACTCTGGTTTAGAACTAACATTGCCGTTAATATCCATATGTGTGTGCATCAAGATGCACGTCCATTTCAGGAATTTTAGGTGGATGTTTTTTTCTTTCCCTTTCCCACTTCCCTTAAACTCTCCTTCATCCCTAATCCCTTCTACCTGATGCTTGCACCCTCGCCCACACACGTTTTTGGTGGATCACGGGGTATTTGTATAATGTTTGAGAAAAAAATTACCACACTCTGGCGCTATCCATATATAAGGGTGAAATATGAATATGGGCAAATGAATATGCATGCATATCCATTATTAAAGATTTTTGCCATCTGGAAGTCTAGAAACACAAAAAAGGACTCTTTGGCTAAGTAAAAAATTCCGTTCCATTTGAATTCAAATGCGACCTTGCTCACTATGGATGAGTGAGTCGAGACGTTTTCAGATCTTATCGATTACAATAGGCCAAAAGCAATTGTTTAGGCCGGCGGGATTTAATGGCAATTTAATGTTTAATTAACACTTCAATTATGTAAACAGCAATATGAATGTAATATGAATGTAAACAGCAATATGTTAAGCAACCGTTGGATATATTTGAAGTTATCCAGAACTTGTTTAATAGATGAAAATAATTGTTTCAGAGATTTGGGAAATGGAATATGAAAGAGTTATGACGTAAATAAATTACCATTCTTAGCGTTATTATCGGAAAGAGTACTTGATGGGGACAGGAAAGGTGAAATTTTACGAGCATCTGTGCACGTATTTTACTTGAAAAGGCTTTGAAACGTGCTTCCCATCAATCAGACACTCGTGTCCAGACTTTTATTCCCATTTATACATAAATTGGAATTCCTTCCGTTCTTGGTAAACTATTTCCAGCCCTTTATAACTTGTGCTTGAGAATGTCTCAAGGTTTTCTGAAACTAGTTACAGTGCTCTTAGACTATAAATGGAAAGCGTTTACGAGTTTGATCAATAATTTTATAATGTATCAACGATATAAGATTGGAAATAGGGAACCGAATTCAGGTGCTTTTACCACTCAAACACATTGGTACAAGTGGTGCAAAATCCATGTATCGTTTCACTCCATTGCTATCAATGCCAGAAAATAATTGCAAACCTCAATTTGTACGTCCCCCTGTCATTGATTCTCTTCAATCATGTGTTGCAATGTAAACTGAAAATACTTCTTCTCGGCCCATGCGCAATTGGGATCTCATATATTCGCAGCGAGTGACCGAGTGGGTGCACTCTATTTCGAAATTCTGGTGGTGCACTTTTCTTTTTACATTCACATCCGATCTCGTAACACAATAGAAATACCAGCAGTCATCATTCTGACACGGTTTCATGGCCGAATTTCCTCCTCATGAGCTTCCACGGCGGGTGAGACGTAAAACGCTCGGGCGGCGCCACACCTTTTACTTTTTTTCGTCCGTACAAATAATTGAATAATGAATCGACAGGGCAATATTTCTCCCCCTCCCCCCCTGGCGAGCGAGTAGTCGCAGGCATCCGCGGGTGATTAACGAGCACGCAGTTCAACCAGAGGGAGAAGGAGCCGATCATCTCTTTCGCCAAGCCGATGTGGGGTGGGCAGGGCGGGGCAGGGGAGAGTGGAATCGGGTTGCCCGCACCCATCGGGCAAATATTCTCTTCTACCCCTTCATCCATTCTTTCCCCCACTCCCCGGTCGTTTTTTTCTTTCTCTCGAATCTCACGCAGGGCCACTTGAGCCCCCGTCCTCGTTCACGATTGGCGCGGCTTTGACTTCCCAAGGGCGACCTCTCCCTCCGCCTCTCTCTCTCTCGCTCTCTATCTCTCGCCCCGCCTTTCCCTTTCGAGGAACGCGATTGCATGGGCCCGAGGAGGAAGGCATAAACACGACGACGAGCCAAAAGCCGAGGGAAATGGAACGCCGCTTTGGGGTGCTCGTCGCGTATGAGGCGTGCCCGAACGCCAGCAACAGCCGCCGACGACCCTTCCCCCACCTCCTTCCCCAACAAAAAGGAAAGAAATTGAAAAGAAATAGTTCCACTAGCCTAGAAAGACCTAAATGACGAGACCGGTATCTCAGTGGAAAACGATGCATCCTGAATTGTAAGCGCGGAACACATTTTACTATCGATCTGCCATCGTGCCATATTGTTTTAGAAGGCGGTAAAAACAACCTTTAGCGAAAGTCAGTGATCACTATAATGCGGTCGTTCATATCCTGGTTTCTCGCACCGAGGAAACAGTTCAAATTGAGGGGATTTCAGATGCTTGTTTTATTCCTAGCTCCGCCTGCGAGCTGAGTGGGGGAAAAAGGAGTGCTCCATCTACCAGATGTTACGTTATAAAATACCTTTGCCCTGCCTTTTAAGATGCGGCTACCCAGGCGCCGGATTTCCCCATATCCATCCTCCATTCCCAATACACTCTCCCTCTAACGAATTGCTCACCTATATCCAACAGCAAAAGTCATCTCAATTGTCGGCCACCTGCCCTGATGGCTACTGTTACTTCATTTCGAGTCAGATTTGCGGGAATCGTGCGATTGTTGAGGCGCTTGCGACCATTATTTGCACGGAGGTAATTAAGGAAAGGCATGAATCCGGTGATTGTGTTATTTTCCTCGGAGGGAAAGGCTCCGTGGTGCCCACGCTGTCTCTCTTGAAAGGCTGTGTGCAATGAGTAATGGGTCCTACAGGGACTGTAACACAAACGAAATACTCTCAAACCCCTGGGCCGTGCAACTAAGGCCAGTATGTATGGGTGGACTTCCAGCGAAGGTAATCTCTACCTATGGAGCCCTTAAACTTCAAAATTTCCCGTGAGATACCCTATCTCTCGAAGTTCCTGAGAAGCGTCTTACGTTAAGAATCACATGGGAAATTTTGACTTTGGGAATATTAGTACTTGCCTACCAATCGGAGCAGGGGGACAGTAAGACGTCCAAACTTCGTTCTTATTAGCACTCTTTGGCCTCTTGAATTCTAGAAGAAGTCATCTTGGGAATTCCCCCGACAAATTATTAATAAATAAATTTTCATCATTGAAATTTTCACTCAGTTCTTCTCCGAAGAGAGCTTTGGTGTTGTTTGTTTAATCAACGCCTTTTTTTCCAGTCATCCCCTTCCAAATGCCTTAAATATGGTATTTTCTTTACCGCAGCAGAGGATCATCTTCAAGCGGAAAAAAACATGGGAGTCATTCCCGAAAAAAACAGCGAGTCTCTTTTGAGAGCAGGAATTGAGGGTAAGCGAGAAATTTCATTTAAAAAAATAGTAGAAAGGAGGTCCCTGGTGGATATGCGTACCAAAGCTCATCAACTCGAGAGTTTGGGCAGGGCGGCACAACCTTCACATAAGATGGAAGATCCCGAGGGTGGGAGAACAAGGAGTTGAGTGGGTACCAGAGGGGGCCAAGGTGAGCCCGGATATCCTCAGGCCGTTTGATTCAATTCTCGTCGTTAAGACGTCAAGAGTGCTCACCGACCGTGACAAAACGCGTCGGTACCAACCTGTTTCTGCTTTCACTCCAAGCAAAACACACAGCGACCCTTTCTCTACCCCTCAATCTCCAAACAAAAGCAAACCGTGAAAATGGAATAACCGTCATGGTTAACGGAATGTGTTTCGGCGTAGTTTAGGGAAAGCGATGATTAAAGCGCAAAATGACGGTGAAATCAGTGAAAAATTTTGTCAGCTTCAGATCTACAAAAGGATGGTTTTTTTCTAGAATTTTTTAAAGTCCAGGAATCAAACGCATCAAATTTTAACGGCCGGTTTCCTAATTTTTCCCTCGCTCCAAGGTCGAATTACAAACTCTATGCGGAGTAGGTCAGTTGTAGAGCTATACAACCGGAATGGTTAATGCCTCAAGTCTGCAACCTCGGTTCTAAACGATGATTGCTCTCCGTAAAGTATCTCTCTAGCATTCGATCGGCGTTCCCAGCGCAGTTGCGGCGAGTCACGCTCTGACGAAATTCAAGCGGAAAGTTTCTTCCCAAGGAGCGATCACGTTGAGGGAAGGGAAGGGTTCGAGTCCGGCCATCAGCAACTGGGTGCGGTGGGCGGCAGCATGACGGGAAGGCGTGGCCCTCGCTTCACCGCGTGCGACCCCTGTGGCCCCCTTGGGCCACGTAATAGCTCCGAGATGATGCCGAGATACGAGTCCCCGCGGCTACCCAAAACCTAAAACCACGTGAGCAGTTAAAGGAGTCACGAACTGTGATGCAATGGTGGACAAACAAATGGACCATAAAAAGAGAATAAAACAGATTTGCATATATCAAATCCATTTAATCTTTTAATGTTTCTCTACGTCAAGGTGACCTGAGGTTACGTTAAAAAAATGTTTCCTTCAGAGTATGAGGCACAAATTTCCACAAAGACACTTTCGAGCCAGTATTAATTTGTTCGATATGCATTTGTGGTTTCCTTATGCCAAGGTTGTAAATAACTAAGCAGCTATTTAAAACTTAGCCAATATTTTGGAAATTAAAATTGAATGGGGTGACACCAGGCAATTACCTCGGGTACCTCTAGTGAATTGTATAGAAAATAACAATTAGGCTATTTCAACATTACTGAAAGTATGACTATCAGTTCCCCCCGAAATTCCAATCCCATAACGACAAAAACAGTCTCGATTTTCGCGAAAGATCGATGCTATTATTCACGGGGAACTGCACACACCCTTAGAGCTAAGGAAACATATGAGGACAACTCTAGCGCCAAATTAGATTTTGTCCGCGAGCATGGCGAACAGGATCGCAAAAAAAACAATTTTTAATAACAAAGGGGAACAAAACGCGTACCCAACTGAACTCAGCATCCTGACTATCGCGCATGGTAAAAACTCTTGATCACTCGACCCATATCCAAGTAACCAACATCTAACACTCGCAATTGACGCCAGAGCAGGTACATTTGGCTCGCATCGTACAAATTACATCACAATAAAATAGCGAGATACACACATACTATATCGGGGATGGAAAAATTCAAGCATCCGGCGTGAAATGATTCCACCAATCCAATTTCGGAAGTCCGTTCGAATGTCAGCGCCTCTCAAGGCCCTACGAGACGACACTTGTTTTCCTTTCTCGAAAGAGACGCATTGCATGATATCGGCCGTCACCCAAGTCCATCACGGAGCGAGACACACCGGGACCACTCCCGGGTCAACTGGGAGCCACTATCCTGGACGGAAGAAGCACACTCGGGGTCGGTGCACACATCCATCCCACGAACGCATGCGACGTCGCGTCACTCACCGTGCTCGATGCCTTCATGGCGGTGGCTTCTCCAATGCCCCCTGGAGATAGGTATGGAACGCGAAGGATTCGGGGTCTCGGGCAACGCTGGTGCTCTCGTTATGGCTCTCCCTCTCTATCTCTCACCGCGTCTGTCTGTCGCCGGACGCCCCGCAGCCTCTTTTATAAAAGCGAGCGGGAGAAAGGCGCTCGCTGCTCTCCTCCCACCCGCGCGAGAGGGGCGCGCCGCGAGAGGAGTGGGGCGTGCCTGCATGGGTGGGTCCGCGGGTGGAGTGAGGTGGTGAGGGCCGCCGGTGAGGAGGCCGAGCGAGCGCGTGTGTGTGTGGGGGGGCGCGTCTGCGTGCGCCGGGAGGAACTTGCCCCCTCCCATCACACAGACACCCCCGGGATGGGTTGGTTCCCTGAGTCAAAACATATCGCGGAGTTGCGCAGCCAGGGGAGAGAGAGAGAGAGCGGGCGGCCGGGGCCGGAATGGGAACTGTTCGAGGCGGAAGTGCGGCCGCGGTCTTGTTGCACCACCCTCAGACTTGAGCCCCCCAGTTGAACCTCCTGCACCATCCCCCCACCTAGATGATTGCTTGGCTCTTGAGCAGCCGGGGGGTTGCGAATCCCGTCGGGGGCTGGAAGGGTGGGGGTCGAGGGAGGCGGGGGGGGGCAGAGGAATGTGTAACTGGACGAACTTCCCGGGAACTGGGGCCGATTCCGTTTCGGGATTCCATTCGGGTGAAGGGACGATTTCCAAGGAATCGGAATGACACGGTGGCCGATGAGGGGGGGACTGACACCCTGGGAAGGGAATCGGATTGGTGATGTGGCTATTCTACTGGCTTCTCATCCAGGGGACGTTAAATTTTGGTCCCCTTGTGGGTGCCTTTCGTTAAAAGTAGACTAATTCCGACGCCGGGTTTCTCTCCACGCAGTCCCTGAATATCCTGACTCTACCAAATTACTCAATCATCCTCGAAGGCGTAAATACCTCGGCCTGTCGATTGCTTACCCTAATGACTACCACATATTACCACCTTTAAGTCCAACTTCCTTGTTAGAAAAGGGTTTATTTTGTTAACTAAATGAAGGAAACATAGCCAGTGTTCCTCATTTCATGAACATGAACTTCCATTTATTTGGTTGTATGAACTTGTTAGTTTTGCAAGATGTTATTCTGTTTTACGGGTGATGACCTAACACCCACCGCCACAAGCCCTTGCGGCGGCTTGCGGCGTATTATGTAGATGTAGTTGAGCCTGAAGCAATCGAATTTAGGGGGCTTTCCCATTTATCCTTACCATAACTTAGTTCCGCATTAAAGGCTGCCTCTCAGCTTGGGATTTTCCCACGCCGAACGCTCTTATGCGATTTTTGACTTACGAGACTCGGAAGAGACCTCTGAGGCTGGAGATAAGTATCTCGGGAGAGCTATGATCATTCATTCATATACGAGTATAGTGACCTTAGGCTTTGCACGTAGAATGTCTATAATCTCACTTCCATTTGATGGGCCTCTCACAGCCACACGACCTCTTTTGTGGTGGAAAGAATTGTCTCAGGATGGGTCGACGGCTCAGGTCAGTGTGCATCTCACGTAACCCGAGTTGAAAGTGGAGCGACGAAATTTATTTTTTTTTGGCCAGGTGGATTCCATTTAAGTTATTTTATTACGTATTCACATTCATAAGCGAAGTGTGTGCTAATGCGGGAGGGGTATACACGTCACCTGACTCATAAAATTTTCCTTAAGGACGGTAGGGCAGTGTCGACATTGAGTTTTATCCCCACCCTCCTCCAACTCGTTTTTAGTTCTCCGATGACCAAATTACTCATGCATGATCTCAATCCCGCGAGTGACCTCAGTCGTTTAACGCTTCCTGTCATACAAATTGAGCGACTCCCGGCGTCTGACATTTCTCACCCTCTATGAGATAGGATCCCGTAACCATCAGTTATCATGAAACTCCATTGAAAATATTAGGTAATTTAACAAAAGTTTAGTGGGATTTTCGTAATAGCAATTGCATACGGGCAAAAGTTGTTTCCTTATGGTCATTGTATATGTAAATTAGTTTTTAAAGGCGCGTAGGTAAATACACGTTCGGAACGATTAATAATATGTAAGGTTTCTCAATTCCTCATGCACTTTTATTAGTCACTGAACGGAGTACTTGCGAGGATGCTTGTATTAGGATGGTTTGAAAAGTTTCCGACCTAACAAAGATACATTTTTCTGAAATTTTTGAGGTCGGAAACTTTTCAGACTTCCACGTATTTTATTTCTTGCATTTTTTTTCTAAGGCATTATTTTTAATCAGCCATTAAAACTATTCATAAACCTAAGGATGCTGGCCAATCAGTTTCCTTAAAAATTATAATTTATTAACCTCGGTGTTTCGGATGAAAAATTTCTTCGAGTGAAATATGAGATGTGAGATATAGGTCACTTTCTCTTGTTAAAACCTGAGCCTAATACCTCCCGGAGGTCCCTGGTCTTAATAGTCGCGGGACTGAAATTGAACAAGGCATAGTTAACGTTTCGGAGGAAAAAATAAGGTGTGAATGGGTGGCTGCCGTAATTTGAAAATCTTGGTAAAAAATGTTTCCAAATACCCAAAAATTCATGCGGCGGAAACTCGGTTAACTCTTTATTTGCGAGACCTGAGGAAATTTCTGTGCATGAGAAAAACTTCTTTAGGAAGTTCAATTGTAAGATTGATTGAATTGTAGAAATACCGCTCGTAGAACATGCACCCGGGTCACCCCCTCCCCCCCAAATCCCTTTGCACATACATTTTGCTTTCTTCAAAATCGTACGGAACTACCAATAGTGTTCACCCACTTGAAAATCCTCGAAGCTTGACGACTCGGTCGCAAAGAGAGCGTCCGGGTATGAACGGGAGCTTGCCCGTGCGAAAGCCGGCTGCGTGTCGTTGTTTATGTCGCGGCGGGGGCGGAGTGGCCGAGGTGTGGGCATTCGACCGCGCACACGCGGGGACCACTCTCCCAAGGTCCAAGACAGTTATTTCCTACCCCCTTCCCGCTTTCCCCGGCATCTGGGATCGCCAATGAACGCATTTGATGGTCAAGAGTTACTCGGAGGCATGCGCCGGCCTGTGTCGAATTTCTGGTTCGATCCCACTCGCCGCTCCGAGAGGGCGGGAGAAAAAATAAAATACGTGAAGGTGAACTCACAAGGGCGTAGTTTTCCAGTCCATATGAATCGGCAGGATATGTAACCTCATTGCAGCCGTCTTTTTTTAACGAGTGTCAGGCCATTGGACAAAACGAGGTCAATGAACGCGATGTGTGTACTCGCCATTCGCCTGAGGGATTGGCCATTATCGGCACGGTGCTTTCCCTGCGATGTATTTTGTCAAGCACCTTCTCCCCTTAATCTGAGGCTCCAAGAAATATCCTCACATCTTGAACTGATTCGTCAGTTTTTCGGTTACATGTACGCACAGATTCCCGCAGTCAGGGACACCGTTATTTTTATATTTAAGGCGTAGGGCATCATAGTCACATTGCACATGACACAGAGACATTTACTCTATGACATGAATAAGAAAAATTCGATTATATTAGTAAAAATAAGACCATTTATTAATTGTTTAGAGAAGGTGATCATAATTCTATTAAATATGCAATCTTCAACTTCTAACGCCAAATCAGATAAAGGAAGGATGCATAAATTATCAGAAACTCGTGGAATGAAGTGGATTAGTGCGAGTCTAAGACTATTGCATTCGGAGAGAGCGCTGTTCCGCCACAAGTTGTGTCCATCGTGGGATAAATAGGCCAAAAAGAAGGGAAAGTGCCCATCTGGGCACTCCCTGCCCTGCTGTGGTCCACCGCGATTTTAAAACTGGTACAAAGATTAAAGGCGTCCGATTAATGGACGACTCCTAAATGGAGACATTTTTGTCATTCAGGCATAAGCTGAGGAAATTGCAAACAAGAATTGAGAAATCAGTTTTTTGCTCTGTCATAACGTAGTTAGTAGTAACAGGTTGTTTTAGGATCATCTGCCGTTTCTATTCACACCATTTCAATTTTCGACTATTTTTTTAAGGATTAGAAATGATCATTTCTCATATAGTGAAACTGCAAAGACATCATTCACACTTTTCCAGGAAATCATTGACTATTTGTCGCCACGTCTTCCTTGACATTCCCCATGCAACCATTCCTTCTTCAAATCATTACTGTCCTACCGCATTCATTTCAGCTGTGAGCACCTTCGTATTCGCACAGGGTTCTATTGCGATTTCTCCTCTAATCTTTGGTAGTCTCTAGTCCTCCATCTAACTCATTTTGTCCGTTCATTAGATTTCCTTCTGTCGTCTCCAGTAAAGTGTTTCGAAAGGTTTCAGTCTTCTTTGTTCTCTTTTTTTTTCAATTGTCCACGCTTCTAGTCTATACAATGCCACACTCCGCATGAAGATTTTCACATAACGCTTCCTCATTCGCAACAGTAGTTTCTTCGAGCAAAGCCGTTGTATTCCACTCATAAACACCTTCGTTGCCAAGACTATTCTAATGTGTTTACGTAAATGCACCTCTTTCAGTGACGAGCAAGTAGACCTTTCGTCTCCCATGACTTTTCTTCCGGAGAGGCTGAGTGAATTCACTTGCTCTGGTTTCTTCTTTATAAATTGGGATCTCCATGCCCTTTATCATAAATCCACGCTTGGTTTCTGTATTTTTTCTTGTATTTGTTTGAACGTTTCTGTGAGTGACCTACCAGTCACAATTATCAATAATGGTTAAAAAGTCAGTGAGGTAAATTTCATCCAAATGCTTTCTGTCTGTGCCTTATGAACAGTATCTATTTACGTTTCTAGCGTGGATGGCTATTTCATGCTCCAAAAGTTCTGTAAATATGCTTGTTACTCTTTAGGTTTTATGTAAAGAGCTTGGTTAAGTACGGACTTAAATTAGTGAAGCTTCTTTCTATTTCTTTAGTTTAATTCTTTTTAATTGGGGAAAAAAGCAATAGAGTTTAATTTCTTTTAATACACCATAAAATGTATGGATATCAAATATATAATAAAGCAAGTTTGAAGGAAACCTAAATGAAGCTTATAAATGATTACTATGAATGTTGCGCATAATGTCTCATTTTGTTTGGTAAGTTGCACCCTATGAATGTGAGACCGACGTTTGAGAGTCTTAAGCTTATGCCTGACATCTCTCGGGATATGCCATAAATCACTCAATTCAATTTTTACAGAATATTGATAGAACAGTATAAAGTGAAATATTAATTATCAATTTACACCAGAAATAAATGAATGCAGGCTATTTCCTATAAATTAGGAGGCCAAGTCCAAATTAAATCTGATATGATAATTTTGATCTTCCGGGAAAAATATATTTTAGTTATTTAATTCAGTTAAATGTTTTTAATGCTGTTTATTTGATAGTAGTAGTAGATATTAGGGGAGGTAACAAACAGCAGGCAAACCCAGCGTCGGCATTAGCCTACTCTTAACGAAAGGCGCCAAGGGGTACGCAGCTGTACGCCCCACTCGACGGACGGCGTAATATTTGAAAGTGCTCTCCACAAAAGACCTCAAGTATGGATCGGGATACCACTGAAAAAGATCTGGTCGCCCCAGTATTGTTGTTTGTTGATCGGTTTTATAGGTACAGAAGTGCGAAACGTTTTGTCTATTAATGATACGTTTACAAGGAAGGTGATTTGGCAGGAGGAAAAGGTAGAATTGAAGGAGACAAGAGGGCGAAGCATTGAGGTTGGAAATGAACGTTTTCAGGAACTCATAGGGAATTTAAAACCGACCAAAACCCGATAACAGTTACCACCCATATCACACCAAACGCTCCATTTATAATTCCCTTTCCATAAGAGGAGACTCTGGAGGAGAGGAGAATCTGCAATGACCCCGACTCCCTTGATAAATTACTTTCAACTCTACACCATTCCCTCCTCAAACGAGATTATATTCAATTCCTCCTAAA
The DNA here is from genome assembly GCA_037158775.1 of Hetaerina titia. Lineage (NCBI taxonomy): Eukaryota > Metazoa > Arthropoda > Insecta > Odonata > Calopterygidae > Hetaerina > Hetaerina titia. The sequence goes on from CM073779.1 coordinate 75,756,117, forward strand.
CAAAAGAATCCGGAGACATACTTACACTCCCAAACCTTCCTCCACCGCAGAAACCCATCCTATTTCAATTTGCACCACATACCTCCCTGACCTAGAGTCCCTGAGATTAATCCTAAAAGACATCTACCCTATCCTCAAAAACCATAATTCCACCACCAACCTTGTTCCCAAATACCCCTCCGTTACTTTCAAACGCCCCGCCAACTTACCAGAACTCCAAAAATCAACTAATCCGCTCATTAAATCCCCGCCCCGTCCCAAGAACACTCCCATACCCTGCAATAAACCTAGATACAAAATATTTCCTATTTTCAAAACCCGAATCCCATCCCTCTCCCACCCGCTTTTCAACTCTTTTCCACCAATTCCCTCATCCTCACGTACTTCCAGCAATGTAGTTTACCTTCTGAAGTGCCAACTATGCCCCGACTTTTATTTTGGACAGTGCACCATACCCCTCAAAATTAGAATCAATAACCACCGGGCCTCGTGCAAGAATTGGGATGCTCCCAATGCCCTCTGATTGGGATGCTCCCAATTCCAAAACACGCCTCCGAACACAACACTCCCTTTCATAAATGCTACAGTGTATCCATTTTAGCATTCCTCCCACCCTCTGACCCTTCACTCATGCTCAAAACAATAGAGTAGGCGTTTATCTGGCTCCTGGAATTACCCAGGTATTAATATTAGATATTAATTACCCCGATATTCACGTATTTTCATCCCCCCTCCGCTCCCAGCACCTTCCATATACTTCCCACACCTCTAAAAATCTCCCTCCCAACTCTTCCCCTCGCAAATCTTTCCCCACCTTCCCCATCCATCCAGCGTTTCCAGCCACTTCTGTTATAATATTTTCCTCAGTTCCTTCCATCTGTTCCTTGAGTAACGTTGCTTGTACCACAGAAAATTTGAAAACTAGTGAGTTTCTTTTCTTTTTTATGTTTCTGTGCTTTTGTCTTTGTCCGCTAGAGATAACTTCATATACATTATTATTCATATTCGTGAGAATTTCACATAAGTTATGTATATGGAAGGTTACGCCGCTTTTCGTTTGTTTATAAACTGATTTACATGTCGGGGTAAGGGTAAACCTTGATTTGCATATGATGCACTTCCATTTGGGCATCTTTGCCATCACAATAACGGAAAAGTTCTCAATTTTTCTGTTTTCATCAATGTGGGCAAGCTAAAGCTAAGATAGTTTGAATAATTTTGGGATTAGTGAATTATTGAGCAGTGGTGGATTTTTCCGAGACAAGGTCAATGAGATGGGTACCCGCTAATACTTTTATTCGGACACCCTGAAAAGGATAGTATGGGTTCAAGTGTTCAACGTGGCTGACGGATGCACCTGGAAGTGCTCTCCCAAGGCGATCAAGCAGTAATTGAACTGACTTTGAAGAGCATACCACCACCAAGATTTGAACTTGGATCATCTACACCCAAATAATATTCCGCAAGCCGCCACGAGGGCGTGTGGTGGGGGTGATAGGAGCCATGAGTGCACAATCCCAATCATGACACCTCTACACATATAGGGGTTTGATCATGCGTTGGAAGAAAATTAATTCACATCAAATAGGGTACTTGCGTGCAAAAATATTCAATAACAGGATACGTGTATTCTAAGCATGTCAAACTGTCCAAAATATGGGCCTATTAAATAAAAAAATATAGGATATTGACAAAATATATACACTGCCAATGGTAATGATCTCACTCGCGACGGCTATTGTATCTATTTTGATCTCTAATAGAACGAGGAAAAACGACATTTTAAATATATCCGTTCCATTATCCATCCCCCTAATTTAACGTATGTGATATGATCTACCATAGTAAAGGTAAGTCGGGACCTGTAATATGTCTTATTATTCCTCTGATATAAAAATATGATAACCTGCCTAAAATTTACGCAGTAAATATATCCTGTATTTCAACCTACGGTCAACTAGTGGCACCCATCCTTATTCTTCCAATAGTGTCGTGGCACTGCTACCTGGTTCATGAAAACATTCACAAAGCTAGCGACTCATAGTGCAACATAGCACTCGTTCTAGTTCTAAAATGAATCCTACTTCCGACACACCCGCAGCATACTCTAGGTGTGGCCAAACTAACGTAAAATAACAAAGTTCCGTAACCCTCTCTTCAAATTTCCTCAGTATCCTTTTTTTGAATTCTAATTTTTTATTTGCTATTCCACAATTTTCACGAATGTGTCCCTCGACATGCCCTTAGTTATCGTAACGCTCAAGTATTTTATCGATTCTACGCTTTTGATGTTGCTTCACTGTATGGTATAAGTGTTTTCGGGTGGAATGCTCTGCCTCCACATAATTAATATAACACATTTAATGAAATTTCATTCTAGCTCCCATGTCTAGTAAGCCTTTTTGATTGCATTAGATTGCATTGAAGATTGGGATTAGCTAATGATACACTATCTTCATGAATGGATATATTCCTATACGTATATCACTAACTATCAGCAAATAGATGATGTTAACTGGAAACCTTAGACCCGATGTCATTAATGCATAGAATGAACTTAGATTTGGTTCTTTATTGATATATATATATATATATATATATATATATATATATATATATATATATATATATATATATTTCTCTTGGCTTCTGACTTTAGAGCCCTTTGTTCGATTCTGTATGATGTCTTTAGGCAGCATCAGTTTTACCAAAGCTTTGTTTTTTTCCGTCATCAGTTACTGCGAAGACGATCGAGGAAAAGGAATTGCCCCCCTATACTAAATATACTACAATAACATAAAATGACAAAAAATACAACATGCTTTTTGGAATTGTTACTATACAGTACTTTTAAGGAACGTTTTATTTTCTTTCTAAAAATGATTTTAGTTTCAGAAGTTCCTAAATTATTCGCCCTTTATATCTTCCGAAGTTGCATCTTCGGGTTATTGATTGCATCTTTTCATTATAACATGTACTTGAGCAAGATTGAAGTCTTGGAAGTTAATATTGGAAATATAATTCAAATGTTTATTCTGCCTATCTAATGGGAATTATGGGGATTAAAAATGGGATTAATGGGAAAATCACTCGCCATTGGGTTAAGTGCTATGTGAGCTCACTCCTCGCCTATCAAACCAAATTTTGGGCTGATTACTGAATCTATATATACGTAGAGTTTCATTTCCAGTTAGTCCAGATGGAAAAAGGATTAGTGGAAAAATGTACAAAAATCGATGAACAATTACATGGAAAAAACCGTTGAGCATTGCCATGGTAAAAGGCATTGTTCCGTTTCTGTAGTTGATGAAAACCTCTGTTTGTACGATGGATAAAAACTATTAATATTGTTCATTCGCATTGCTTATAGCATCAAAAATTTTTTTAAAAGTGAATGTGAAATTCTCCAAGGGTTATTGAACAAGTTATTTAGTACAAAATGAATAAAGTAGTATTTAAAAGATTAACCTCTGGAAATGAGAGGATAAAAAGATTAAAATAAAATGAAAAAAAATACAATATGCTGTTTGGAATTGTTACTATACAGTACTTTTAAGGAACATTTCATTTTCTTTCTAAAAATGATTTTAGTTTCAGAAGTTCCTAAAATATTTGCCCTTTATATTTTCAGAAGTTGCATCTTCGTGTTATTGATTGCATCTTTTGATTATAATATATATTTGAGCAAGCTTGAATTCTTTGAAGTTAATATTGGAAATATAATTCAAATGTTTATTCTTAAAACAGGTCTAATTATATAAGCCGTACACCTTTTTTTATAGAAAAAGCAATTTAAAAATGTGTTGTTTTTTTATACAAGTCAGTCCGAGAGGCAGGGTGCTTAACTTTAAGAACCAAACACAGGGTGTTTCGCTCGATTGGTGCACACAATGGTTCCTATTAATGATGTGTTGTTACTCGGATTAATTGAATTTATTCTATGAACTTTGTGTGTTACTCAAACAAGTGAGACGACATTGAATTTTAGATTTAACCGTGAACTGTTACGAATGAACCTCATACAAAATATTAGACACATAAACATAAATATTGGGCAAATAAAATTATCCTCCAACCAATAATGCATTCAGATGAAGAATTTTTAGCATCCATTTTACATATATAGTATTTGCTAAAGACCAACCGAAATAATTCGTGATTCACAAATTCTATTAATCAGAAATATTTATTCTGAAATAAAAACATGCTCAAATGTTAACGGAGTAGTATACACAATGCCGGGGATGTTAATTTTTATTCATAAATAATATAGATATTCTAATTGGAACTAAATCTAATTCTCCTTTAGTGGAAAAACCCATGCTTGGTTGCCTAAATTTTACTGTATTTCCAATGTATATACGTAATTCCAGCCTTATTTCTCACAAAATAACCACTGCTATTAAATGGGATGTTCTTTGCCTAACAAGCTTGAACCCCTCAATCGGGACCTGCAGCTACTTCGAGTCACCTGTGCTACGAGTCAGAGTTCAGTGTGTGTAGCGAACTGAGTTATTACTGAGTAAAGAATAGACATTTAGAGGGAGCCGAAATCACCAGCACATTTTCTCAATAAGGGAACATCAGTCTGCCATTATCTTCTTAACAACTTAGAAGTATACGGCATTTGAAACGCATTCTACCCATTACGCTAAGTTAAATACATTCAAGGCTTTTCTTAGCAGATATGCTTCCATAGTTCCCTGAGTGCCTTTTAGCTTTCAGGTAGGCAACGGAAGAACAACATCCGTCCAAATAAGCCGTTCAAGGTCAGGCCGCACGAGCAGGTTTATTTCCTTCCATGCGCTTCTTAGCCATCATAAGAAAGGCATCTCCAAAAGTGCCTCAAATCCCGCTACAAGGGGTTGATGCTGAAGAGATATCCATAACTATTCGCAGTAGCCCAGGAATTTATGCATTTCCTTTAGATTTGCTGAAGATTTTATGACAATATTTCCATCATTAAGGCATCACATAGCATCGATCTGGTAAGTGCAAAAAATTGCGAATCGGACATATAGTATTTTTATGTCCGATTCGAAAATTCCAAGATCCGAAAATATGACCGATTCGCAATTTTTTTTGCAACTTTGCGGGCCCGGTTTCCGGAATCGGCACACCATTATCGTCTTAAAATGGTCAAAACGGGGTCTTGGCATCCCCATTGACTCCTCGGCCAAGTTTAAGACGCAAAAAAAATATGTCCGATTCGCAAATTTTTCATTCTCCCCCCCCCCCCAGGGGGAAAGACAACTGGTAACTTGTAAGACTTGCCTCTTTTGTACTGTGCTAGGTATCCTCGTTAAACGTGAGCAAATCTTACAAGTGTAAATATCAGGTTCACAGCATACATCAGCTCCCGTACTAGGGTTGGATTCCCGCGCAAGGTACTCCGGGCACCTGCGGCTCCACCCAAGCTATGTGATTTTTCGGGTACCAGATCTTCCTGGGAAACTATAACCGGCATAGGGAAAGGAACTGCCCCCCCACCCTGATGTGTGAATATTCACACATCGTTGGGCTTAGTACTGAGTGAACTCTACTATCACCGACTAAACCGACCTTCGGGTTGATTACTGTGTTTTTGGTTTATATACACACAAGGGTGGTGCAGAAATTTTTTCGACCCAACAAAGGTATAAGACATTTTTTCTGAAACTTTTTAGATCGGAAACTTTTCAGACCACCCACGTATTAGTTTGAACTATTATATTTTTCATCACTTACGACGGGTATCGATGTTCCATGGTGCCTCGGATCCTAACCACATTTCCAGCATCGCATGCGCATAACGAATTTTTTCATTGTTTTACACTTTTTAGCCAGTTTAGCATTTTTAGCCCCGAAATATTCTGAATTCTCGCTCTTCGTCCCCAAGTGCAAAAATGATCGATATTCAACGAAATATTGACATTTTTTTAGCTACGTTTATTATTATTACATCTAGAGAAAAATTATTCAAGGATAGAACTAATTCGGAAAAGTTGCCTGTTCGTGTGGAACTACCTCCAAAGAACACCAAGCATCACCAGTACTACATCGGCGGGCGACAGGATGAAGAATAATCCCAAAATAAAGAGAGAGAAGAACTCGCGAGTTCCATTCCCTCCCAAAATATTCCCCACCCGAACTCAAAGAGTGGAGAATATCCTCCACTTTCCGGGATCCCTAACTTCCTTTACCATGGGTGAAGTCCTTACATTCACCACCACGAACGCATCCCTCCCTAGGGGGCTGGTGTAGAGATGTTATGTGAAGCACAAAATGTAATGAGAAAATGTAAATAACATTAAAAAGGTTAAATATAGGAGCATCTAACAAACTGGTACAGCCGAAAATAACTTCCAAGATCATCACTCAAGCCAATGACGATAATTGCGCTGCATAACGAGTCCTTGGTTCCGCACTAATACGGAGGCCTTGCCCTAACTTTGGTAGTCAGCTCACGAGAGAGCTCGAATAGCGGTAATGTGCGAGTCTAGTGATTGCCACGCTGGTCTGCAATCCAAAGGTCGCGCCTCGTGCGTCGATATGTCATTCTCATGGCGAGAATTTAGGATTACGTTCGCAGTGTCATTGGAACTAAAATTTACAAGAAGTGAAATAATATTAGCAAACACACCACTCATTCTTACAAGTATCTACTCTTGTATATGTACTGTGCATTCGAATACTACCTATAAATACACACTGATTTTAGCGGAAAGCTCTATCATTGATTCACAAAAATTTATATAAAAACATGATAGGAGACTTAACTTTAAAATACCGCGGTTGATTAAGCAATATATCGTATTTGGCATGCAATACCCACCACTAAAAGGGTCGTTATTCCTAATTTTTCATTCCTTGTACACGCCAATTCTAATACTTTTTTGAAAAACGTGATTTGTATGTATACTTGCGGTAGCTTCGTTTATATTCTGAGTGATGGAAGAATGTAATTTTTTATAAACAATAGAGTGGATTGAAATGGATTTATTTCATGAGAATTTAAATCTTGACCGATAATTAGACTGTTAAGGTATTAATTTCCACAACATGCAGCAGGTTATCACAAAAGAATGTAATAACTTGGTTTTATAAAATGAAATTCACAATGGAACCTAGCTGCTCTGCGTTGCACTCGATCCGTAAGGCTTCGACTTTTAACCTACCACGTGAGAATGACATACACCTACAGCATAGTCTAGGTGGGGCCTAACTAGCGCAACATAACAAAGCTCCTTGACCCTCTCGTTACAATTTCCAAGTATACTTTCTATGAATCCTAAATTTTTATTTTCTATTCCGCAAATTTTACGAATGTGTTTTCCTCAGGACATATCTTTAGTTATCGCTGCATCAAATTATTTTACCGATTTTGCCGCTGTTACGTTGGTTCCCTGTATTGTGTTTTTTCGGGTGAAAGTCATCGTCGTCCCTTCTACCCATCTGAAGCAATTCATAAAAGTTCCATGAAATACAAATCAGTGAAAAAAGTGGTAATAGTAAATGCTCACTCGAAGTGAATGATATACGATATTAGGAAAAATTAGGAAATCACAATCGCGGGAACACAACCAGGAGAACACCTCCTTGAGGGTTTTGAATGTTAACATGATGGTTAATTGTGAATTCTTTGCACGCTGATCATTAGATAGTAGCTTTAGAATATGCAGAAATGCATATTGTAAAGCTACTTTCAAATACATATTCAAAATATAGCGAGCTATGCTCTGCTTCCTAGCTGATGGTGCCAACTTAAAGCAATATTTTTAGAGGTCTTAATCAATACAGACGCGGGAGGGACAATAAAACTCACATTTTTTATTTCCGTACAAGAAGCGTTGATTTCATTCACGGATCATGGCTATGTTCTATCTTTCATCAGTTCTCCGTCCAATTAAAGAACCTTAATGAGGCAATAATCTTTCTAATATAACTAAATATCTGCTCGGAGATCTTAAATAATTACGACTTTCTTCGTTAAGCTTTACCCTCTCCCAAACACATACGCACACAATTTCTAAACCTGCACTCGAGTGAAAACTAGGTGAAAGAAATAGAAACCTCACGGTTGATCTCCATTCCATAACATTTCTCTCAATATGTCTTCGGACTTCCCTTCCTGGTCGACCACCTTCCCCTTACCCCTCCCTCTCTCCCAAACAACTCATCCCCCCCCCCCGTTGCGACTTCCCGATGTCCGGTAGTTTTAATTCCTTCGAGACGGTGGCGCAAGCAACCAGTTTGGCTGGCCCACCGATAGACCTGACCTGGACTACTCGAGACACTCCTTCCCGACAAAATAATGCATATTCTAATGCTTGTGTTTAATAAAATCACTGTTTCCCCGGAAGACAGGCATAAAATCTTATTTCGCCAATCATCCTAGGGACCATCTTGATATTTTTTCACTACTATCGGCGTAAAATCTATATGAGATCGGACATAAAAAACATACAAATAAAAATTGGATTACAAGCAAATTTACTGCTATGGCCATTTAGCAGAAGTAATTAGCTCAACAAAGTCAGAAAAAGGAAAAAAAACTATAATGCTATTGCAGAAATAGAAACCTAGAAGTAAAGCCACGACCAATTTCACCATCAGATTTTGGATCCATTTTCACTCAGTTGAATTTATTAATTTAACGCTAATTTACTTTGTTAAAAATATTGATTAGTGAGTTCTTTTAGTAGAAGTAATATTGAAAATTTTAAGTGATTCGGGGCTCATAGCACAGCCCACCACTAACGAATGGAAATTAAACGTATAAAAAGCGTACCTTACCGAATAGGAATTCGGACCGTCGGCATTATGCGGATTAGATCGCTGTCTACCGGACCAACCCAATCGAAAGGAATGCGTGTCGGGACTGGATGAAGCAGCGGTGATCGATATCGCAACTATATTTCTTCCAATAAAATTTTCCCCTCAATCATTTATTGCTTTCCGAGAAATGCAAGGTAATTTAACTGTGCGCGTTTAATTGGAAACCATCTATACTGAAAGATAAATAATAGAGGCAGGAGAAAGTTCTGCTCTACAAAGTTCTCACCATTGAATACCGAAGAAATTAAAATATTGAAGAAATTTTCTACGGCAATAATGCTCAAAACGGTCAAGACCAGCTAAACAGCTCTCTTAAATGATTGACCCCAGTTAAGTATTTCCCAGTCGTTACAATAGATATAACACAATTTCTCCTATTGTTTTTTCAATTTAGGTTTTGCTATCAAATCTTCCTTAAGAATGAAGACAATATTTTTGATAGGTGAGTTGTGATGAATGATAATATAAAAAATATCTCAGTTTTGAAATTTTTCGTATTGTGAAGTGCGGAAGAAAATTGGGCATTAATAGCCAAAGTTAATTGGCATACGATTTTGGAAATCAAGCCTATATGGTGGAAAAACCTTAGATGGTACTAGTGGATAAAATTAATAACGTATTCTTTGAGCATGACGAGGTCATCGATATGAATTCTGTTTGCGTGTAGTAGGAGCTGATTATCTGACTTCCTTGACTTTGTCAAGACTGAATAGACATTTAAGAGAAGGCATAGTCAAAGAAGGATAAAAACGGACAGAAGCACACACTTCTTTACAGGAAAAGCATTTTCGTAGCTATGGCCGGAGCTTACGTTCAAGCATTTAAAGATTGGTGGAAAATTAGGACGGAGAGAGTAAGGGAGGATATGGTTGGAAGAAATTCGGTTTCGGAATTATACACTCCAATTAAGTGAAAAATCGACTAAAAAAGCCTCAACAATGTCGAAAGCTAATCGCACTACTACTGAGACCAGTTCCATCAACTATTCTCCCTAAACTACCAACTAAATAATATATGGACTATCGGAATTTGCAATTGAAAAATTATCAAGAAGTGAATTGGGAATTTCAAAAATTTGTAATTCCACTTTTTTACAGGCTTAATATGTAGAAAGGCCAATACAATACGAAGATATTAAAGACGAATATAACATTACATGTACAAAAACAGAAATTACCTATAAGGGATAATATGAAATCTATGAACAATAAATATTAAAATCGAGGTTAAAAAAAATTGGAGATGATTGTAACTCTTATCTTAAATGAACTAACAAAGGATTTAAGGCAATTAGAGTCAATAAACGAAGTGAAAAGTAAAATAAAGGTTGATGGATACATGGAAAAGACTAGCGCTTTGGAAAAAAACTATAACTGTTACATCTTGTGATATAATTTTTTGTTTTTGTGGGACCTGCTACCAAGCCAGAATAGACTAGCTTAGCAAGACCAGACTGAGTTATTCCAAATTTTTCTTTCTTTTATATTTGTGCTTCTCTCAATGTATACTAACGATGTATATGATTAGGATTGTATGCAAAATGTCTTTAGCATATAAATTTACTGTAGTACATGATAAATAAAAAAGTTGTTTCACTTTAACTACCTTATTTAAACCATTAATGAAATATAGTCATCCATAATCACTGAAACCAGGGCATTGCATGCGAAAATTTAATCAAGATTCATTGTTGATTTTCGTTGCTGGAACGCAACACTGTTCCTCAGTTATTGGTTGTTGATCGGGTTGCGACTCCTGTATGGAGAACCGGGTGTAAATATCTTTCGCGCAATATGTAACTGGGACGTCGTTAATGGACACGTGGGTCATCATCAAGGCATTCCACGGTGCGGGGGTTATTGTATATTGCTATGGATTATTTAAAAATACAGGAGCTCAGACCAAATGTAATCCTAAATCCCTGACATTTGCCGGCACTCTTTGTGGGGTCCAAATTACAGTTACACTTCTTCGCGCTCTCCACTTACTCAACATTCTACCTCTGTCGCACCTTCCACTAATTCCTTTTCCAAAGTATCTGCTCAATCCGTTTTTATGTCTTATTCCAACTGACCCATCCAACTTTCACTCTTGCTTCATATCAGCTGACGTAGTTTCATATGTCTTCCTCCTCATCCAAATTCATTTATCATCCCTTACTGCGTTCCCATTAAAAAAATCTCCAATCTTTGCTCATCCTTCATTAAACTTCCCAGATTTCTATCCATATAAGACTTCTATGGCTCTTAATGGTTTCAAATCATTTAAAAATCTCTCTAACCAGTGATCCGGTAATAAGTTTCCGCCCGCAATGATAAACTTCATATCTTTATTCCTTCCTCAATTTCATTTTCAATAATTGCCGAATACTTTCTCACTGCTCCACTTTATTTATTCCTTGCTCTAATATTGGGCTCTAGTAGACTACTCCTCGAGGACATTCGCTCTCTTTTTTCCTTATCTTCTTCTTCCTTCATTAGACATCCTGTGCATTATTAACTATACAAATAAAGAATTACCTTGTTTATAACGGGAACAAAAATTCTAATGAAAATTCCAGCGGATCTGCGGTATACAACTCGATTTAGTTAGATATAAGTATAACATCTAAATACCAACTGACTGATAAAAAATACCTGCTCCATGAGAACTGCACTAGCAATAGTAGGAAATGTGGCACATATGTTCACAAGGTTTGTTTAAAAAGTATCGGGAACAATTTTGTCCTCCCGTCACTCCGCGCAGGCGAGGGGATTTAAACTTCAATACGCGCCAAGCGCCAATCACCTGCGAGCCTTCGTTTAGGCTAGATTGTGTTTTTAGTGGACCCTTGTCTAGTGACTCGGTATACGTGCAAGCTGTACAACTGTTCGCTGCAATTTGCACTTGTAGCTGAATGAACAGTCATACGTCATCATTTTTGTGTTGGATTGTGGAAATCGGGTCCGGAGACGATGGGGGTTAGTCGCCAAGTGTTCAAGGATGGAGGATTGTCACAAACTGCAGCTTTTAAGTGGCACAAGATCTTCAAAGAAGGCTCATAGAGTATGGAGGACGAGCCCCTCGCTGGACGGCCGTTGACGTCAAGATTCGACGACAACGTGAAGTGCTGAATTCAGACCGACGGTGAAAAGTGCGCCTGATCGCAGATGGTATTGGAATTGATAAAATGACAATGCACACCATTATCACTGATAATTTGGCGATGCAAAAAACTGTGCTAAACTCTCCTCAAAGGCATTGGCGGACGACCAAAAGCAGAGTTGGGTGTCTGCCTGCGAAGACCTACAACGCGACGCGGCGATTTCCCAACCTCCTACAGCCCCGACTTGCTACCAGCAGACTATTTCCTATTCCCATTAGTGAAATATTTACAATTTATTTAAAAGTGAATAGTTCATTTAAATGTGTTAAATATTTGTCTTGGCGTAAATGTGGAGCATATGAATCCACTAACATGTTCTTGTTCATGCAAAACTGGCATGGTTGCATATGCAATTGCTTGAAAGCAGGTGGATCTTTCACTGAACGGTATCCCTTATTAGCCTAATTTGCGTTTTCTGGAAATTTATTTTAGGCATGTGGCATAGAGGAGATTACGTTTTTTAGTTTTAATGGTAGTCCAAAAATTAAAGGCTTTTGATAGAAACAAAACGTACCTTTTCGCAGCTAAGTCCCGTTTAATATGACACCCGTATCAACACACGTTCGCACCCGCACACGTATCAACTATTTTTCAACTTGTATACTTTCTGTCCCCCTCATTCCACAGAATGTACCAAATATTTTTCTTCCTCTACCTCTTGTACCCAACCTTTCCCCTTATTCAGTCTTACAGCATTCTTCTTCTAACATTCAATTGCCGCCAGTTCATGTACTATGCCCTTGACAGCGAAAATAATACCAGTTGAATAACTTGGTCCACTGAATTTCAAATGTTCAAATAGCACTCAAGAAATCTAGGAATTCCGTAGAACATATGTTGACTAGAATCGTATTTTTGAGACGCATAAGGACAATTATTATTTCGATGGGTTTTGGTTAAACTTTAAAGTAGTGAGCTCTCTCATATTATCTCATCCTTCTACGCAGTGAAAGGGGCAGGTAACTGTCAATTAATAATTAATTTTAGGTAAATCTGTAATATACATTCAAATCCTTCCTTCAAGGAAGTACAAACAATTAGGTGCTTCGTTTCTTTTTGATTTAGTGGTTCATTCCTGTACCTGTTACTTGCTTCATCACAAAATCGTTTATGACTTGATTAATTTTGAAATGAATAAACGATATTTATGGAGATATCATTACTTGAGATATTATGAATGTAATATTCTCTATATTCAATTATAAAAAACGAAAATGACGAGAGTACCAAAGTTAAAGATGTTATTTTCCTTAAAACATTTGCCTTGTAAATATGTAGGATTGCCTGAATTTTCATGTAACATTCATAATTCCCCTACAATTTTTCTTATTGTAAAAATTGTAGTTGTCTCTAAAAAAGGTACTAAAAACAATTAGAACCATAAGGGCTATTTAAAAAAATGTTTAAACTAGGAACCATTTACATCCCAAAATAAATTACAGAAAATTCTAATGTAAAGTTAACACTGATTATTGGATAATGAAGGCAATTATTTGGAAATGTGGTGAGCGCGGAGACGTTTTAACGCGTGTAATGAAATTATGCATGCAGACAGAATATACATAAAATTGGGTAAATTTCAACAAGAAAATTACATTGAATGCTCTTCATAATCAATAGGAATTCGTCCTGAAAGCCTCATACTATTCCTTCCAAGGAATATTTTCATTTAACTAGACAGAAGCTCTTGCCATCACCTACATTACATACACAAAATACAGTAATGTAGTCAGGCAACCCCTTCACCGAAATAATGTATCTATCATCGGGATAGGTATGTTTTTTGTGATAAAAATTCTTATTTGTGAAAATTAAAGATATGAATAACAATGATAGGTGCATCTTAAATGCGACGCATGGATAAACATTTAATCAAAACCTCCTGTGGAGAGGATAGCCATGAGCTCCGTTTTCCACCTAAAACCATACTCATAAAAAGTACATTAATAATATATGCTCATTAATGAGTCTTCAAGAGCTTCAAAGTAATTTTCCGTGAGAGCAGATGTTATCAATATTCACCCAAATACAATGATACTAATCTTTATTAATACGTATTTTAGTATATACACGGAGGTTCCATTTAATATGCACGCCAAAAATAAACGAAGGGTGTCTAAACATAAATATTTTAAGACTCCTCAACCAGGACTCCTGAAGGTAATGACGACTAAGAAAGTATTGAAGTTTTAGTAACTGTATTTAATTTCATTTGCGGGAAATGTCTACGACATTAACTAAATTATGTAATCTATAAAGATATAAAGAAATAAAGAAATTGGCAGGAAAAATTCATTATAAAACCCTTTTAAATGAATCAAGGAAATGTGAAATAAAAATTATAAGAAAAATATCTACTGATAATAGTTTTAATAAAATCCTCTTTCTTTCATTAAATAGCTTGCATTCTACGACCAGAATTATTCCAATTCATATACAATTGCCCTCCCATGGACTACAACCTTGTCGTGGTGGAAGGGCTTGTGTGTTCCGATGACCCCTAGAGCTGTGCTGGCGGGAGTAATAATAATTACTCCTGGAAGGGTCACCCATGCCAGATAGGTCGAAGGTTAGGAGCCAGACGAAAGGTAGTCCACGCAGCGTCTGTTCCTCAGTGAGGCGGCTGCAATGGCGTCTGACCCCAGTGGGGCGGCCATTAAGTGATGGTGTCACGTTAAAAACACTATTGAGGAAGGCAACGGGAAACCACCTCAATTATGATTCCCAAGAATATTATGATGGGCACTATAGATAATATGAGTCCTGGCAACTACGGGACTCGGCCCAAGAGGCCGTGTGTCGTGCCCGGCAGCGGGAGAGGCAAGGCTTCCGCGGTCGTCATCCCACGAAACCCTTGCAGGGAAGAAATAACTTCAGCAGGACAGAAGACTCAGAAGAAGGTGAAAGTAGTTAGAATAGGAACCTGGAACGTCAGGACAATGTTGAGGAGAGGCAAATTAGAAAATATTAAGCGAGAGATGGAAAGAGGTAACATAGATGTTTTAGGCCTCTGCGAGGTGAGATGGAAGGATAGCGGGGATTACTGGAGTGACAATTATAGAGTAATATACAGCGGCGGGGACGAGAGCCAACGAGGGGTTGCCGTAATTTTAAATAAAGGGGTAGGAAGAAGCGTAGTCAACATAGAGCAAGCGACAGATAGAATTTTACTCGTAGAGATTAAAGCAGAGCCGACGAACTTGGTCATTATTCAGGTATACATGCCACCGAGCAACCACAAGGAGGAAGAAGTCGATAGGATGTATGATGAGTTAGAGGATATCATCGCGAGTGTTCCTGCAGGGAAACATTTAATAGTGATGGGGGATTGGAATGCGACGGTAGGCGAAGGAAGAGATGGTGGTGAGGTGGGGGACTATGGGTTAGGCACGAGGAATGAACGCGGAGAGAAAGCAATTGAATTCTGCAGGAGACAGGGGTTAGTCATCACCAACACATGGTTTAGACACCACAAAAGGCGTAGGTATACATGGAAAATGCCAGGTGACTCAGAAAGGTATCAGTTAGATTATATTATGGTTAGGCACAGGTTTAGGAACAGTGTGATAAATTCGCACAGTTTCCCAGGAGCGGATGCGGACTCTGACCACAATTTAGTTGTTATGAAATGTAATGTTCGTTTCAAGAAGATAAGGCAAGGGCGGCGGGTTAAAAAATGGAATTTAGAAGCAGTAAATGAATTAACGAAGAAGGAGTATCAGGAGGCTGTAGAGAAAATGATGGATGACGGTAAAGAACTGAGTGCTATCGAAGAAAAATGGGAATGTATCAAGAAAGGGATATTGGAAGCCGCTAAAGACACTATAGGAACCGTTAACGGGAAAAGGATAAGGAAACCATGGGTAACGGATGAGATGATTGCAAAGATGGACGAGAGAAGAAGATGGAAAAATGTAAACACAGAGTTAGGCAAAATGAAGTACAAAGAGTTAAACAATAAATTGAGAAGGGCCACAAATAAAGCAAAAGAAGAATGGTGGAAAACGCAATGCGAGGATATGGAAAGTCTACAGAAGAAGGGTGAAATTGGTGCTCTATACAGCAAGGTTAAGTTATTATCGGGAAGTAAGAAGGCAAGATCTGTGCTAACAGTTAAAGATAAATGGGGTAAGATAATAGTTGAACCAGGAAAAATCCAAGAGAGATGGAAGGAATATATAGAAACACTGTATGGTAAAGAACTTAGGCCGACAAGGTTAGACATAGAAAAGGAACATGAGGTAGAAGAAGATAGCTTAGGTCCAGGCATACTCGACGATGAAATAGAAAGGGCATTAAAGGAGATGAAAGCAAACAAGGCTGTGGGGGTGGACAATATTCCTGTAGAAATGTTGAAATGGTTAGGGAAAGGTGGGAAGAAGGCCATATATGGACTGATTCGTAGTATCTATGAGGAAGGAATCTGGCCGGAAGATTTTGTGAGATCGGTGTTAGTTCCTATTCCAAAAAAGGCAAAGGCCTCGTCATGTGAGGATTACAGAACAATAAGTTTGATATCCCACGCAGCTAAAGTTATTCTCAGGATCATCAACAAAAGGATAGAGAGTAAGGCAAATGATTACTTAGGGGATGATCAGTTTGGGTTCAGGAAAGGAAGAGGTACGCGTGATGCCATTGCAGTAATGAGATCACTAGTCGAGAGAAATATAGAGTACAATCAGGACGTTTTTGCCTGTTTTGTAGATTTCGAAAAAGCGTTTGATAGAGTGAATTGGGAAAAATTAATGCGTGTATTGCAAAAAATAGGAATGGATTGGAGGGACAGGAGACTGATCCGCAACCTGTACATGTCTCAGACTGCTCAGGTGCGAGTGGGGAACGGAGAGTCCGGATGGGCAGTGTTAGGAAGAGGTGTAAGGCAGGGTTGCCCATTGTCACCGGTACTGTTCAACGTATATGTAGAGGAAATGATTAAAGAGGCATGGGAAGAACTGGAGGTAGGAATGAAAGTCGGAGGGGAATTCGTAAAATCGGTTAGGTTTGCTGATGACCAAGCATTAGTTGCTCAGTCAGCCAAGGGGTTGCAAGCATTGTTGAGTGAATTGGAGGTTCAGTGCGATAAATATGGGATGAGAATCAATATTAATAAAACAAAGGTTATGCGATTTTCTAGAAAGAAAAAGGCTAAGCTAAATATTAAAATAGGCGGGGAAAGAATAGAGCAGGTAGAGCAGTTTACATATCTCGGAAGTGTTTTGGACCAACACGGTCAAAGTGGTAGGGACGTAAGGAGAAGAATTGCGCTAGGCAAGGAGGCTTTCTCAAAGAGGAGGGAGTTGATGACGGGGACGTTGAGTAGGCATGTTAAGACTAGACTCGTAAAAACTCTGATATGGAGCGTAGCTATGTACGGCGCGGAAACGTGGTCGCTGAAGCAGGAGGATAGACGTAGATTGGAGGCTTTTGAAATGTGGGTATGGAGAAGAATGGAGAAGGTGAAATGGACCGAAAGGAAAACAAATGAGGAAGTACTAGAAATGGTGGGGGAGGAGAGGGGTTTGTTGAGAGAAATCCTATGGAGGCAGGAAAAGTGGATGAAAGGCGTATTGAGCGGTAGTGGAATGTTGAAGAGGGTAATAGAGGGGAGAATGTTGGGCAAGCGTGGTAAGGGTAGGAACAGGATAGGGATGTTGGACGGGATGAAGGGAGGAAAGAAGTACACCGAGATGAAGAGGGACCTAATATAGATTAGTTTGCTAGGTGGGGAGTTACAAAATGTTTATTTGATAGTTGTGTCCATCCAAAAACCTACCTTAACCGGTAGATTACCTAATAATAATAATATACAATTGATCACACTGTCACACTCATATTACTTCGCATTCTTGTACAAGGCTTTTTTTATTTTGTACAGATCTTTAGTACGTGTGGTTGAACTATAGCTTATATAGTTTGGTTACTTACCATTTTCTAGGTTAATTAAGGACTCCAAATTCTAAATATCCACATAAAATGACCTAGAAAAATTCATTTAATTTTTTCTATTGTTATCCACTAAACAAAACTCAAATCTCCAGTCTTCACGCACACTAATCTCAAAAATCAAGTTTCCAAGCCATAGAAAGTATACTCCATCCTAATCGTTTCACCAGTCTTTTCTTTAAGTCTTTAATTTAGCTGCCTGCCATCAACGCTCGCCTCTTCGCGAACGCCTCTTTGCTAAATGCAATTCTTACTTTTATGTCCTTACTGTTCTGCCCACCCTCTTCCAAAACTCTTTCTAAATAGATGACCTTTTTTACCTGTTTTATTTTATGTTCCCGTATATTAATCTGGACTTTAATAACCTCATGAATAATTTAAAGATATTATTTTTTATTACTTTTTTGTTGAAAAAATTAATTATAGATGCCTCATGGATTAAATTAAATTCACTTTCATGTAATTGAAGCGATTCTGGCTGTTATTGAACTGCTGAAATAGAATTATAAATAGGCAAGCAATATTTTTATCGTTGTTTAAAATTCTCCTGAGGAGAGAAGAGTTACCAGAATAGCCAATAAAGTGTAAAACCTTAAACATATCCGCCGTTGAGACAAATACACGGTAAACGTAATACCTAATTTGGAATCCAATGTCAAAGGCCGCCACCTCTAAATAAAAATTGATCTAATAGCATTTTCCCACGCTTCATAAACATAGTGACCGAAGGAAGCTCCCAGGAACCAATATTCCCCGTTTATTTTTCTGCTGATTGTGGACTATTCATCAATCATCCTTCACCCCACCATTTCTTTCTTCGAGCTTGTTTTAGTGCGTCCTTCAATGTAATGGTTAACCTTTGACTACGGCGTGAGAGATATGGTGTACGCCTCCGGCCCTCTCTCGAGCAAGGTAAAATATTCAAATGGGAGGATGGGTATGGTGAGCACTTGGCAGGCCGTGGCACAAAGTCACGATTTCGAACTAGCACAACGGAACTAAACTTCCACTACTGCGGAATGACGTTGCCAGAGGACGTCTTCGGTCCAAATTTAACGCCCAATATGGTATGAATTTCATCCGATGCCCACTTTCCACTGTTTTTTCCATCTAGCGTTACATTTAGTAAATTGTTAATTTCACCCATCTTCCGCCAAATTGTAGATTTGGCAGTTTACTCAGAAATTATGAGCGAAGAAGGGACAATTTTACAGGTAATTGTAAATGAAAAGAATCCCGATCAAACTATTCCCATACTTACCAAGCTTAATATTACTCTGTTTAAAAGTACCTTATTTTTTCAAATCTAAACGTGTGGGAGGATCAATGTTTATTTACTGTGATAAATAGAAATATTTTTAATAAAGAACAAGAGAAAAGAGAGTTAATTCTATGCTCTATTTATCTGTTAGCTAATCTCATTAATGTTTATCATTATGAAGAACTTCAGGTTTTTTTGTTGCATGCTATCATCTTCATTTCACGTCGTTATTTTTATTTCGTTTGACTAGTACAAAATCAAGTCAAAAAAACTGGTACAAAATCGGTAGCCGCCAATCAAGCTTCGTTATTTGGCGTTATTTCATCTTCTGTTGACATGTGGCCACCGTGTATCTCAAAGGCCGTAATTTCATTGCTATAATCTTCAAAATGATGTAGTCGAATATTACTTCAAAATACGAGTGTATATTCTGGACATGGAAACAACAAATTGTCTCATCTTCATAAC
Organism: Hetaerina titia; assembly: GCA_037158775.1. NCBI lineage: Eukaryota > Metazoa > Arthropoda > Insecta > Odonata > Calopterygidae > Hetaerina > Hetaerina titia. Next base: position 75,775,751 of record CM073779.1, read on the forward strand.
GGAGACACGTAGAAAATATCTCATTTTAATTTATAAGTGATTAAAGCTTTGTCTTCTGATAAAATATCAGTTAGATTTATCATCTTGGCTATTATTATTGTATTTTTTTAAACACTCCGATCAATTTCTTACTTCCGAGTATATAAACACATCTTCATTTGTTACTCCTCTTCGGCTCTCCCAAGTAGTTTTGAACTCTCGGGATTCATTGGTACACGCTATGGTAATCCATTTCTCTCTCAACATAATTCGAATATTATATACATGTCCGCCATAGGGTTTTTAAAAAATAATTTTAAGAAAAAACTCTCCAGTTTCCTACGAGGTCACTTCAGCTTTTTCGCCTAGAAACACAGGTGAAATGCTCCATGAAAGATTTTTTGTTAACAATACTCTCATACCGCATCAACAGCTAATTATATTTATCTCGTATACACGCCGCTCAAATCTTTCGCATTCAGTGCAAATAAAAAAAGGGCATACATAAGTTTTCATCTAGTCATCACGATATACTTTCTTGGAAAGTTCGAGATATTTATAAGCATTATTCAGAAGGAATAAACATGCTCTTCGAATTCTTGGTAATACTATTTACATGAAATCGAATTGAAAAAGATCGCGTAGTCCAATATTCATGTGAAAGGAAACTTGTAGGTATTACTAATTAGATCTTACCTTTCTAGAACGAATTCCTCTTCGTTTATCCTTTATACTTTGTCAGACATGGTGTACTCTGTAAATGATTGTCGATGCATGAACATTTGCATAATATCATATGTGTAAATACAGTTATATAATTTTTACCTATTTTACTGGAAAGCAAAGAAAAAGTGACAGAATTTTATAGCCTTTATATAATAGCCGCATCCAGGGAGTTTGATATCAAGCTGTTTATATATTTTCTGACGTCTACGTTCAACAAAATATCTCTTCATCATTTGAAGACATTGAAAAAATGAATATAGGAGTCAGTCAACCCATAGTCCGCGTGAAAAACTTTACCTCTGAAACTAGGAAGGATAGTACATGCAAATTTATCTGAAAGGTTAAACATTTTAGCTGACTCTCTGAAATTAATTCTTGGATCCTATGTGAGGCGATGATGCTCTGATTAAACACCTCTACTCAATTATATGAATGTGCTCTGATGTCACTGCTATGTGCTTTGAATGCGTTCACGTTCATTTCTTATTGCACATAAGATGATGGCACCCTGATATAAGAGGTGAAGGATTAGGTGATTAGGAGATTAAGATTAGCATTTTTACAATGTAGAAAATAAGACATGACGCAACAATCAATACTGTTAGTTATGTTTCCATGGATGATATTAATTCATTTAGTACTACCTATTCACGTTTTCATAGAAGCTTATAATAAAGAGAATATTAGTATACATGATAATAAATACATACCATGTAATTTCTTCGTGCCCAGTAAAATACAGTGGCGTGAATAAATTTTTTAACGTTTCCTCAGGAAGCTGAAAAATTTTCAACGTGGATTTTCCCAAAAATGTACCCTGTGCACCAAAAGTTTTAATTAAAAATAATTGACATTTAATCGGCATTCTACCATATACGTGTGTGTCACCCCAATAACTAAACAACTGAAAGCAATACCTAAAAAATTAAATAAAAATAATAATTAGGATCATTATCTTGAGCTTTCAATACCATATCGCCAAAACTATTCAGCGAGCTAAAGTAACCTTGTCATGAGGTAATAGGTACCAAAATTATTGAATTATCAGCCGCACCGATCCGGTGGTGTACCAGACTAGTCATTAGTTAGGAATTGATTGAACAAGTTTCAGTCTTTCGTCAACAAGTCAGTTCTTGCTTAGGACACTACACAACGGTTAGACTCCACTGATTCATACAGCTATATTGACTACATGATAATCCTCTTAAGCCAAGGATTGGAGTATTCGCGATAAATAAATGAGAAATTGTGAAAAAGGTGTTTATTCACAGGTTCCCGTTATGAGAAATAAATACACATTTATCGTTTTTTACAAGGCCTTTAACGGGCTTACATTATGTAAAAACAAATAGGGAAATATTTCCAAAATAATAACAAAAATGTTGATTCGGGCTACAACTTCTAAAGTGCAATACTTTTGGAGTTATCCTTTTTGTCAATGATGTCACTGGACGGTCCTCGTCACTAACTGCAGCTCAGCTCTCGGGGTACTGCTTTGTAGCTTCTGCTATTGCTTTCCTTCCCCGCATCAAAACGTCACGAAATGATATCCATATTTAAAAAATAAACAAAGGAGAAGGAAGGAGGGCTTTGGGACTCGAATGAGCGGGGACTAGACTTGGGTCTAATAGTAGCCGAAGGAGATGTCGTGAAGAGGTGCTCCGGCACCCGCGGGGAGAGCGTAGTCCTTGGCCAGGCGGTCCAGGATTCCTCCGGAGGCCCTCTGGGGGGCCTGCTGCTGCTGCTGGTACCTGGGGGCTTGCTGCGGCTGTGGCTGGTACCTTGGGGCTTGCTGTGGCGGTGGGGCCACACGGGGACCCTGGTGCGCAGCGCCGGCGGCGAACTGTTGGGGGCCGAAGTGCTGCTGAGGTTGGGGGGCTGGCTGGAAGGCCTTGGGCCTTGGGGGCGGGGGAGCGAAGGACTGGGAGTGAGCGGGAGCAAAAGCAGCGGGGCGCGGGGCGGGTGCGGGGGCCGCGCCGGGGATGGATAGTGCGCGGGGGGGCACGGGTCCCTGAGACCTCTGTGGCGGGGGAGGGGGTGGCCGGTGGTGCACCACTTCCTCCTCTACTTCGCGGTACTGCACGGGTGGGGGCGGGCGGGCCGCGGGGCGGGTCTTGAAGGCCCGGGGCGGGAGGGGCTCCTCCTCGGTGGTCTCATCGACGAGGGTAGGCGGGGCGACGGTGATGCCCTCACCCGCGGGCTGGAAGCCGTAGCGGTCAGCGCCGTACTCAACCACGCGTACTTTGCCTGTGTCGTCCACGAAGCCGTACTTGCCCTTCACGTCACCCGTGGGGAACTTGGTCTCGATCTTGAAGGTTCCATCGGCGCCCTCGTATCCGTAAGTGTAGGAACCGTCCTCGTTGTGTCTGAAAGAGCAAGGGTCAGGCGCTTTCGTTAACAAGGATCCTTCTCATGCTGAACTTTAAACACAAAAGAGTACTTCTAGCTCTAGTCTTTGACGTGGGAAACATGCGGACAAGCAATTATATAATTAAGATTTTAGATTATAAATTGAAATGGTACTAGTACGGAATTACGAGAAGTAGCATCTGAAATAAGAAAAGATGTTATGCAAAAGTAATTGCTGTGAATAGAAAGTTTAAAAAAATAGCATGAGAATTACATCACGACGGAGTGTCAAAATATTTAAATCTCTTGTATTAATTATAAACATCTCTTTTCTAAACATTTTAACTTTTAAAAATTTCACAATATGATTTTGATCTTGATTTTTAAATATGAGATTGTGTGTAAAGATCGTAACATGCACAATTGTCGAGATATCACGATCAAAAGTGTCATTTTTCCACCCAGGTTAGGAAATCAGGATCGATGCCCTCGAAACCAGAATATGTTTTAATCAGACATAGTCTAGTTTTCATCATTAATAGCTATCCTTATAACTAACGAATATTTCTATATTGACCAGTTAACAGCAGATGATTCTGAAGCTAATTGTACCTTAAATATTACAGTTTAAGTAATAGTTTTTCTTAGTTCCTTCAATCTTTCAACTGATGCATCTTGGCCACTTATCGCTAATATTTCTTTATGAATTATGAATGATGTATATCGGCCGAAAAATATCTCTCTGTCTGTATTCTGGATCACCTTTCGGTATGCGCATTTCGGTATCACCTTGCGGTTTGGTAGATTGTAGTATGCCTAAATGTGATTAGTGTATTCGATTATTATGGGTATCTAAACATGAAAAGGTACCAGCATTATTTCCGAAATAAAATTGCAGTTGAGTGGTGTAGGTATTTAGGTTACGTAGAAGTATTCAATTTGAGAATAATTTATGAAAATATTTGTGTCTCCTAATGCAATTCAAGATTAGGAAAAACAAAATTAAAATCACCAAAATAATAGCTAGGAGTACCAAAATGTGGAAACAGAAATCATGATCATAAATCGTATCATGATTTTGTGCCATCGGATTTCATGATCTCTTCACATATTTCAACTAGTCGTTAAGTATTGCACTGGTCAAGGAATGGGTCCTAATAAAGAAACCCCTTCCAGGATCATACAACCAACCGCTATGTGGTGTCCATCGATAGAGCTATCATCATTAGTGGGACCATATTCCCGAACCAACAGCAGGTCACCTCGGAAAATGTAACTAGGAAACGTAGTTTTTGATTAACCCCTTGCTTGTTCTATATTTTCCAGCAGAGCGTCGTCTCATTGCAAATATATACTACTCAGCTACAATTTTACTTCGGAAATTGTTATTATTATGTTGCTGGTATATTTTTATGTTTAGACATTCATAGTAATGGAATAAACACTAATCTTCTTTAAGTTAAAATGATGTCACGCAAAACAGTTCCATGGGTCGCCAGTTTGGTGCCAATTTGTATCCACTTTCACGTGGTTATAGACATTCATATTTTGTCATTTTATCCGTTAGAAATCGTACAATTGGAAAAATAAAATACTAGCTATTGTGTGTCGTCAATTAACAAAGGAAGGAGCAATTGGACTTTTCACTTGAGTTCTGAAAATATGAGAATTTAAGGAATAGAAATAGGTCCCTTCCGTTTGAGTTATGGCTCAAACGGAAACAGAGTTTCAATCATACATCATGTTATGGGTAATTTGCCCGTTAGCAAGAGAAAGCTCAACACCATAGTGGCTAGTTGGTTGAATATTGTTACGACAGTGCTTTGAGCGCCGGCAAACTGGAAATACGACGGCAAGAATCGGACACAAGGAAAATAAAACCGGTGCAAAAACTCTACTTTCTGCTTATAGGAATGGGCAATTCAGATTTGGAGGTCGTCATCACAAACGGTACGAAACTTTAAACGGTGTGAAGCGCTAAAAATATACATGCAATCACAAACTCTCGAAATAATATAACAATCTATGTAATCCAGGATTTTCTAAGACTTTTATGTAGCAACATAAATTGAATTAAACAATTAAACTTGAATGCTTATCAGCTTAACTTATATATGCTCAAAAATGCCATCAGCTAAAAACTGCTATCGATCGATCATGAACATTTTTGGAGCGAACAATACAGCACGGTTTTCCGTACGACAGTGGTCGTGGTATATCGCTACTTCTTCAGAAAATTCTAACAGACGAAAAGGGGATTATAATATGATAAATTAAAACGAATGGATGATTCATTTGTAGATATTATTTCTCAGCCGGAAATCACTAAGAGTTATCTCCTTTGGCATTTATTAGCCAAAGCCTAGTGTTTTAGTATTAGTGGCTCAACATTTTTTCGAAAGGGTTTTGGGGTCAGTCAGTCACATATGGATGATTATACATTATGATAATTCGAATACTTCCCAATGGTATTTCATTTGTTTCCTTCGTATTTGTATTCTTTCTAAAACACCACTTCCATCTATTCCCTTTCCTTATGAGTCCCCCTCATATTAGCCATTCTGCTGCTATCACTGAAAATGCCGGAAATGCACTAAAAGTGGACGATTTCCTCTTAGAAACCTAAAGGTCGCAGTAAGATTACGCATATAAAAAAATGATCTCATTTGGTGTTTTAAATTAATGCCGAGAACTGCAAGAATCTTACTAGGAGTTGCGAGAAAACTGTAGTCTTCCTCAATGTGTCACGGTAGAAGACTTTGATCTCATGAAGAAAGGAGGAAAGAAAAAAGAATTTCAAGCCATTGATCTTCCGACTTTTATATTTTACAATTTTATTCTGCTTCGCTTAGTGGGCAATGGTACTTTTCAAATCCTCTGACTACAGATATAATACAGTGAAAGAAAAATATGGATCGCACCCAAAGGAATTCTAGAGATAAAGTAAGTTATTAGTTTATTTCACTCATTCACACTGTGCCCAGCACACGTGAGCGGTGGAAAAACTAGTAGGTATGCGCGTCAAGGATGTTTACGGTATAACTATATATCTTTAACTCACTTAAATGTTGAGTTCACAAGAAGCTATCATGATCTTCGTACAAATTGATAGGAACAATCATGCTGGAAAAGCATACACCTCTCCCTCAATTAAATGGGCCAGGGAGATGAATAATTTTCCTAATTATTTGACAACCAGAATTTAACATTAACCAATATGTTATATTTCACGTCGTAAATATTAAGCGGAATTTTAGACAACTAAAATGGACTGATGAAACTCAACTTATTGAAATATTTAGACCATTTTTCTAGATATTAATTTTGAATCAGTATAATATAACATCAGATCAGTATTAGTACTTAAAATGATTGACCCATTTTCCTCGAAGAAAGGGGGCACATGAATAACTGTTACACATTCTGAGGAATTTTTCGGTATCACAACGAGGTTTGGTGAAGTTTTTATTATTCTTCCAGGCGCGATTTCCCAAGTTTTAGTTAGCCTAATCTCATTGAATGGATGCCTTTTGTTTGAGATTATTTTAAAACTGAACGGCTTACCCTGGATTTCTCAATGAAGTTCTCACAAACCCTTACTGCCGCCCTATCATATTTCATTGGCGTGTATTTAAATTATGATTACATTAACAACGGTTTCAAGAGAAAACGAAAACTGGAATGATAAAAAAATCCACATAAAAATTATTGGATTTTGTAAAATGAAATTATTAAGATGCGTACGAGTTTATTTTGATTTTTAAATCATTCTACTCGATAAATAATTCGAGTCGTTAAGAACTACTTCCACGGGAGTCTTCGTGTGTATTGTGCTATTTTGTGGACTGTTTCAATTGTTAGCCAAATGCACAGCAGAACTTTGCCCTCTCTAATTTGACAAGGATAAGACTTCTTAAATCATCCCAAATTTTTATCTTTATTTTTCTTTCTTGGCATAATTTTTTCAATGCTACGATATAAATTCAAACATTTATAAAGAAATTTTATGACTTTCAATTCAAAATTTTAATAAGTTGATAGAAATGTGTCCATAAGTTGTTAAATATATATTTACTCCCCGAACTAATCAGCTGGAAGGCTGTAGTCCATGATGCAATTCAAATGATGTCGAAAATGACTCATTAACGGATTTATCTTTACCAATAGGTTATTTCATAACATCACCAAAAAATGTCATCATAAAATTTCAAAAACATGTTATGTCATCAAATGCCGCGGCTAAAACCGTTATGTGCTCTTGAAATGGATGGGTTTTTATACCTTTAGGTTCTCGAGAACCTTCACTTTATAGGAACTGCTTATTTTGTTATTAAGTGAAAGTTGTCTGGGGATTCGCCCACGGAAATTCACGCATGTCAACCAGAAATATTTTTTGGAGCTCCACCAAAAACGTAAGCAATTTCCACCTCATTTTGTCATCAAAGATTTATTTTTTGAAATTAAGAGAAATTTTGAAAATTAAATTGGAGTGATTTTATCTACTTTAATGTGTCGTTAAAAACGTAGTAGTATGTGAGAGAGTTCATTGGTAAAATAACGGTCGAGGTATTTCCGCAACCGAATATATTACCTGGAAAACTACTACGGAGTACCCCAGAGTCAGAACCCGAATCGCAATTCGAAATCGAAACCTTTCGGCTAAGAGGTGCGGTGATCACCTATCTACCCAGGTGAGCTTTTTATGGCCCAATTATGATTAATAGCCTTTAATTATTTATCAGTTCAATGTGGAAATATAGGTTCGCATTTCTGATGAGATGTGACATTATAACAACTTTTCCAATATCATATATTTGGCTGTTTAAGGAAAATCTATTGTTATAAAATTATCCAATTGAGTGACAGATTAATTAGAAATACTTAAAGTGATGTAGGAAGTGCACCTTTGGTGAAAATATTTCAGCATCATATTATTTCAAAGTAATTGCCTTAAATCAAATAGGAACCGTGTTCCTCGTCAAGTACTGTAAATTAAGTAAAGAATCATTCATGAAAATAAAAAGGACAACACAATTCATCCCAAATTAAAACACTGTCAAACTATTCGTAGAATTCTAAAATAAAGCGCTGAGGTCTACGAGGTGGCCATCCAACTTCTTTTTAAACAGCAGTTATGAGTTTAGAAGTCAATTTTCTGATTAGAACATTGATTGGCCTTATTTGTTTCACAATATTTGAGATAAAACCATAAGCACAGTAATCAACCCGAAGGTCGGTTTAGTAGGTGATGGTAGAGATCACCCATGTACCAAGCCCGACGGCGTGTGAATATTCACACATCAGGGTAGGGGGGCCAGTTCCTTTCGCTGTGCCGGTTATGGTTTCCCAGGAAGACCTGGTACCCGAAAAATCAACTAGCTTGGGTGGAGCTGCAGGTGCCCTAAGTGCCTTGCCCGGGAATCGAACCCTCCGGTCAGTAGTCCAACGCTCTACCCACTAGACCACCGCGACCCGCAATATTTGAGATAACTAAGGTAGATATTTGAAACTAAAAAAGTATTTCAGAAAGTGCAGCGAAAACCTTACTCATACAGGGCCGTGCAAAGTGCAGGATTCACAGATTTTCATTAATGCTTTACTTACAGAAACAAATATTATATATTAAGGGAATTTATGAATCAAATAAAAATATAAACTTATGGCTTACATACCTTGTTATTTTCGCCTATCTTTTTAAAATTTTATTCCATAAATAAAAAAATCGTTGGTCACATTTACTAATCACTATCTAAAGTAAAAATTACAGGTTTCCCTTACTTTAGTATTTATAATAATGATAATATAACGTCATGAAATAGGAAATTCAGAAAGATATTTTGCCAGAGTTTTAATATTTTGTACATTATTTTGGTACGTTTAACTCATGCAAATAAATTTTAGTCTTAAAAAATCTTCTTCTTATTAGTACATTTCTCTGCGTCACTCGGAAGGAATTGTTTTTAAAAGTTAAATAAATATTTATTTCAGGATAATTAGTAGAACTTAATTATCTCATAAAGACGTGGACTACCTCATATTTGCGGAGAAAGCAATAGCTCTTCGCGTTTCTCAAAGCACGCCTTTCTTTGATTAATTTTCAGTAGGGCTTGCTTTTCCCTGCAACAAGAGAGTGAGGAGAGTCCATTTTTCAATGTTATCTCATTATGAATATCATCAATTTCCTCAGAGTGATCAAGAAAGAAAATCTGCTTCTTGAACGCTTAATGAAACTGACCCATAAATTTCCCAATTTATAACTTTAAGTTCACGCGCCTTCTCCTCACAAAAGTAAAACGGAAACTTAATATTATAAATCCAAAATTGAAATAATATTTCACTTTTCTAGCAGTAAGTCCAAAGTAAAATTTAAAAAAAAACAAATCTAAATAACTAAAAGAAGAGCAATAAAATAATTATTCCGCTCACTAGTTAATCCAGTTGCTTCATTCGAAAAATATGCTGACGATTAATTACATCGAAAAGAACTTTCGGTGGCCCGTACTCCATAAAGGGCACATGCAAGGACATCTACAAGAGCTTGAGCTTCATAGCCGGAGAAAAGCCAAGAAAACCGGGATGACGGCATTTCACGAGGGCCCCGGGTTGAAAGAGGCGTGCCATTTACTCCACCTTTATTCCCTGGAGAACCAGTCACAACGAGATCAAGTTATAAACATGAGCGGACCTTCTTTCTAAATGGCGCTCCATAGAATTGGACCGGTCCAGGCTCGTAGCTGTCACCTTCAGTAAAGTGTTTCTTAAACCAGATCGCCAATTTGCTCGCATCGCCTTAGGGATGCGTTGGCTGTTTGCGATCGTCTCAAAGGAAAGTGATTGGGTAACTATGAGGCAACCAGTAGAGTAGCAATCGAGTGCTGGTGGCGGCCAGCAGGTGACTCAACGCAATCTATCGGCGAAACACCTTAATTACGGGAGAGAAATTACATTCCAGTACGAGCATCAATGAAGTAAGATGGTTTTCCAAGTTTGCGTGATTTTAAACCGTTTTTCTTAACTCTGATCACTTGAGGAGCAAGTAAAATAGCACCGAATAGAAGGAAAAATTAAGTTCCATTTTGAAATTTGTTATAAAATATCACCGGAAAAATTTTGTTCACACGTTCTTCGTGGTCAATATAAAAACATATCTGGGGTTCATCCCATGATTACATATGAGATCTTGCCGCTTTACTAAAATTGGGAATATGCCAATCCTATTTTCTCGAAAATTTATACTAATGCCCAAATTTTGAAATCATGTAATACAAGTAAATACTAACTTGTAATAAGTGTGGGTAAATTACCTTGTTTTAGCAATTTCCATTTTAATTAATTTTAATATGTAGTTTCTTGTCAAGAACTCGATAAAATCAAAATTAATAATTAATTGCAAAATTTTATCACAACAATGATATAATTTGATCCTGATGTATCAAAAAGTACTTAGGTTTTTAAACATAGTTCCCAATACGGAAAATTATAAAATTAGATTATAAAATATGGCCACACCTAATGTGGAATTATACACGCGAAGAGCAGTAAAATTATAATAAATGGGTACTATTTTATACAAAATGAATTTAATTTCGTGAATTCTCATTATCATATTTTAAGACACTTTCATCTAAAAAATACCAATTGTTGATACCAGGACGTTTGATATCGTGAAGAATTGAAAGTTGAATCGAGTACCACAATTAGGTCTGCCGATGTACCTACTCGCTCATATCTACAGGTTGCTAGTGCTAAAATAATTTCAAGTGAAAATAACTTGAAGATAATTTCTTTGATTTCTCTGTAGATTTTGTCTTCCCTGAAAATATATTTTCTTAAAATTTAGTTCTCTGGTAGTTCATTATTAAAAAATACTCAAAATTGCAGCTTTACTGTCTCATTCCTATTAAGCCAAAACAAAAGACCAGCGAAACAGTTATATTTATGTGTGTGTGTATGTATATGCATGTATACTCGTATATATATGCACATATGTGTACTATATATATTAATATATATATACACAATATTATATACACACATGTAAACCAATAATGTGTTACCAAAAATATAATCGTTGTCAAAGAAGGTAACTTCAAATGCTGCCTTCTTAATCAGCCTTCCCTTTCCTCGCCTTGCCAAGCAATAACGATTTCGCAAACGACATCCGGAACAATGATATCATCCCACCTCTTTTACTTTAAGTTATGCACCACACATTGAAATTCTAACGGTGAATACTAAAAGTACAAAGGACTTCCGTAGACGTGCTAAAACAGGTTTTTCCATGTTGCTTGACAACATATTCCCTAATTTCATTATAATTTAGGATATTTACTGTGGAAAAATTTTAATCGTTTGATTTAGATAAAAAGAAACTATGCATCTTCCGAACTAATATATTGCTTTGAAAGTTCAAATGTAAAATTGAATTAAAAAAAGTAGCACCCTGATTTATTACGCATAAAATTTCTGCGACTGGCATATTTTTAAACGTAAAACGACCTCATTACAGAGGCCACTCAGACAGAAAAATAATGACCCATTTGCGTGGTGGAATGAGCTTCACAGCGACGGCGGTATTTTCAGCCTTACCTCAGCCAAGAACCGCTTAGAAGTGTTGCCATGAAGCCGTGAAAATTAATTCATTTCCTTCGCTCCTGTGGGAAACGGAAATCTTTCAACCCAAGGCCATGCACCCACTCGCTCACACCGAGATCGCGTGAACACCTTTTTTTCTCTGACGGGCGGGGAAAATTTTCCCGTCGCTGCCTTCTCAAGCGTGCTCTTTATTCCCTTGGTCCCACTGACCGCCTCTTTCTCTTTTACACGCATGTATGGGTCACAATCTCTATTCCAAATTATCTTTTTGAAAAATTCGCGCAGCATTCTTGGGATATTCGGCTACTTCGGGCACTCGAAAGTGGCACCCAAAATTACGAAGGGCCATCCAATTTTTCCCCAGTATAAAAGTCAATGTATATAATATTTGATTTTCTCAATTTACCTACGATATTATATATTATGCATTTTATTTTAATTCAATGCTTCAATGCAAAAAGAGCAGAAGTTTAAAACTACAGATTGCGCATTATTTGGTGATAAAAATACTGACTGCTTAAATGACACAAGAAATTGTATTTACCAAATATTTCAGAGCGATGTTTCATAAACTTTGAGGTCTAAATTATCCTGCATCTATAAAGTCTCTCCGGTCGGTTGTTAATAACAATTAATTGTTACACCAGCAAAGCTATTCCATTTATGCGACTTTATTAACTTCAACCGACAATTTTAAATTATGGCTTCGAAGTTAATATATTTTTCTTTCAGGTAATTTTATTCCAATTTGTATTGATTATTAAATAATTATATTTTAGCTGGTTTGATTCGTTTATAGCATGTTTTAAATTATAAATAAAGGGTTACGTTTTCATACGGCTCAATGAAGTGATATTTAAAGTTATATTTATGAATAACTAACAAACACATATCTCCGTTATCAATTTCAAATTTGAATGCAAACGAGCTTCCTCCGCTTTTGATTTTATAATGAATGGATGAAATTAATTTCCACGTCAGGTTATTGTACGAACAAACCTAATAATAAACAAAATTTTGCGGGAATGTAGACTTCTTCTAGCAAATGTATTCTTTATGATGAACGATTACGTTAGCTATTCGTTATTTCTATTTTTATCTATTTCCGTTTTAGGTGCTCCGAACACCATATCGTACCATGAACCCCTTCTTTCATAAAGCACTACAAAGTTGTGAAAATATACTTATACTAGAGATAAATCGAAGCAACGACCGTTACATCATTAGATAACTGATAGAAATTTCCTCATTTATCTTAATCTTGTCAATACAGCATTTACGTAACACAGACGGTTTGGTTTATGATTTATTACTTAATGAAGTTATTTTCAATGAATTCAAATTGAAGGCGACTTGTGTGGTTCAAAGTCTCTCGGACGCTGGTTAAATTTCTCCATCACTAATCGAGTTAGACTCAAAAACGCAAACCTGTCGCCTTCCGAATTCCGAGGCCGGTGAAAGGCGTGGGGTAAGCGATCACTCTTCGTGCATTATTGAGCTACGTGATCGAAATTCCAGGGGTGCACCCGGGGCGTTCCCGCGGAACTCTCCGGCTGCTTCGCCTTACACTCCGCTCTTCCTTGGAAAAGCGAGCTTTGTCCCAGAGGCATGCGGAAGCAACGACCGTGGGGCATTGGTGGACTCACCGGTTGATCTGCTTGAGAATGGGCACTGGGGTGGGGCGCACGACGGCGTTAGAGCGGACTGGCGCCAACTGCTGCTGCTGCCTATGTGCCTGCGGCCGCGGGGCGGGCCGCTGCTGCTGTTCTACCCCACCATCATTGTAGTAATCGTCCACGTAGTTGTCGCCTAGTTGCTGTCCGTAGCACACGGCGGCCAGCAACACCACGGCCAAAGTCTGGGCAGGGGTGGAAGGAATGAGAAGGTCAGATGGGAGGAGCCCTGAAGGGGTGGGTGGAAGAACGCGAAGGAAAGAGAGAGAAGTGTGGGAGGTGGGGTGATGGTGGAGAAAAGGGGGTCGTCCTTGGTGGGCATACATATCCGCCCGAGCCAATTGGTACACGCCCCTGGAACCCCCTCCCCCCCGCCTCTTCTCCACACTCATATACCCCCTCCCTCCCCCCCCTCTCCCACCTCTCCAATTCTTCCCTTCTTTCCCGGGGAACACCGAGTCTCGAGGCTAACTCCGGCCGTTTTTAATGGGTCGGTGGAAAATTCCCTTCTTCAAGCATCCACGCGCTCGGGGCATAAATTGGTCGACGGGAGGGGAAGCTCAAGATTGCAAGTGCGGTCTGAATTTGACACGGAGGAACTGACACCTCTAAAATCACTATCCGACTGAAATGAAAAGTGAGGAGGAAAGAATGCCTTTTTTTCGGCTATCCCGGGGCATTCGAAGGTGAGGTTCTTATTCTCTGAAGGGGGCCTTGAAAGCTTTCATTGTACTCGTATTCCAATCTCTACCCTTTCACATTTCCTAGTCTTCAACGCTTCCGACTGGTTTTTCCACCATGCGTGCGCCCCTACAAAGGCGGAGTACCCAAAATCTTGGAGTGTTACTATCAAGATCGAAATTAAACTGTGGTTAAATTTACATTTTGCTCGGTGATTTGGAAAATATGATTATAGTTTCCAAGCATTCGGTCAATGTAAAATTGATCCATTTGATTGATATAAATTTAAATACTCTATTTTTATACTCCTATTACAATTTTATAGCACTAATAATGTCACGGAAAATGAAATATATATGGAATCCAATATCCTACGGCTTAGTTTGAGGTTGTTTATCCAAGGAAGGTACAATCTTTAACCGATGAATCCGGTGACTTCGCGTGCTTACAACACATCTAATGTTTCTTTGCAAAGCCCCCGATTTAATTCATAATTATTAATAATTTACTTAGTTTTTAACAACTTATATACTATATGTATTATATATATATATGTGTATATATATGTATATATATATATATATATATATATATATATATATATTAGTGCATGTGTGTATGAGCGAATAGGACAAATGGAAAACAACATTAAAATTTATTACCTCCCTATTACCTTTGGCATTAAAGGCAATGAACCTTCTTGCATTGATAACAGTATAATCCTACTACAGTTGTGGTAAAGCACTTTACCCCACAAGATTCAATGAATGTTGAACGAATAAAAATATCGATCAATTTTCATGAACATATTGAAAGATGCCAAGTAAAATTGTTCGCAAGCAAAATTTTTAAAATTCACTTCAGTTCTAATTTCCATTTACTGAAGTGAACCATACCATCTTGCATTCATTATTCAAGATAAAACATGCTTCCCGGATACCGTTGCAGAGGGTGCAACCGATTTTTCTTGACGCGTATTTCAAGGAAACAGTTAGAAAAATGCTCACTTTTGACACCTGCACCTTTGGTTTATATCGCGCGCGCGTTATGAAATTTCGAACTAGTTTCCAATAGACATTTTCCCTCCTAACGGCGTTCCCAATTCAACCAACCGTCAGCCACTTTTTCCACTGATCACTTGGCGATTCAAACAATTTTTATTCACTCAATCCATGTAAAGACTCGGTCCGTGAGTGGAGGGCGGGTGGGCGACCCAAAAATCGACTACGTACCAGTTTAAGGGCCATGTCTCTCCGCTCTCAAGTTTCCACCCCTCTCCCGGTCAACACGTAGCTAGCTCTCTTGCTGCTGACCACCGCCAATGCAATCAATGTCTTAACTGGGCCGCGAATGCCGCACATTCTCGCTTTATACGTGGAGCTCCAGCTCGGTCTCCATCCACCCTCTCCCTTCACGATCCCCCCCCGCCGTATGGGGGTTGAACGGACCCCTCCCCTCGACTCCTGCGAGACACCCATCCCCGAGTGATCGCCCGCAAATCTGGTCGCCGCGCCGTTCATCGGATGCCGACCCCTCCCCCGTCAACCGTCCCCCCCACAAACGCACACGCTCTCCATATCTCTCCCTCTCGCCCCATACCCAGCGACTCCCCCAACCCTCCCCCATTACCTCCACCCCCGAGGCCCCCTAGAGCCTTCTTTTTCAGCAGGTTCGAGGCGACCATGAGAGCGAGCCGCAGATCGGGAGGCGTGCTGAATAAATGTCAGGCAGACTTGAAATCGGTGACAGCGGGATTTTTCTAAGACCTCTCCCTCTTGGATGAGAGATGCACGAGATCATGGTGGATGGTGTACGGGATGATGAGCGAAAGTTAATAACGTTTGGATTTGGGGAATGAAATCTCACCCACCCGAATGCTCGTTGGATCGGCGGGCGACTGGAACGGAGAAAGGCCACACTGGGTTCTGGAAAATCGAATTCTGTGCCAGGTATTCTTGCAAGATTACGGTAAAAATCATGCAGGACATAGGGACGCTTCTAAGCGGGCAGTGCGGGTCGTATTCGTATTAAAATTCATCTTCAGCCCTGGCAGTCCTTTAGGGGTCCCCTAAACCGAAACTTAGGTAGCGTCTTGTGAGGCGGGGGATATCAAAGAGACTCCCTGGACTGGTTGGTGATTAGTTAAACGGGCCATAATCATGTAAGATGGAACAAACGGGATTTTCGGAGACGTTTTTTTGTCCAAGATACCGTGATGTCCTGAGACGACAACCATGCGGCCATAAACATCGCGCCAAGGAAAATAAAGGTGTGGAAGAAATAAAAAGAAACCCGCTCTTGTTCTCAAGGCTAACCGAAAATGGAGCTGACCCACATTCTGGGGAATCGTCTCAAGTAAAATGTCAAGGGGTCCATTTTCGAAATAGTTAACGCGGCGACCACGGAGTGACCCGCTTCAAGGAGTCCGCGATGTCGCCTGATCGCGCAGGGCTGGTCACCGAGCGAGAAAAACGATGTAGGAGGTCCTTCTCCATCTCTACTTTGCGAGTTTCTCACTATACTCCTCTCTCCTTCTTAGAACCGCTTACGTTCCCCTTGATCAGGGTTTTGTCGAACGCTAACCTGAAATAACCACGGCAAACTTCATCCCCCCATGAAAGTTTATGAAAAAGTCCTCTTCGACGAGTTGAAGGGAAGACGAGAGCTTCCGGCAATAGGGGTCGAATCTGGACCGGAAGTCTCCGCGGTGGGTCGCCGGCTTCCACCCCGCGGCCCTCTTTCCTTGCCTAAGTGTGGGCCGCCGCGTTCGAAGGGATCCTTGAGATTGGGTGTGGCTGACTACGGCGACCTTGCTTCCCTGAGACTCCACCGCTCTGGCCTTGAACACGGGAGAGTAACGGGGATCACTCTCGATTCAAATCCCCATCCGCCACGCCCTCGGGCGGCCCGCTGGCCACAGAGCACTCGCCAACCCCCCTCGCTCCCTCCGGACGACTCATCGACAGCGCACCTCCGTATCGGTGAAATGTCAACCCGGGCTGCCATCTCCCGGATCACTCCAACCCCACTCGGGGAGTGAGGAGGTGAATCGGCGGGCGTTGATCGGTTTCAGATGAAGGGGGTGCATTTCCTGGCTTGGGGGGGTACAAGATATACAAGACTAAAAAGTCTAAAAGTCGATTCTAAAATTCGTGATTTGACTACCACAGGCGATTTTGGCTTCTAGGTACTGTCAAACTCGCAATCCTTCTTTAGACCACTGGAACCTTATTCTCTTTGGGAACAATAAGGTATAGATTTCGCTCATTTTTACCGCGGTAATACTGGAAAAATATCGTTTGAATAATTGGAAAATAACAACTTTCACCCTCATTGTTACGAACCGTTAAAGTTGTCATGGACATGTTAAAAAGAGAAAAAATGAAAAGGTGTCGAAATATTAGACAGAATATAGAAAAAATAAATACCCAGAAAGGGTACTTTTCTCCTGATTAATTAGAAAAAATAAGATTGTTTAAAAATGAGGAGTTTCTTTAATGGCAGAGATCATATTTATAATTAATTAATAAGGTTGGTCAACTACATAGTGTGTCAAAATACTCGTAATATTACCAACTCATATGAAGTCAATCAGGTTGCTCTCGAATACTGACGTTTTCAGCAATTCGTGAATGAAGAGATTCCCCCGCCACACGCCCTTGGGGCGGCTTGCGGGGTATTATGTAGATGTATTATGTAGAAGAGACAGGTCCCTTAGCAACAATATTGTGCCTACTACACAAATGTTATAGGTTTCTAGCTAAGCAGATCACTTTATGGAGTAAATTGATAAAAATGTCACCCATTTTGACCACCGTCCGATTAAGCTGAAAAAACTACCCTCCGTTAATTTGGGGCTAAACTTGGTCGACCACCACCCCACTATTTCGCTGGAAAGATCTGTCATGACGCTGCGTCAGAGAGGAAGCACTGAAAGGGATGTGAGTCGTAGAGATTGCATGTTTAGTTAGAGAAATTGTATCGTGCAATTTCTCTATTTTTTCACCCCCAAGTTATTATGACGGTCAAATGAATATAACCACATATTATTGATCAATATTATAAGACACATTTTCCTCAAAATATAAGACACTTTCAGACAAGGAAGCAAATAGTTCCCTTGTGGTGCTCATATTCTAAACTTCAACTTCCTATGCTCTAGCTGTCATTGAATTGAACTACTTTTTCATTTAATATGGAAATAAATGATTTTAGAAAGTGGATTCAGCGCTAGTCCGTCGTGATCAAGGTTCATAGGTGAAATGTGAGCACCGCGCGAAATGTGAACCATTCATATGTGTAATATGAATCTTGATTATCGAGTGCAAATGGAGTGTCTGAAGGTCTTCAAATTATACTAATGCTATATTATACAATAATGCTAATTAGCAAGTATTTATCTAATCTTAAAGTAGAGTTTAAAATTGGTTCTGGGGCAGATATGATAAAAAAAGTACTGGCGTTCAGGAAAGTATCAAGGTCTAAAATTGATTTTAACTATTTGAATTGTGAAACTTAGCTTTGAATAAATGAATCGCTAAGACTGCATAAATAATCATTCAAAAATGTGTTAACTCACTCCCTAGCATTACCAAGAATTTGATCAAACCATTGTTCTGATAAGGACTCAGTATTGCAGCGCTGACCACATTTGTAGCGCGTGTCTCCCGACACGAGCATTAAAACCCTGAACTAATTTGGTGAAGGATAAGTGATGAAAGTTTCAGTTGGTGATTACCTCAGAAATAATACATATATCTATCCCTCATTATTCATCACTGTTTATAATAGTGATCAAAATTTGACAATCATCAAAAGCTATGCCTAAATTGACTAATTACATTCTCTCAATTACCAAACATGAACCTGAGTGCAATTCCTGCTTACAACTGATTTTTGAAATCATGCCATTGAATAAATGTTCAAATATTTGGAGAATTAGAGTAATTAAAGGGAGAAAAAATCTTTGCATTCTACATTAGTCTACCGTAAACCGTGAGGAGAAGGGCAAGGTAATTTCCAATTTGACACACAGAGAATTGGAAATACACAAACAAGGAAAATTAATAAACTGATAACCAGTTCATTTATTATCAGGAATAGGAAACGGATCACCCACGCTGGAGGAAATTACACCCAACTGATGCTCATAATTATCTGCCAATAACCTCAGCCACCAAATTTAATTATTTCTTTCATATTTATGAATAAGTTTACGATATAATTAGGCGAATCTTCGAACTTTTATGAGGTGTTTCACTAAATCATTATTAAGACAATGCTTCTTTTTAATAGCGCTCTCAACAAGCTATTTCGTTTAGTTTGAGATGAATATTCTCTGCGATGACATTTTATGAGTGTTAACGTAGTCAATTCAAAATGTGCATGACACCAATGATCAACATATACATGTGTCTAAAAGTCGTGTTTCTATTCAGAAATAGGATATCAAACTATGTCCTAAACGTGCTATTAGGGGGATTGGAGTTTATCTAAGGAAGCCCAAAATAAAGTATTCCGGTTTGATTTCAATCCCACGGCCATCCTAATGAGTGTTATGCCGCCCATCGATTAAGCTAATCCGGAATAATGAATTAATAATAGCTGGAATGCTGTAATCTCGTATGTGAGTATTCAGTACAGTGAGAACTGACCCTCAAATCATGGTCATCAACCCCAAGGTTGGCTGAAAGCTCACCTCGTACCAAACCCTACGGCGCGGAAGAAAAAGATTCGAGGGTAGATGAAATTCTTTTTCCCTCCAACACATTTTTTAGAGGAGAGGTAAAATAAAATATAACGAAAAAAATGGGTTTAGCAATGACCTCCAAGGTTCAAATCAGCGACAATTAGATCCCGTTTGACCCGGTGATTTACGCATGGCTTAACTGTCCTGTCTGAGTCATTTCATACGTTCTACATAAGAGACCCAATTACCATGTTTTAGTGAAGTCTAATTCATATTAAACACTTTACGAAATAATAGTAAATACGTATGCCGTTTCCTTGTGTGCAAATATTTCCCCTCATAAGTATTACTCTGAGCTGGAGAAGAAATAGTACACCACGTTAATGGATCCTTTTTTATCAAATCAGTTATGTTTCAGCTTTATGATTGATCAGTAATGCTTCATTAACATATTACAAAAACAAAATACCATTTTCGTTAAAATCAAATTTCGTTAATACCATTCTCCAGCGCTGAAGGTTGAGGCAAGAGTTTGGAATTCAATTGTAGGAATTCAATCTACTGCCACGGTTACCGTAAGTGAAAGGTCCATTTTTTTAGTAATTAAATGCATGGAGTCGTTGCGGAATAAAAGCTTTCATTGCTAAAGAAAGACTTTGAAACGTGAGTCACAATCAACGATATTACTATGGAAGACATATATGAAATTATTTTGTTCAATAATTGCGTAATTACGTACGCCTGCACTGGCGACGTCCTACTCGATAATTTGGTAGGACAATATCAAAACTTATTTCAAGGTTATTTTTCTCAACTCTCCGGTTGTTCTAATAATGCTGCAAAATGTTTACGGCAAATTAGTTATGTTCTTTTTTTAGCTGAAACCGGGAGCTAAATTGTATGAATAAATTGAATTGATACATAATTTATGATGAATGTATAGAATAGCTACAAGGAAGGTTTTAAGCTATGATATTTTATTATTTTTAAAGCAAAGAGGAGGCAGTTTCCCAATTAAATATTTCCTAAATACTTTCCTACTTAAATTAAAAATAAAACTAACATGGAAAATTAACATTAAAATTTATTACATGCACTTAGAATTTCATACAAAGAAATCATCTTGCTGGAAAACATTTGAACGCCATTTCATAACAT